>CM040240.1:207248777-207386248 GCA_022545495.1 Chrysanthemum lavandulifolium
AATGTAGATTAGGCGTAGACTCGACCTTCTTCAAGATTATCCGAATGGGGAAATAGACAGTTAACATCTTCTTACACCAAAGGCATTTCCGATAACATGTAAATAGCAAATCTTTAATTAAAATCCTCCCAATCAAACAAGAACGAGAAAGATGTTCATCAAAGAAATGACAACTAGAAGCACTTTGTCATTTAATCATATCGGCCCGTGTGAAGATGTCAACCAACGGCTCTTAGAAGAAACTACATGTGAAGATGATCCGATAAGAAGAATCTCGGTTCTTACATGGGTTAGGAGCCGTTTGACCATATATTCTCAAATATCGGTCAACCATGCAAAACATTCACGCTTCTTCTCCCCTCGAAATTGCATCTGAGATGCCATTCTTGATTAACAAGTGATTATCATCCAAATGTATTATATTCACACTTCTCCCCACAAAATTAGCACATGATGTCGCCATCTTCATTATATTGAGCAAGAGGAATAAGAGTAATTATCGGTAGTCGGTTCACATTGGTGAAGTGCATGGAAAAGCATGAAGCATGTTGATGAAGAATGTCGATGAGAATGGTCATAAACATGAAGATTTCTCTTCTTAAGAAGATAAAAGCGCCTTGAGCGTACACCTTTCTTTTCTTTGAGGAGCAGGGGCACAAGTGTTATCTGAGCGCCATAATGATGAAGTCTGAGGCTGAGGCAGTTTGAGCAGACGTCATTGTTAAGAGCCAGTCATATGTTTAGAGTCGCTTGAATCCAAATACCAAGGACGATTTATACGACACTGCTTTGGACAATGACGAAGACAAAGAATTGGAAACATTGGATCCCACGTCTTTGATGGGTTCCTTTTGGTTGCACAAACGGTCTTTGAATCGTGAAACCCTAGATGCAATGGCATTATCCTAGGATTTGAACTAGTAGAGGCATCGGACTTAGTCAAATGACATTTTGTGCTTAATGGGATTATTCTACCGGTTGGCTTCCAAACCTTAACAGCACTATTCTCGGCATAGTGGATCTAGTTAAAGACAAGGTTTGCCATTCGTGAACATTCGACTGTTGGCTTCCACGAAATCCTACATTGGTAAAACCTTCCTGTAGGTTTCGAGGATTTATGTCTGTTTTGCTTTCCAAACTTTCTTAAGCGGGGTATGATTCTTAGATCTCGAAATAACACATCACATTTATCATGATTACGGAAAATAAACATTTTTACATGTTTTGCAGACGACATAAGGCCTCGAATTAATTTCGATAAGCTTAGAGCTAATACTAGAACTAACACGATTCTTTTTGTTCAAATCAAACTTCTTGTCCCTATGGTGTTCTTTTACTTCCTTATCATGATCACTTTTAGTTTGCGTAATCCTATCCTTCTTTGCATTGCTTCTAGGTTTGACCGCTAACTTTAGTGTCAATCTTAGCATCGTAGAAGTAATGATGGGAACATTACATGGCTTCACTACTTTCGCATTCTGGTCTAGAAGTCTTTGGGATCCGAAATTCTAGGAGGCACATCAAGGTTGCTTGCTTGAATTTCGACATGGAACAAGGCATATCAAGGGTCGCATGCTTGGCTTTGGGCATAGAACAAGGCACAACTATTCTATCTCGCCTATTGCTAGATTTCGGACTTGTGACAATTACATACTCTAAGAGTTCACGAGATCGTTTGGCATCCATGCAGGCATAGGCTATAGTACTATCAAAGGTTTTCTAATCTTTCATCTTCAACAATCTCACGGAGACCCTTCAAACTTTCCTTAAGGTATGAGAGATATGCTTTATGTGCAAGTTCATTATTCCTAATGGGCGGGGAATATATAACATATCGATAGCATATTTATCTGGCGAAACCTTAGGAGCAGTATTTGCAATTTGGGATTGGCAACTTTCCTTTCACCTCACGCTTGATTCTCAATATCGTTAAGTAAAGTTATCTTTTCAATTTGTTTATCATGATTAACTTTAAATGAATCACATAACTCTTTGTTTTGATCATTAACCTTTGAAATTTCGACTTTAAAACAATCATTTTCCTTTTGCAAGTTATCAATTATGTTTTGAAGTTGGAAATTTCGAGAATCTAAAGGTGGAGGCATATAGGAACCGATCACATCCTTCTTTTCACCTTTCGGTTGTGAAATTTGGGCTTTCAATCTTTTGATCGTGTGGCAATGAGCTCGAATTTGTTCATCACGTTTGCTAATTTCAAAAGCGCATCAAACTCGGGAGCATCGGAGGATGTCTTGATATTTGAGGTTTTAACATTTTCTTTGAGATGTTGATGTTTTAATTGCAAAGCAAGATGTTCAACTTCTAATTTAGAATAATGTTTGACCAAGTTATCATGATCATCTGTTCTATTTTCTCATGCAATTTTGAATTTGTTGTTTCAAGCTCAATGACACGATCATGGGAGACTTTTAGAGCAACAGATAATTCATGAAATTGAGAAGCATTAATGGAACAATTTGTAGCGATGAAAACACATCTTGAGCAATACATTCATAAATCGATTCTCATTCGGTGTATGCAAGTTCTTCCTCTCAATCTCATTATATTTTAATTCTCTCTCATAATCACTAACCTCAACAATCATTGCATCAAATACCTTTTCCATTTCTTTAATATCGAATCGTCCCTTTTAAGACTCTCAAATTGATCTTTTAGTTGTTTAAAGAAAGGCATGACCTCGGTTAAATAGCATTCTTTAGTTTGCTCAAAACCCTTTCCCTTGATTATCCGGTGGGTGTGATCCTTTTCTTACAAGTTTTCTCAAAATCAACAAATAGTTGAAAGATAACATATTCATCGATTAAGGTCTTGCTTTTAGTGGCAAGAGATCTAGGAACTAAGTGCATTGGTGTATTAGGAGGATACGAGTTGATTTAAGCGATTTCCTACAGGGAGTTCTTTTCAACAAGATTTTCACTTTTTGCATTTCCATATCCTTTTTCGAACACTTGTTCGGGGGTTAATAAGTCGAGGCTTAAACTTGTTCAAGGAGATCCAATTTTCTTTAGTGTAATTATGGGGTTTGATCGTTATGTTATTCTTTTTACACTCGGGATCTTAACTTCTTATTCATTTTCTCCTAGTGACTTCATCGATTTCTTATCTTCCTCGGTGCACTCAACACAACTAGGTTTACGCCTAGGCTTAAGTTTCATTACCATCATAAAGCACCTTATGAGCATTTCTAGCCTTTTTAATTACCTCTGGATTTGGTTCCTCAACAAGGGAATGCTATGCTTATCGCTTAGAACTCTATGCTTAGTGATCATGTGAGCGATGCGAATGGTGTTTCCTTGTAAATACAACTTGTTTTCAAGTTTGTTTTCAAAGTTTTCATATTAGAAAATCTCTCAAGAGTTTTGATTCCTTTGCATTAAATTCTTGTAAGCATTTTCACATTTTCTTGAAGTTCTTGTTTTGCTTATTTGTTTTAGAAAATTTTTCTTGAGAATTTAATTCTTGTTTCAATACTTCTTCTCTAAACTTACTTTTCTAATAATTGTACTCACTTGGACATCCATTTCACGCTCACAGTGGTCAACTCAAATTTTGCCGTTGTTCATAAATAGCAACACGTTCCTTATAGGCATTTAGTTGAAATTATGGAATCATTAGGAGCACATCGGTGTATTCATCAAAGACATAGTCATTGTTATTGCGGAAGATGCATCACTTGGTACAACTTCACTTTCACTTTGTTTCACGTATTGATCGTATGGGACAATATTGATATTACCCATATTTTCAACATTTGATTCAATAGTTTGAGTTGGTTGTACTTTGTCATGCATCTGTTGCACATCGACATCATCGTATAGCTTTAATACCTCGGAGATGAGTTTGTCCTTGGATGGGCCGGCTAGTGGTGAAGAAGAGATCTTGGGAGAAACCATTGGAGAGATGCTAGCCATAAAGATTGTGTGTGCAGTGGGTCCATCATCTACATCAGTCGTATGCATCACGGTCGGTGACTTGAAAGGCGTTACGATGATTATGACCTATCTCACGAATAAGTTGCTCATCCACACGCATCATAGGTCTTGGCATTACCTCGGCAAGAAGCGGCAATTCCTCTTCATCCAACGACACCATTGTCACGAGCTTGTGCGGTAACATCTTATCTACGAAATAATCGGCGTGCAGCGGGCGCTTTGGAGATGTGCGACTCCTTGCAATGTGTCCCTCACCACCACAGTTATAGCATTTGATCGGCTTAGCTTGACCTTGGTTACCATTCCTTCCTCGATTACGATTGCCACATATCCTCTCCCGGCACCACCCTTCCACGATCATCTTGTTTTTCTGGCTGGTTGCCCATAATTTTCCCATCTCTTATCAAAGAATGGTTGTGAAGATTGGGCGGTTCGGATCTCATTACAGTGTGGAGTTTGTTGGTGTGAGGTGAAAGTGTCTGTTCTCTTTGACCATGAGTGTTAGTTGAGTGATGAAATGTTCCATGACAGCATTTACATCGAGTTGCTTGAACCTTGGATCGAAATGGGTTTGTGATTATCATGATTCATGGGTGCAACTTGAGAAGCATTGTTGGAAGTCCCATCATTTGTGAAGAAGGCGGTTGAATCATTTGTAGACCTTGTATCTCCACGACCTTTAGGCGATCAAGAATTCTCTTTTCAAACATGGCATGACTCTCATTTTGAAGGAGGAAGGCATAGAGTTGCTCATAGTTTGTATCCTTCAATCCTTTAGTGAGTTTCACGGAGGTGACAAACTTGTGCCATTCGGGTTCATATTGTTTACAAATTTAGAGTTCAAGCGAATGTTAGGCATAGTCATTCGATGTTCCTCATGTCATTCACTAACTTATGGAATCTCACATAGTACTCATAGACACTCTCATCTGGTTTCATCTTGAAGTGCTCAAATTCGTCATAGAGTTGTGATTCTCTGTCTTCCATGGTTAATTACGAACACGAGAGAAGCATCTTTACATTGTCCCAAAGCGCTTTTGCATCGGTGTTATGATTGATCGACTTGTAGATGTCTTTAGGAAGACCTTGAAGAACAATGTTTGAAGCCACGATATCGCATCAAATCTCTTTTCTCCTTATCATCAAGCTCATCATACATCTTAGGTCATCCATTCCGTAAATAGGAGTACCATCTTCATTAGTATCAAGTATGTCTCTAGTCGTTTCAACTCGATATGGTCCTTCATCAATGGATTTGAGAATATTGACACCATTTTCCTTTCAAGGCAATACAATCGATTCGTTGAGCCCAAGAATCGTAGTCGATTACATCAAGCATGGGTGGGCAGTATCGATCCATTGCTTGTACATCCTCGACACGATGGAGATGGCGGTAGGGGCGTTGGTGGACATGTTATCGATTATACGGGATTTTATAACTCAATGATTAAACGGAAATAGATTCTTTCACGGATTTTACTAAATCAAGAAAACCGTAAACAATCACTCAAGTCGCTAGATGATAAAGCTCTAAGTCGCTAGAAACAAATCCACTAAGTCGCTACCAATTAATTAGCTAGACACCCAAGTCGCTAGAATCCCAAGTCGCTAATCGGAAAAACAAGTCGCTAAGTAGTAACTGCAGCTACGGACCAAGTCGCTAACCAAATTTTGGCGACAATTCGCTACACAAGTCGCTAGAGACACAAGTCGCTAAAGAGCAACTCAACTCTTGACCAAGTCGCTACCACAAGTCGCTACCGTGAGTGGAGAGTCCACTACTTGTCCTTTAACTCGCTAGCTCTAACTCGCTAGCTTTTAACAACGTAAGTCGCTACAAAATAATGAAGCAAGTCGCTATGAAGAAAGGTTATCCGTGAACTAACTCGCTACCATGAAAACCAAATAAACATCACTTTTCAATCCAAAACAACCCAACCAAGATGATTCAAGCTTACCAAATGAAAACCTAAACACTTATGATGATTCTAAACACAAAAGTACCAACAAAATTCAAACTTTAACACTAGAGATCAACCAAATGATGCAAAACCACTAAACTTTTCAAACTCAAAACCACCTAAAACCACTATAAATCCAAAGATGTGCAAGATATGATCTAACCATGGCTCTTGATACCAATTGTAAGATATAACTTTTCACATACACATCAAACCATAACACAAGGTGGCGTATAAGATGGAATTCTAGAGAGAAAGTTAGAGGTTTAGGGAACTTAGTGAGAGAAAGTGAAAAATATTATTATGAGCTCCAACTCTCTACCTTGGAAGGTAGAGTATTTATAGTCTTACATAACTCGCCACACTTTGAAAGTTGTGGATCGAGGCATACGGTGGGTAAAGACCGTCCAGTCCTCACGGTGTTACTTAACTAAATTACTACTTAACTTAAAAGAACTACGACTACGAGCTTTCTAACGATTACATATACTTGAGGTGACCGACTCTTTAATACGGGAATTTCTAATTCCTAACAATCTCCCCAAGGAGGTCACCTCAATAATGTACCAAAATTACATTGAATACAAATAGATATGACATTTAACAATTGATCTTGCATTCTTGATGTAGTCCTTTGCTCCTAAGCTCGTAGTCATTGATTCTTCACAATGCATGTTTGGTTATTCCAAGTGGAGGTCTTTTCTTGATCCACGTGATGATAAGTTTGAGCCATCTTTGGAGATCATCGCTATCAAAAAAATCTACGAGACATCCATTGTGGTGTTGTGACTTTGGGACCGACATGCTCATTACGGATCATGATATCTTCTCATCGAGTAGCGGAAGCATTTGTTGAATCATGATATTGGCGGCGTGGCGAAGCCGGTGTGAAAATATCGAGTCATTGATGCACTAATCATGATTTCTTTTGAGATGAATGTGTTAAGTGAGCATGCGGCTATGGATTGTGACTTCATTACGAGCATTTGCAAATGTCGGGCGTGCACTGTATACAACAGATTAGCAACAAATCGCACGAAAGTGTCTTTGATCACTTTCGTTGAATTGAGTACACGCCCGCGGTTCCCGTTGATCGATATAAATCTGCTGTGATCGGTAGGATTCCAAAGAATCTCCTTGACGGGGTTTCGCATTGTTCATTTGTTCTCAAACCGGAACGTCTCAAAGAAGACAACACGGGTGAGTGAACGGTAATTTTAAGTCCAGCGATTGATGAAAAGAGATTTGAAAAGCGATCGTGTATTGCTCAATAGAAATTGTTTTGCAATACAACGAAGGTTTTATTGAAAATCAATTATCAATCATAAAATACCTTTTGGTTTGAAAAATGAGTACAGTCGATGTGCTAAAGAAAAGAGTTTATAAGCACAAAGACCGGTTTTCAAGGTATCCGTCAATCCTAACTTTGAACGAGGTTTGATTCAAGAGATTAGATCGCCCCATTGTTTCATTCGGTTGTCACATGGTTGATCTATAAAATAGATCTCACATGCCACCTACCGGGAGCTTGTTTGATGTTGGCTCGAGGCTTTCCATCTTCATTGTGAATATGTAAACATATCACTCGGATGTTACAGCAATACCACAAGGATAATGCGTGGGACTAAGATATAATCTCTCTTTCCACATTGTGTGAAAAAGAGTCTTCATTGAAAGTGTCCTAATGAGATTTATTGATGATCTCGTGGCTCTAGACTCAATTTGTGCATATTTGGATCCTATAACGGAGACTAGGAGAGGTCTCCTTTTTCAATATCAACCTTCTCTAAGAAAGTCGATAGATAATGTCGGTTCCCGTGAGAATGAAACAAGCCCTTTAAGAGGAACTTGAGTGGTTTGGAAAGTTGAAGTGCGGTCGTCCTTGGGTCCATGACGTCTTGTCTTCAATACCGATGTTACCATCGATGCATATGAATTGAACCGGTTTACGCACTAAGGTTGAATAAATGGAGGCTATTTGTTTCACCCTTTTTTCATTCAATTATTTAATTCTTCAACCCCTTCCGTGCTTACCAAGACTTCATAGCTAGAACCTTGTTGGGTTTATTCGATTGCTAGCTCGGTCTTAGTCCACACTCTTCCCATATCTCATTTTCTCCTTTATCATCATACCTAAGGACTTCTACACTAACTAGTGGATTGTCCACAGGTAGATCCCTCAGATTACGGCGGATCATGGAACACATACCTAACCTTATCATCCTTATATCACCGTACATGAAGTAAAGTTGGTGGGTCTATTTGGTATTGTTAAATGCCATTGGATCCAATTGAAAACCATTTGAAAATCAATTCGGATACTTGTGATATATAATCAAAGCATTTTGTACACGAATTGTTTTGATATTTTAGAACGAGAACTCCCCTCAACATGTGCATCAAGTATTTGAAAATGTTTTGCACATGGAGGCAAAGAAAAATTAACTTCTTTGATTACCATTTTCTAAAAGATATCAACATCACTTCCCTCAACGGATGAAGTAGGTATAGCATTTAGGGAAGGATGAGGTTTCAATTTGCTCCCCTCAATATGTGCCTCGAGGTTTGAAAAGAGTTTTGCACATACTAGAGGACCCTGCACATTAGGATGAATGATCACGTTTCAAATCAAATGTTTAAGATAGATGCTCCCCTCAACATGTGCATTGAAAATTTGAAATCGTTTGTCACATGTGGGCGGGGATAGCATGTACATCCGTTTATAACCATTTACCTAATTATCGGTTTAAATCTAATTTAAATCACACATTCTCCCGATCACAATTATCAAATCATTTGAGATTTGTGATCTCGTAGATTTAAATTGATTTTGAAAGCTTTAAGGAGAATTGTGACTTGATTGTGAAAGTGTTTTAAGCGATCTGGATCGATTTTGAGACTTTAAACTCCATTTATAAAACATGCATGTATATCTTTTGAAAACAATTTAATGCCAAATAACTTTTTAATTTAATTGAAATCATTCTCCCCTCAATCAATGACATAGGTTGTTGATTGAGAGATAAGATTTTGACAAATAAGTCGATGATTATCAAAAATAGAGTTTGAGTTATTTTTCAAAGCATTTGGTTTCGTGAGATAAATGTTTATAGAATCGAGCATGGAATTTGAAAACATGGTGAAACATGGCTCTGTTCTTTCTTTTAAAACCGGGTTATTGCTGAAAATGACAATAAACCATTTTCTCTTTCTCCCAAAATATATATATATATATATATATTTTTTTTTAATATAAAATTCGAACAACATCTAAAGTCCGTGTCATTCTTTGAATGACAGCACAAAACCGTAGATATTATCGAACCGAGAAAAACATGACAAATTGACAATATTTTTGAAGATTTTGAATTTTCAAATTTTTATGGATTTTGAAAGTTTTATATTTTTCTATTTGATTTTTGAAGGTTTTATAATTTTGTATTTTGTTTTTCGAATAAATATTTACAAGAGATAAATTAGTTTAAGAGAATGATGAAATGAGTACCGAGATAAAGATATCGTTCGTACGTTGTAGAAGAAAGGAATCAACATCTCTTAAACTTTCGCCACCAAAGCATCCGATGCAGTGCGTCCTTTGGGTCCATGGCGTCTTGTCTTCAATACCGATGTTACCATCGATGAGCATATGAATTGAACCGGTTTTACACTAAGGTTGAATAAATGGAGGCTATTTGTTTTCACCCTTTTTTCATTCAATTTGCATTTAATTCTTCACCCCTTTCCGTGCTTACCAAGACTTCATAGCTAGAACCTTGTTGGGTTTATTCGATTGCTAGCTCGGTCTTAGTCACACTCTTCCATATCTCATTTTCTCCTTTTATCATCATACCTAAGGACTTCTACACTAACTAGTGGATTGTCCACTGGGTAGATCCCTCAGGTTACGGCGGGATCATGGGAACACATACTAACCTTATCATCCTTATATCACCGTACATGAAGTAAAGTTGGTCGGTCTATTTGGTATTGTTAAATACGCCATTGGATCCAATTGAAAACCATTTGAAAATCAATTCGGATACTTGTGATATATAATCAAAGCATTTTGTACACGAATTGTTTTGATATTTTAGAACGAGAACTCCCCTCAACATGTGCATCAAGTATTTGAAAATGTTTTGCACATGGAGGCAGAAAAAATTAACTTCTTTGATTACCATTTTCTAAAAGATATCAACATCACTTCCTCAGCGGATGAAGTAGGTATAGCATTTAGGGAAGGATGAGGTTTCAAGAATTTGCTCCCCTCGATATGTGCCTCGAGGTTTGAAAAGAGTTTTGCACATACTAGAGGACCCCTGCATTAGGATGAATGATCCGTTTCAAATCAAATGTTTAAGATAGATGCTCCCCTCAACATGTGCATTGAAAATTTGAAATCGTTTGTCACATGTGGTGCGGGATAGCATGTACATCCGTTTATAACCATTTACCTAATTATCGGTTTAAATCTAATTTAAATCACATTCTCCCGATCACAATTATCAAATCATTTGAGATTTGTGATCTCGTATAATTTAAATTGATTTTGAAAGCTTTAAGGAGAATTGTGACTTGATTGTGAAAGTGTTTTTAGCGATACGGATCGATTTTGAGACTTTAAACTCCATTTATAAAACATGCATGTATATCTTTTGAAAACAATTTAATGCCAAATAACTTTTTAATTTAATTGAAATCATTCTCCCCTCAATCAATGACATAGGTTGTTGATTGAGAGATAGAGCACTGACAAATAAGTCGATGATTATCAAAATAGAGTTTGAGTTATTTTTCAAAGCATTTGGTTTCAAAGAGATAAATGTTTATAGAATCGAGCATGGAATTTGAAAACATGGTGAAACATGGCTCTGTTCTTTCTTTTAAAACCGGGTTATTGCTGAAAATGACAATAAACCATTTTTTCTCTTTCTCCCAAAAATATATATATATATATATATTTTTTTTAATATAAAAATTCGAACAACATCTAAGTCCGTGTCATTCTTTGAATGACAGCACAAAAACACAGATATTATCGAACCGAGAAAAACATGACAAATTGACAATATTTTTGAAGATTTTTGAAATTTTCAAATTTTTATGGATTTTGAAAGTTTTATATTTTTCTATTTGATTTTTGAAGGTTTTATAATTTTGTATTTTGTTTTTCGAATAAATATTTACAAGAGATAAATTAGTTTAAAGAGAATGATGAAATGAGTACCGAGATAAAGATATCGATTCGAAGACGTTGTGAAGAAAGGAATCAACATCTTAAACTTTACGCCACCAAAGCATCCGAGGGCTTCTAAGAAAATCGTTTGAACATGAGCCTACCAATTTGAATCTTTGGTAGCTTCCCCCGAACCGACAAACACCGAATAAGACCATTTCCTAAGAAGTAGAGTTGAATACAAGCGGTCTTATTGATTGAAGCTCGGCACCCGAAGAACACGAGAACACCGGTAACAAGTTGAAACATTGATCGCCTCGGTGGTTATTAAATCCGGATTAGCGATTACGGCCGATCACATGAACATTGTGCATCCCCAATGTACACCTTACTCTTGAGATTGACCGGTTGTCTAGTTAGGGGAACAATATATCAACATCTTCATTTTACCAAGTGCATTCGGTTATATAACATATAACCAATCGACACATAATGTACACATGTACCCAACAAGAGTAGAGACGATGACATCCAGCGTAACAAGGTTGAGTCACTAATCATCTCGTGGATGTCAACACTGAAATAAGCTGAATTAGCTCGATCAAGTGAACATGTTGTGCATATAACAGGAAGCACTTTATCATAAGCGTGTATATAAGATGTCGATGGCGGTATCATCTCCGCGTTCAAATATTCTTCTCACATTTCTTCCAGCCGAACATCAAGTAACAAAAACCAAGGTCTCTAGAGACCACTTCCCCAAAATAGTTAGAATAATATATCCTTCCCCAAATAGTTTTGATACCTCGGAATCAACAAAACATAATATATCCATAAACTTGAAATCTTGTGAGAAGAACTCAAATAGCCCAAGTGAATCTGTGAGAATCAGCTGCTACATAAACTCTCTCGACTATCTTTATCAACCCATATGTAGACAATTTGAGTGACCATGTTGAAGAAAAACCCGATATACCAAACTTGGCGGAAAGTCGAATTCCCGCATTTGTGTCTTAAGCTTGCACTTAAAGATGGAAGAAACAATTGTAGAAATTTATGCTTCAAGCAAATCTCTAAGTACTCACTTCTCAAACAAAGTATGAGACATTAACACCTCTTGCGATTATCCACATGCGTCATATGCGTGTGACCCAGAGTAAAACAAAGTAACTCGATAGTGATAGTTAACGGTCTTCAACCATCCACCTCGACTCTTGGTAACTAGATAACCCAGTCTTCAACTCAAATTCTTAAGCGAGCAAGTTATCAAATAAGAACACGCCTTGTGAATGTCGACTTCAACCTCAAATAAGTTATAAATGAGTAACTTGAAGTAATCAACTTGTGTCAAATGTCCAACACGTGAATAAACACCTGATCGGATGTACATTGACCTTGATCGAGCAAGACAAATGATTCCTCAACATCAATGCATTCTTCCTTAAGGTATACATGTAGAAAGCGATCGGAAGATTTACCAATAATGTTTTAAGCGGATGAGAAGTCATTTTCCTTAATGTTCATGTGGTTGATTTCTGAGTGCACATTTGGAGATGAATAATGAAACAATGATCCGTGAAGATTTGGCAAGGAGTACCAAGCGGATCACTATTCATGAGTGCGGTATGCAATGATAGTCATGCAACGCTTGTGTGAAGTAACGGAGATAAGGTTTCTTGAGAATTCAAGAATACTTCTTAGATGGTGAACAAGTTGAGTCAATAGAAACGAGCATGAGCTCAGGTTGGATGATCAACATTAGTCGGAGGTTAAAAGTACTCATCACACATATCTTTGAAAACAATGAACCCAATCATCCTTAGTAATTGAAGCATTAGGCGTTGGAGGAGTGTCATAAAAATCAAGCAATGAATCATTGCTAAAGACTCGAGCAAGTCTAATTGGGATTAAATTTTGGCTTTTCAATCTTCCCAATTGGTGCTCTCCCAAACAAATCAAAGATTTTCGAGTGTTCTTCTACCGGATTAAGAAGAAGTCTTTAGATCATCAAATGCAATTTGTCTTTAGTCTTAATCATGTAGCTTTCAAATGTAGATTAGATCAGAGACTCGACCTTCTTCAAGATTATCCGAATGGGGAAATAGAGCGATTAACATCTTCACACCAAAGACATTCCGTTAACTTGTAAATAGCAAATCTCCTTAATTAAAATCCTCCCAATCAAACAAGAAGAAAGATGTTCATCAAAGAAATCACCAAAGAACTAGAAGCACTTTGTCATTTAATCATATCGACCCGTGTGAAGATGTCAACCAGCGGCTCTTAGAAGAAACTACATGTGAAGATGATCCGATAAGAAGAATCTCGGTTCTTACATGGGTTTGGAGCCGCTTGACCATATATTCTCAAATATCGATCAACCATGCAAAAATTCACGCTTCTCCCCTCAAGAATTGCATACAGAGATGCCATTCTTGATTAACCAAGTGATTATCATCCAAATGTATTATATTCACACTTCTCCCCACAAAATTAGCACATGATGTCGCCATCTTCATTATATTGAGCAAGAGGAATAAGAGTAATTATCAGTAGTCCGGTTCACTTGATGACCCAAGCGCATGGAAAAAGCATGAAGCATGTTGATGAAGAATGGTCATAAACATGAAGATTTCTCTTCTTAAGAAGATAAAGCGCCAAGCGTATACCTTTCTTTTCTTTGAGGGACGGGGCCTCAAGTGTTATCTCGCAGACGCCATAATGATGAAGTACGAGGCCCTGAACGGATTTGAGCAGACGTCATTGTTAAGAGCCCGGTCATATATTTAGAGCCGCCGAATCCAAATACCAAGGGACGATTTATACGACTCGCTTTGGACAATGTAGGCGAAAACAGAAGGTGGAAACATTGGATCCCCACGTGTTGATGGGTTCCTTTTGGTTAGCACAAAGCAGGTCTTTGAATCGTGGAAACCCTAGATGCAATGGCATTATCCCTAGGAGTTGAACTAGTAGAGGCATCGAGACTTAGTCAAATGACATTTTGTGCTTAATGGGATTATTCTACCGATTGGCTTCCAAACCTTAATGAGCACTATTCTCGGCATAGTGGATCTAGTTAAAGAGCAAGGTTTGCCATTCGTGAACATTCGACTGTTGGCTTCCTTTGAATCCTACATTGGTAAAAACCTTCCTGTGAGGTTTCGGTGATTGCTTATCTGCTTTGCTTTCCAAACTTTCTTAAGCGGGGTATGATTCTTAGATCTCGTAAATAACACATCACATTTATCATGATTACGGAAAATAAACATTTTTACATGTTTTGCGACAATGAGATAAGGCCTCGAATTAATTTCGATAAGCTTAGAGCTAATACTAGAACTAACACGATTCTTTTTGTTCAAATCAAACTTCTTGTCCCTATGGTGTTCTTTTACTTCCTTATCATGATCACTTTTAGTTTGCGTAATCCTATCCTTCTTTGCATTTTCTAGGTTTTGACCCGCTAACTTTAGTGTCAATCTTAGCATCTGTAGAAGTAATGATGGGAACATTACATGGCTTCACTACTTTCGCATTCACTGGTCTAGAAGTGTTGGATCCGAAATTCTGGGAGGCACATCAAAGGTTGCTTGCTTGAATTTCGACATGGAACAAGGCATATCAAGTGGTCACATGCTTGGCTTTAGGCATAGAACAAGGCACAACTATTCTATCTCGCCTATTGCTAGATTTCGGACTTGTGACAATTACATACTCTAAGAGTTCACGAGATCGTTTGGCATCCATGCGGGCATAGGCTATAGTACTATCAAAAGGTTTTTCTAATCTTTCATCTTCAACAATCTCACTGGAGACCCTTCAAACTTTCCTTAAGGTATGAGAGATATGCTTTATGTGCAAGTTCATTATTCTAATGGGCGGGGAATATATAACATATCGATAGCATATTTATCACAAGCGAAACCTTAGGAGAGTATTTGCAATTGGGGATTGGCAACTTTCCTTTCACCTCGCGCTTGATTCTCAATATCGTTATAGTAAAGTTATCTTTTCAATTTGTTTATCATGATTAACTTTAAATGAATCACATAACTCTTTGTTTTGATCATTAACCTTTGAAATTTCGACTTTAAAACAATCATTTTCCTTTTGCAAGTTATCAATTATGTTTTGAAGTTGGAAATTTCGAGAATCTAAAGTGGAGGCATATGGGAACCAACACATCCTTCTTTTCACCTTCGGGTTGTGAAATTTGGGCTTTCAATCTTTTGATCGTGTGGCAATGAGCTCGAATTTGTTCATCACGTTTGCTAATTTCAAAAGCGCATCAAACTCGGGAGCATCGAGGATGTCTTGATATTTGAGGTTTTAACATTTTCTTTGAGATGTTGATGTTTTAATTGCAAAGCAAGATGTTCAACTTCTAATTTAGAATAATGTTTGACCAAGTTATCATGATCATCCTGTTCTATTTTCTCATGCAATTTTGAATTTGTTGTTTCAAGCTCAATGACACGATCATGGGAGACTTTTAGAGCAACGAGATAATTCATGAAATTGAGAAGCATTAATGGAACAATTTGTAGCGATGAAAAACACATCTTGAGCAATACATTCATAAATCGATTCTCATTCAAGTGTATGCAAGTTCTTCCTCTCAATCTCATTATATTTTAATTCTCTCATAATCACTAACCTCAACAATCATTGCATCAAATACCTTTTCCATTTCTTTAATATCGAACGCGTCCCATTTTAAGACTCTCAAATTGATCTTTTAGTTGTTTAAAGAAAGGCATGACCTCGGTTAAATAGCATTCTTTAGTTTGCTCAAAACCCCTTTCCCTTGATTATACCGGTGGGTGTGATCCTTTTCTTACAAGTTTTCTCAAAATCAACAAATAGTTGAAAGATAACATATTCATCGATTAAGGTCTTGCTTTTAGTGGCAAGAGATCTAGGAACTAAGTGCATTGGTGTATTAGGAGGATACAGGTTGATTTAGGCGATTTCCTACAAGTGGGGGATTCTTTTCAACAAGATTTTCGACTTTTTGCATTTCCATATCCTTTTTCCGTAACACTTGTTCGGGGGTTAATAGAGTCTCGAGGCTTAAACTTGTTCAAGGAGATCCAATTTTCTTTAGTGTAATTATGGGGTTTGATCGTTATGTTATTCTTTTTACACTCGGGATCTTCTAACTTCTTATTCATTTTCTCCTAGTGACTCTATCATTTCTTATCTTCCTCGGTGCACTCAACGCAACTAGGTTTACGCTTACAGGCTTAAGGATTTCATTACCATCATAAAGCACCTTATGAGCATTTCTAGCCTTTTAATTACCTCTGGATTTGGTTCCTCAACAAGGGAATGCTATGCTTATCGCTTAAGACTCGATGCTTAGTGATCATGTGAGCGGTTTGAATGGTATTCCTATGTACGCATACAACTTATTTTCAAGCTTGTTTTTCAAAGTTTTTAGATTGGAAAAATCATTCAAAAGTTTTGATTCCTTAGCCTTGAATTCTTGCTAAGCATTTTAACATTTTCTTGAAGTTCGTGTTTTTGCTTAGCGCTTTGGAAAGCTTTTCTTGTAAGGAGTTTAACTCTTGTTTTAATACTTCTTCTCTAAAATTACATTTTCTAATAATTGTACGCATTTGGATATCCATCTCACGCTTCACGAGTGGTAAGTTCAAACTTAGCACGTTGTTAGATATGGCAACTTGATCCTTATAGGTATTGGAGTTCGGTGGTCAAGGAATCATCGAGGCACAAATGTAGTGTACTCATGCAATCCATAATCATCATTTTGAGAAGAAGATGCATACCTAGATGCTGCGAAACTTTCATGCAAGTTTCCTGCACATTAACGCACAAAGTTGTGGCCGGTGCATCTCTATCTTGGGTACATCCGAAGCTTCCATGTAGCGTTCCTTTGCATTAGCTTGCGGGTTGTGGTGGTAGCTCTCTCTCTTGTGAACATGAGCATGAAGATTCTATTTTAGCATTGTCCGACTCATCATTAATTGTTTTCTCTAACATTACGCATTCAAAGAATTCCGATTCTTCCATAGATACATTACCCAACTTATCACAACAATCACTCAAATGCTCTTGACACTCATTCACTTTTTTCATCCTTTTGTGCGTTTCCTCAATGTACTTTTTCACATTATCCATGAGTTGGATAAATGTCTCAATGAATTCACAATTTCCATTCCGGTATGTTTTTGAAGGAAATTCCAGTCAAGTGTTGATCGTCATCTAGCGAATATTCCCCAGCGATGAATGGTGAAATTGTTTGTAGATTACTTGAAGAGTCGCATTGGAACCATCTTTTGAACTTCTTCATTGGTAAGTTGCGACTTTAAATGCTCTAAGTTCAACAAAGAACTTCTTGTCAATGTAGGTAAGTCCTGGCGGGAAAAGAGCACTACATGTTCGATCCTGACTATGGATAACAACTGTATGAGGTGCGGATGAAGTAGTTGATAGGGCTCAATCTGCATTCCATTTGCATGGCATTCAGTAGCGGTGCAATTCATTCTCATTGTACTCGAACATGAAGATCTCATATCCTCGTTGTTTAATTCAAACATCTTTAATCGTTCGATGCAGCATCCATTATCATTATTATCCACAAACATCATACAATTTAAGCATCTCTCGAAATCAGCGGGTCAAGAGAGTAAGACATGATGTGGTAGAATGCTGCGGATTTTACCAGGTCTATGATTTAAACCGAGAAATAGAATCTTTCATGGATTTTACTAAAATCAAGACTAAACCGTTACAATGACCAATGGAATGTGTTAAGGCGACTAATGGATCGACACAATGATAGACAATTGTGTGTTAGGTCTTATGATTGTTTGTGGGATAAGCGGAGATGTTGTTTGGTTGTGATTCGGATTGGTTTATGCCCGCTTTTTCCCGTAGAAATTTAGGTCTAAAAACTTAAAAACCTCAATAACTTCCGTTGGGAGCGGATTTAGACCTCGAAGATTGACCCGAATAAACTTTAGTTTATTAGTTTATTCCGCGGTCTATTCTCCTCGTTCTCACGGTCGTTTTGATGGGTAGAACCGAAAGCGGAGTTACGGTTCAAAAGTTATGGCCGTTTGAGTTTTGACGGAAAATCAATCAAGTCGCTACTGATTCTTGAACCAAGTCGCTAACAACTAATTCACTACACCACTAAGTCGCTAGAGTTCCAAGTCGCTAGCCGGATGTAAGTCGCTAGTAGTAACTCGCTACCCCTCAAGTCCCCAGCAAAATTTTGGCGATGAATTAGCTGACAAGTCGCTAGAAATGCAAGTCGCTAAAGAGCAACTCGCCATCGAACAAGTCGCTACACAAAGTCGCTACCCGTAGTGGAGATTCCACTACTTGTGCTTTAACTCGCTAGATCTAACTCGCTAGCTTTAACACCGTAAGTCGCTACAAAGCGTGAAGCAAGTCGCTACCAAGAAACTATTCAGAGAGCTAAGTCGCTGGCTTGAAAACCAAATAAACTTCACTTTTCAATCCAAAACAACCCAACCAAGATGATTCAAGCTTACCAAATGAAAACCTAAACACTTTTGATGATTCTAAACACAAAAGTACCAACAAAATTCAACCTTTAACACACGAAATCAACTAAATGATGCAAAACCACTAAACCTTTTCAAACTCAAAACCACCTAAAACCACTATAAATCCAAAGATGTGCAAGATATGATCAAACCATGGCTCTTGATACCAATTGTTAGATATAACTTTTCACATACACATCAAACCATAACAAAAGGTGGCGTATAAGATGGAATTCTAGAGAGAAAGTTAGAGGTTTAGGGAACTTAGTGAGAGAAAGTGAAAAATATTATTATGAGCTCCAACTCTACCTTGGAAGGTAGAAGTATTTATAATCTTACATAACTCGCCACACTTTGGGCTGTGGATCGAGGCATACATGGGTAAAGACCCGTCCAAGTCCTCCACGGTGTTATTTAACTAAATTACTACTTAACTTAAAAGAACTACGACTACGAGCTTTTAACGATTACATATACTTGAGGTGACCGACTCTTTAATACCGGGAATTTCTAATTCCTAACAATAAATTTGGTCGGTCTTTTGGTATTGTTCTTTCCTTCATGAAACCAATTGAAAAATCATTTGGAAAACCAATCAAGGTACTTGTGATACGAGATCAAAGCATTTTGTACCTTAATAGTTTTGATCATTTAGAAAACCTCCCCCTCAACATGTACATATGATTTAGAAATTGTTTAGCACAAGGAGGCAAGAGAACTTTGAAATATTTTCTTTGATCACAATTTTCATACGAAAAAAGCCATTTGATTTTCATTGGTAAATTCTCCCCCTCAATATGCATAGGATATTTGAGAACATTTTTATCACATAGAGGCAAGAGTTCTTTTAAGCACATCCACAATCACAAAATCCATTAAGAAAACCATTTGAAAACATAATCAAGGTACTTTATAATCTCTTTTAAAAACTTTTGTACCTCGATGGTTTTGCTCCCCCTCAATATGTGCTTCGTTATTCAAAAGCGTTTAGCACATCGAGAGAGCGACTGCACAATTGAATCCAAGCGATCACCTTTTATCAAATTTCATTATTAAATCACAAATTCTCCTCGATCAAAATATCAAACCCTTTGAGATTTTGGATCCCAAGTGAATTTAACGGTTTATAAAACATGGGAGAATATGTGGCTGGTTTAAATACTCATCATGTTTTGGATAAATCCTCCTCCTCAACATGTGCATTGTGTATGAAATTGTTTGGCACATGGAGCGGTGAGTGCCTTTAAAGGACTAAAACCAATTCCATTTAAACAGCATTTGAGATTTAAATCACGATCTCTACCCGATCGAAATATCAAACCATTTGAGATTTGTGATCCCAATCGATTTAAGTCATTTAGAAAAATTTGGGGAAAGACGTGGCAAGATTTAATTTTGAAAATGATAGATAAGGACCGATTTAGACATTAAAGATTGTTAGTGTCGTATGATAGTTTTAAGAGATCTTTAAGTAAAATAAAACAATTTCACAATCAAACAAAAGAGAAAAAATTTCATTTGATACGGATCTTTGAGTTTTAAAGAAAACCATACCATGACATAACATTAAATCTTTAGATCACCACATTTTAGCATACAAACGGACTTTTATGAAGTAATATTGTTTGAAAATATTTTAAATTGAATCACTCTCCCCTCAATCCATGACAAAAGTCAATAATTGAGTGACTTAGGTTTTGATAAAAGAAGTCGGTGATTTTCAAAATATAGTCCAATATATTTTCAAAACAATATATTCCATTTTCAAAACAATTTATTCAAATTTATTCAAAATTGTATAAAATGGTATCTGCACAAAGATCGTTAGTGGTTGAGAAGCTTCCGTTGTTTGTTGTTGTAGGGTTGGAAGAAAAACCGCTGCAAATGCGGTGAGACTTCTTCTTACGTTGCATTTGAATGCCAACCGAGGTCCAATTAAGCTCCGCTTTCTTCACTTCTTGAAGAAAACCATCTGTTGATGCGAAGAAGACCTCCACGTTGCATTTATGCCAACTCTCCATAGAAGTCCAATTAAGCTCCGTTTCTTCATTTGTCAACCCAAGATATCGTTACCCTTTCCTGCAAGGGCATCCAATCATGTTCAATTGTGGGATCGGATCGGAACATTCTTTTATACCAATATACCCGCATCGATATTAGTGAACACACATGTGATATATGGTGGTGACATCACCCAAATAACAATCGACTAATTCAAGTCAATTCAACATATCAATCGGTTCATATAAGGCATGGGGTTTATGTGTTTCTCAAACTCTAATCATCTAAACCTAACAATCATATCCTAAATTCCTAGTCCTTGACACTGTGCAAATATCATTTTAATTAAGCACGTGGGATAATTAAGAAGCTCGTTAGATGATATAGATTTGAAAACATTCTCCCCTCAATCAATGACTCATTTTTCCGAAAAGGTTTAAAAGTATGAAGTCATTGATTGAGTTTTCAATTTTACTAAAAACTCGGAAGCGGATTAATTTTCAAGCAACTCCTTTCCACCATTTTAGAAAACAACAAATATTTTTACGAAGAATTATAGGCGGAAAAACATTTGTGTAGGGCAAAGATCCTTGACATACTTTCCTCAAATTGTTTTAGGATAAGTGCATCGAAATATTTGAATATTGTTTAGCGTAGCACTTTCCTTTCTTTAAAAGAGCGGGTTGCTATCGTAAATAATAGCAAGCCATAGTTTAAGCACCGATTCTGATCTCAAGTATGGCAAGCCATATGTTTATTTGTGACATGTTTTGAAAAGAATATTTACACCTCCTCGCTCGAACTTCATCAAAAGATGGAATTCAAATATTAGTTAAACATAATATTCCATATTATTGTGTTATGGTTTATTTGTGACATGTTTTCAAATCATTAAAAAGTAACCATGTAAATCATCAAAAGATGGTTCGGTCAGTAACTCTTCAAGTAATCTACAAACAATTTGACCATTCATCGGTGGGAATATTCAAGTAGATTACGATCAACACTTGACCGAATTTCCTTCAAAACATACTTGGAATGGAAATTGTGAATTCATTGAGACATTTATCCAACTCATGGATAATGTGAATATGTACATTGAAGATTCTACACACAAAGAATGAAGACTTGAATGAGTGTCAAAAAGGTTGAAAGATTGTTGTGATAAGTTGGGTAATGTTTACATTGAGGAATCGGGTGTTCTTGAATGCGAATGTCGGTGACAAAAAAATTGATGAGTCGAAAAATGCAAAAATGGAATCTTCGTGCTCAAATTCACAAGAGAGAGGTGCACGGACACAACACTGTGCAAGTTAATGCAAAGGAACGCTCCATGGAAGCTTCACAACATGCATGTCAATCTTGAGGTAAGTTGCATGGAAGTTCTGTGTACCTTGTTGTGCATCTTCTACTCAAAATGATGATTATGTCTTTGCATGAGTCTGTTGCATTTGTGCCTGATGATTCCCTACCACCGAGCTTAACATATATAAGGATCAAGTTGCTATTTATGAGCAGTGCTAAGTTTGAGTTGACAACCCGTGAGCGTGAAATGGATGTCCAAATCACGCACAATCATTAGAAAAAGTAATTTTAGAGAAGAAGTATTAAAACAAGAGTTAAACTCCTTACAAGAAAAGCTTTCTAAAGCGCTAAGCAAAAACACGAACTTCAAGAAAATGTTAAAATGCTAAGCAAGAATTCAAGGCTAAGGAATCAAAACTTTTGAATGATTTTTCCAATCTAAAAACTTTGAAAAACAAGCTTGAAAATAAGTTATACGTACAAGGAATACCATTCGAATGCGCTCACATGATCACTAAGCAAGAGTCTTAAGCGATAAGCACGGTGTTCCCATTATAGATAAACCCAACTCGAGTATGGTAAGAAAGCAAAAGCGACTCAAAATGTAATCTATGATGGAAATGAGATTCTTAAACCTGAAGCAGACACCTAGTTGCATTGAGTGCACCGAGGAAGATAGAAAACTAGATATTGCATCTAGGAGAAAATGGATAAGAAGCTAAATGATCACGAGTGTAAAGAATAACATAACGATCAAACCCCATAATTACACTAAAGAAAATTGGATCTCCTTGAACAAGTTTAAGCCTCAGACTTATTAACCCCTGAACAAGTGTTACGGAAAAAGGATATGGAAATGCAAAAAGCGAAAATCTTGTTGAAAAGAATCCCCCTTGTAGGAAGCGCCTAAATCAAGCGTGTATCCTCCTAATACACCAATGCACTTAGTTCCTAGATCTCTTGCCACTAAAAGCAAGACCTTAATCGATGAATATGTTATCTTTCAACTATTTGTTGATTTTGAGAAAACTTGTAAGAAAAAGGATCACACCACCGTTATAGCTGAAGGGAAAGGGTTTGAGCAAACTAAAGAATGCTATTTAACCGAGGTCATGCCTTTCTTTAAACAACTAAAAGATCAATTTGAGAGTCTTAAAAAGGGACGATTCGATATTAAAGAAATGGAAAAGGTATTTGATGCAATGATTGTTGAGGTTAGTGATTAGAGAGAAAGTAGAGAGAGGGTGTTCTTGCTAGAGGTTTACACAAATGAAAGATTAGATTATGAGAGCACCACCCCTCCATGGATGGAAGGGTATTTCTACTTACACAATACACGACCTCCTATCGGCTGTGGATCGGGGATACGGTGGGTAAAGACCGTCCTTCCTCACGGTGTTGCTCTAAACTAAACTACGCTACAAACTAACTAATAAGCGCTAAATAGCGTAACTAACGACAAATCTACGAGCTAACTTATGCTAGATAATATTTGGGGTGACCGACACTTCACTATGGAATTTTCTAATTCCTAACAATCTCCCTCAAGGAGGTCACCCCATGTTTACATTTGAATCCTAGCATTCTATTTTAACTTCGGTCTTGAGCTCGTGGACTTGAATTCTTCATTCCGCAATCTTTGTGCTTTAGCGGTGAATCTTCAAAGTCGCATAGATTAGTACTTTGGAGGTCTTTGGTCGATCCGCATCTTTGATGATCTTGAGCTTTCATTGAGATCATCGACCATGATAAATCTCCGGATCATCCATAGTTGTGTTGCCTTCATGTGATATTGTGACTTTCGGACCGACATGCTCACACTTTGAATCATGACATCTTTCCATCGAGTAGCGGAAGCCTTCTTGGTTCATGATATTTCGCGGCGGTAGCGAAGCATAGTATAAAAATATCGAAAACGGGTTATGTAAATATGCACGATGCATGATTTCTTCAATTAAGTGTGGTTCTTTGTGAACATGCGACTTTGGATTGACTCCTCAATTACGATCATTGCAATCGTCGGTGTACCCGCACTGACGATTAGCAATAAAAGCGCGCGAAAGTGTCTTTGATCACTTTCGTTGAATTGAGATACACGCCCACGGTTCCCCGTTGATCGTTACAAATCTTGCGCGTGATCGGTGGATTCTAAGAATCTCCTTGACGGGGGTTTAGCATTGTTCAGCGTTCTCAAACCGGGCGTCTCAAAGAAGACAACACTTGAGTGAGTGAACGGTGAATTGAGATTCAGCGTTGATGAAAAATTGATTTGAAAACAATCGCGTATTGCTTAGAATAAAGAGTTTGCAATCTGACGAAGGTTTTATGAGAAGATCAATTTTCAATCAAAACACTTTTGTATTTGAAAATAGTACACAATCGACGTGCTAGTGAAAAGAAGAGATTCGCGACATCGACGGTTTTTCTAAAGTATTTTGCAATCAGAGATACTTTTGAATTTTGAAAACATAAGTACACATTCGACGTGCTAGAAAGAAGATTTGCACATCGAGCGGTTTTTCCAAAAGTATTCGTCAATTCCATTCCTGGACCAGGTTGATTCAAGGTGATCGCCCATTGTTTCTATCCGGTTGTCAGCAAGTTTGATCTTCGAGAAGATCTCACATCACCCAACAAGAGCTTGTTTGATGTTGGCTCTAGAAGGATTTCCATCTTCATCGTGAATACTTTATATACCACTCGGATGTTACGGCAAAACCACAAGTATAATCGTGGGACTCTTAATATACTTACTTTCCACATTGGGTGAAAGCTTGACAAGTCTTCATGAATTTAGTGTCCTAACGAGATATTGTGGATGATCTCTTGGCTCTAGACTCAATAGTGCATTTTTGGTTCTGTCTAGGGAGACTAGGAGAGGGTCTCCTTCTTCAATATCAACAATCTCTAAGAGAAAGTCGATAGATAATGTCGGTTCCCGTGAGAATGAAACAAGCCCTTTTAAGAGGAACTTGGTGGCTTGGGAAGTTTAGTGCGGTCGCGCCTTTGGGTCCATGACGTCTTGTCTTCAATACTAGTGTTACCTTAGTAACAACCAAGAGCATATGTATTGAACCGGTTTACGCCCTAAGGTTGAATTGATGGAGGCTATTTCTTTTCTTGCCTTTATCATTCATTTCTTTTCATTCTTCAACCCCTTGATGCTTCCGAGACTTCATAACTAGAACCTTGTTGGGTTTATTCCATTACTAGCTCGTCTCGATGCGCACTCTTCCCATTCCTCATTTTTCTCCTTTTTCAATATACCTAAGGACTCACACTATCTAGTGGATTGTCCACTGGTAGATCCCTCCGGATTACAGGCGGGGATCGTGGGAACAAATACCTAACCTAACCATCCTTATAACTTCATGCATAAAATAAATTGGTGGGTCTTTTGGTATTGTTCTTTCCTTCATGAAACCAATTGAAAAATCATTTGGAAAACCAATCAAGGTACTTGTGATGAGATCAAAGCATTTTGTACCTTAATAGTTTTGATCATTTAGAAAACCTCCCCTCAACATGTGCGTGCGATTTAGAAATTGTTTGGCACATGGAGGCAAGAGTTCTTTGAAATAATTTCTTTGAAATAATTTCTTGATCACAATTTCGCATGCAAAAAAGCCATTTGATTTTCTTGGTAAAACAATTCACGTTCACTCACTCCGTGTTGTCTTTGAGACGCCCGTTGAGAACAGCCAGAACAATTGCTAAACCCCGTCAAGGAGATTCTTAGAATCCCACCGATCACAAAAGATTTGACCGATCAACGAGGAACCGGGCCATGTACTCTAATTCGACCTAAAGTGGTCAAAGACACTTTCGTGTTTTATTGCTAATCAAGTTTCAGTACACTCTGACGCTAACCGATCGTAATCGAGAGTCAATCCAATGCCGCATGCTCATCATCTACACTTAATTGAAGATATCATGACCGGTGCATATCTACGTAACCCGGCTCGATATTTCTATACTATGCTTCGCTATATCACGCAAATATCATGAACCAAAGAAGGCTTCCGCCACTCGATGGAAAGATGTCATGATTCAAAAGCGCGAGTATGTCGGCCCAAAAGTCACAACTTCACATGATGGCAACACAACAAGCGGTGATCCGAGATTTCATCGGCCGATGATCTCAATGAAAGCTCAAGTTCATCAAAGATGGATCAATAAAGCCTCCACCGAAAGTACAAATCAATGCGACTTTGAAGAATCGCACAAAGCACAAAGATTGTGTAATTTGAAGAATCCAAGCTCACGAGCTCAAGAACTAAGTCAAAGATAGAATGCTAGGAAGCAAAATGTATTTATGGGGTGACCTCCCTGGGGGAGATTGTTAGAATTAGAAAATTCCATGTTAAAGTGTTGGTCACCCCAATTATGATCTAGCATAAGTTAGCTCGTAGACGTGTCGTTATTTGTCGTTGTTTACGTTATTTATCGCTTATTAGTTAGTTATTAGTTTAGTTTAGCATAGTGTTTCACCGTGAGGAAGGACTGGTCTTTACCCAATCGATCCCCGATCCATGTGCCGATAGGAGGTCGTATTTCTTGTAATTATAAATACCCTTCCATCCATGGAAGGGTGGTGCTTCTCATAATCTAATATTCAACTTTTGTAAACCTCTAGCAAGAACACCTCTCTCTCTACTTTCTCTAAAATGGAAAACATGTATTTTGATCTCCCAAGACCACCACAAGTCCTCTAAATTGTTTTACCATGTTTTTGTCAAGTTCTTATTAATGTAGTTGTTGGTTTCTTGTTTTGACTTTTGAGTCAACTATGTCATATGCTTGCCATTATGGTTTCTCGTCACAAAATGCCTTTGTTTACCTTTCCTGCGACTGTGGTTGAATCTTGTCCAAACCGATTTCCACATAATCGGCATTATGGGTCAAAATGGGTCAAAAGTTGCAACTTTATGATAAGTTTTCCGGCACGATGAAGATGGTCTGAAATGTTGCTCTGAAACTCATCTAAAACATAAAAATCTTTCTAGCGACTTAGACACAAACCGCCCCGATTCATTGTATCCGTTACGAGTCGAGCATCAAAAATTTCCTAGCGATTGTATTTACAAGTCGTAGCGACTTGTCCTAGCTGATCTCACTAGCGACTTGTCCTAGCGACTGCCAGCTATGACGCGTCTCTAGCTGAAGTAGTCTACATGACTTAGTCGAGCGACTCTGGTCTAGCGACTTAGTCGTGGCGCTTTGTTGTCGCGACCCTTTGATCGATGCAAATTGACACGATGTAGCGTGAAGGAGAATACATAACCGCATAATAGACCACAAATAACATTAACCAATACATCATGACTCAAGACCTCGTGTTGTAATCCTTCATTAGTCCATGTAATCAAGCAAGATTGAGCCAACATCTTATGCCATCAACAAATCCATAACTACCTACCCTACACCTTCCATCTCATGGGGTTATGTTTACATCTATTCAACAAACATCAAGTCTCGTGAATTTATAACAACACTAATCTCGCATTTTGTTCGTGATAGTAAATGAATCATCAAGACCTTGAAGTCCTTTTCACACAAACAACTCATCATCACTGTATCCATGTCTCCATGAGATTATCCGAATAAATTGAAGTTTGAACTAAACCATTAATTGGCTCATTCTCCTTCATATTCGGGTCACAATGAAACACTTAAATGAAAATGAAAATAGATCCTTATTTGTTTCACTTTTTGACATCATGGGTCATACACATGAGTGAATCAAATTCTTCATTGATCTACATGTGATGATATTCGAATTAAACAAATGATTTTAACAATTATGTTAAATCATTTGGTTGGCTCGTTTAACTTTTATATGAATGGATTTAAACATCGACACTCCAATCATATTACATACTATTTTGAAGTACCTACCCGGGGTTAAGTGTGTCTTTCACCGCTTCAAGAGCTTCTCGTACATCCCCGTGGTCACGTTGATGACTACCTCATGCCAACCCTCATGCAAGGTGCTCAAGTCCGATTTCAATGTCTATGTGGCGTTTACTTCCAATGGCTAGTTAGGGTTTTATTAATGATGAGAGACAGTAGATAATTAGATGGGAGCCGCTTTGATTCTTGAACAATGAGGTGGACTCTGAATTTTGATGAAAGGGTTTGTTATGAGTGGTCAAGGAATGGTAGGCTTATTCTTCTCGAGAGAGATTTTTTGTGGTCGATGGTGATTTGATCTCGTGAAAGAGGCGGAGGTAAATTGGTGAGATGTGAGAACAATTAGGTAAGCTTGCTTTTATACCCTAGTTTTAAGGTAAATTCACAGTATCTTTCTTTGCGTGGCTTTGTTAAACCGCTTTGTCATATTTCGATATATGTCAATTTGATCGAGTGTTATTTTCTCCCATGGGCTATACTCGTATGTCTTGTGAATTGGTATTAGTTTTGGATCCGGTGTACATTTTTTTTAAGATGGACAGGTATAAGTGTGATATCGACCTAGCCTCGTATTACCATGAACAAGAGTTGAGCTCATACACATGTGGATCAAGTGATAAATTGATCCTAGTAAATGCATTTGTTTCGTCTTATGAATGATTGGGACTTAAATTGAAATTTGTTATCCGAAGTCTTTAAAATTTTCGATACACTTTCTTTGGGGTATTATGGATAATTTCTATTATCGGAATTATGGAGGTACTTAGATTCGGATATGAATCGACCGCCAACATCGCCTATGAATTATCAAAATGAGTGGAGGTACTTAGATTTTGATTGTTTTAGATGGATCATTAACCCAAATTCATTGGGCCTTCAATTCAAACTTCGACCGAGTGTAAACTCTATTTTCATGGGCCAACGTTATAAGGTTGATTATATGGCCATGTATATTAACTCACTATGCAAGTATATCGCACATGATATTACACTTTGGTTCGATAAATGATACTACTTTGGTTTATATCATCACGGCAAAATGATCTTCATTTCATATAACCGATTGGACGATCTTGGTGTTTTCGCTCACGTGACATTACCGAAAGTGATTTGATGACTAGATTTGGTATGATTATGAGATTCTGTTGTTGTGAGGTTCGGTATGGTGTATACATTTTCACGTAAGAATATTATGTCACTGGCTGAAGTGTTTAATGGAAAATGTTGACTACTGGGTTGTTTGATGGTATTTTATTTGGATTTGAAGTGTGTTTTCCCAACATTCACTTATTTCTTGCCTTCTTTCTTTCTACCCTTCGCCAAGATGACTTGTTCGGGCGCTTATAGAGCGTGATAAAGACTCGCTATTTAGGTACGGGTTAGATTCGCTTCGCCACCCACAACGTAGCTATCACTTCGGTGTCTCACCCGCCTGAGAATGTCAAGAGGTTTTGTACATCGGGTACACTGCTTCTTTTTCACGAGGATTAGTACAAGTTTAAGTAACAACTGGGGAATTTTACTTCATGATCAAGTTTCGCTTATCGGTTTATTTCTCCATATGGTCACCATAACAATTCGATATAATTTGTGAATGGTGTGTCTACCAAAGTGTTTAATGGGTGTTGATGCTCGTGAAAGAATCATTGATGAACTCATGATGTTTCCCTAAATGTATATTCACCGAAACCAAAGTTATCATAACACATTCAAGTCGACATTGTTTACGGTTTTGTCTTGATTTTGTAAAACCCGCGAAAGATCCTATTTATGGGGTGATGTGCTTTATCCATGGCCTGGATGAAACCATTATCATAGTTCACTTAAAAGTTCTAAGGAGGCTAGATTTGAGCAGCCTGTAATATGTGACAACGGAGTTAATTCACTATTATTTATTTGAGGTTGAATTAAAATATCACTCGTTGTGTACTTAGTATCCCAGTGACCTGGGATGGTTGGATGAAGATTCTTCATGATCCTTGTTCGATGCTTATTATCAAAAACTAAGACTTGGAAATCTAGTTATTGTTGGGTGTCTTTACCTTTTCTTTTACCACTGGGGAATTAGGCTCATACCATCACAAAATAACTATCACTTCTAAGGAGTTACGCTTGTATGGCTCAAAGGTCACATTCAATCATGGATTTTCAAGAGGTGATATACGCCTTATACTCGATGGTTGGTTGGTTGAAGAGTATAGAGTACTTAGAGATTCAAATGGGCATGAAGTCCTCAAGACCGCCTTTGTTACATATGTGCAAGTTTAAGTCACTAGTCGGGGTAGTCACACTTCATCAAATTCATCATATTGGGTTTCTCCATCAGCCTGTCACGACAAAGAGCCCATTGAATGATAACAATGCTGATTACATGTTTCCTACAAGAGAGCGTAAAAGAGAGAGATAATGACGTCTGCTCACTTCACTCAGCCTCAGACTCCAAAGAAAAGAAATGTGCACGCTTCAAAGATTATCTTCCAAAGAAGAGAAATCTTCTTATGACGCCCTGCTCACACTGGCCCAGCCTGCCTTCAAAGAAAAGAAAAGTGTACGCTCAGTGCTTTATCTTCTCTCAAGAAGAGAAATCTTCTTATTATGACCATTCTCATCAACATGCTTCATACTTTTTCCATGCGCCTACCATCAAGCGAACTGGCTAACATTATCGATTGTTTTCCATTCCACTTTCTCAACTATAATGACGAAGGTGACATCCTCAGGCCGATTTTGCGGGGAGAAGTGTAATAGACTACATTTGGATAATGTTCACTTGTTTAATCAAGAATGGCATCTCCGTATGCAATTTTTGAGGGGAGAAGAAGGTGAATTTTTTGCATGATTGATTAATACTTGAGAATATATGGTCAAACGGCTCCCAACTCATGTAAGAACCGAGTTTTATCGGGTCATCTTCACATGGAGTTGTTCTTCTAAGATCCGTTGGTTGACATCTTCACTGATTGACGGGTTTATCGACAAAGTGCTCCCTGTTATCGCTACACGATACATCAACATGATGATTCCGAACGATCTCTCTCTTGTTTGATGATTGGTAGTTTGGTGTTACCATCTTGTGTGTTCACACGGCCCCGATTGTCGATTTCCTTGATGAACATCTTTCTGCTCTTGTTTGATCGAGGATTTTAGTTAAGGGATTTGCAAGATGTAAGTTAATTGGGATGCTTTTTTTGAGCTTTTTTTGCGAAGCTGAAGATGTTAACTATCTATTCCCCAACTCGCATAATCTTGAAGAAGGTCGATTCACAAATTGCTTCTACATTTTCGCTACATGTTAGAAGACTAAAGACGCAGTGCTGTATTTAACGATCTAAAGACTTCTTCTTAATCAAGCATTTATCAAACAGACATTATCGCTTAGTAGGCACTAATCGGGAGAAAGTTATAAGTCAAATTCAATTCCCAATTAGACTTGCTCATATTATTTAGCAAAGACTTAGACGCTGATATTGACTATTGTTGGACATTTGACACAAGGTGATTACTTCGGAGTTAATCATTTATCACTTATTCGAGATTGAAGTCGATTTTTGCCAAAGGCGTGTTCTTATTTGATAACTTGCTTCTGGGCTTAAGAATTTGAGTTGAAGACTTGGTTTATCTAGTTACCAAAGCAATGGTGGGATGGTTGAAGACCGTTAACTATCACAATTAGGAGTTACTTTGTTTTACCAAAGGTCACACGACATGACGGTTGATAATCAAAGAGGTGTTAATGTCTCATACTTTGTTTGGGTGAAAGAGTACTTAGAGATTTGCTTGAAGCATAAATTCTCTACAACCGCTCTTCCATCATTAGTGCAAGCTTAAGATACAAATGGGAAGTTGACTTCAGGGCCAAGTATGGAATAGCGGGTTTTTCTTCTTCAAGCTGTCACTTCAAATTGTCTCACGTATGGTTGATATAAATAGTCGAGAGAGAGTCTTCAAGAAGTTGATTCTCACAAAGAATTCAAGTGTTCTTCTCAACCAATTTCTAGTATACGAAGCTGAATGAGTTGCCGATTCAAGCATCAAAACCAGCTAGTGGAAAGGAGACACGATTCAACGTAGTAATCTTGACGAGCTTAATTTCAAGTGATGAAGATATCCCGGAAGACAAATGTTATTACCGCAGAAACTCAAGGTTCGACTCATGGCGAGTAAATCCGATGAACTTAACCTTCTTCGTGATTGAAGATATTCCGGAAAACAAATGTCATGACCGCAGAGAAATCAAGGTTTTACTCATCAAGGCCATGAGTGTTCTTATTCCAACCATGTGGGGAGAGATGCTGAGAAAGTTTCAAGATAAAGAGGTACAACAAGTACTATATATCTCAGGGAGATAAATGTGTAACACGAGGAGGTGTTATCGCTATTCTCGTCGCAGAATGTGTACTTTGGATTCTGACTTCATCAGATTCATCGTGTGACTAAAGATGCGAACATAGGGAGGTGTTCTTCATTACCCTCATGATGTGTATTCCCGAGAGCCCTGATATGGGTACGTTTCGAGCTTCATACACGCTCATCGTGAAGAAAATGCATGGGAAGGTGTTCTTCATTCCTCACGAAGTGTATTCCGGAGAGTTCTTGAGCATTATACTAAGAGATCGATTATCAACTCAACTACTGGGGAAGTGTTCTTCTGACACCTTTGAATGGATTGCGCCGTAATCCGGGTCATGAAATTCGAGAAGATTATTTATACGATGATGATACGCTGTCGTTTTGCTGATGATATAACCCCAACGAAGAATCACTTGATTATTCTCTGAAAGGAGCAATGGATTTGATAATGGCAAGCTTCTCTGCACCTAGCTAAGGCAAGCTTCGCAATAGCTGTTTCAACCGCTTCACCAGCGATTTTCTGTTTGGGTGCCGCCAAAGTCTCACTTTCACCGGTTCAATTTCTTCGACTCAAGAGCTCTGAAGCTTTTATGGTGAATGTTTAAGAGTTGATGACTTCTATCTTCACGACGCGTCGTCGATATCTCTATCTTGCAAGATTGCTTTCATCATCTCTTTAACCATATCATCTATCCTATCCCTGTAAACATTTATTCTAAAAACAACATACAAAAAAATATAACTAACAAAAGAGAATATATAATTATAAACCTTCAAAACCCATAAAACCGGAAATCTCAAAATACAAAAATATGTTTTTCATGACACCCTTCGGCATTCCATCTGGTCGGTCCAGAATGTCATTCATCGAGACGGACCCACATGAGAGTTCGAGTTGTGCAAATATTCTTCCATACACAAACAGTGTGGCATGAGCTATTCAGCATCGCAAACCGTTAAATCTATGGCCTGCCATTCTTCTCGCATAGCAACCCGCTTTTTTTTTAAGGATGAGTGCCACGCTTAATGATTTTCAAATATTGCGGCACTTATCCTAAAACAACTGAGAGAAAGTATGTCAAGGATCGCCGCTCCACACAAATGTTTTTCCGCCCATAATTCTTCGTAAAATATTTGTTGTTTTCAAAATGGTGAAAGCGGAGTTGCTTGAAAATTAACGCCGTAGTTTTAGTAAAAATTGAAAACTCAATCAATGACTTCAACGCTTTTAAACCTTTTCGTAAAAAATGAGTCATCGATGGGGAGAATGTTTTCAACTATATCATCTAACAGCTTTCAATTATCCACGCGGCTTAATTAAAATGATATTTGCACGTGTCGGGACTAGGAATTTAGGATATGATTGTTAGTTTAGATGATTAGAGTTTGAGAAACACATAAACCCCATGCCTTATATGAATCGATTGATATGCTGAATTGATTGAATTAGTTGATTGTTGTTCAGATGCCCATCATATATCAGAGCTGCAGAACATTAACTCATATTGCGCACAGGAGCAAAGAATCGTCTCGATCCGATCCACATTGAACATGATTCGATGTCGAAGGAAAGGGCAACGATTTCTCGGTCGACAACGAAGAAACCGGAGTTAATCGATTTCAGAAAGTCAGATAAATGCAACGAAGCAGGTTCTATCAGTCAGCCAGATGGTTTTTCAAAGAAGCGAAGAAACTGAAGACTGACCGCCAGCATCAAATGCAACGAAGAAGAAGTCTCATCGCGTGGCGTAGTGCCTTCTTCCAACCCCACAACAACAAACCAAGCTTCTCAACCACTAACGTCTTTGTGCGAGATACTATTTTAAACACTTTTGAGTAAATTGAATTAAATTACTTTGAAAATGGAAAATATTGTTTTGAAACATATTGACCTAATTTTGAACGATCATTTTATCCAGTCTGTCACTCAATTGTCGACCGGCCGATCGACTGAGGAGAGTGATTTAACCAAAATATTTCACAATATATCTTCAAAAAGTCCGCTTGCATCGGTAATGTGGTGATCTAAAGATTTATCGTTATGTCACAGCATGATTTTCTTTAAAACTCAAAGATCTCAAAATGAATGCCGTTTCAGTCGATTGTTACTGCTTTATTTTACTTAAAGATCGCTAAAATACTCATCATATTCTACACCCAACAATCTTTAACGTTCAGAGTTGTCTCATCCGTCATTTTTCAAAGTTAACAGCCACGTTTTTCCCCAAAATTTTATAAATGATTTAATCGATTAGATCACAACTCAAATGGTTTGATATTTCCGATCGGGGCAAAGATCGTAGTTTTAAATCTCAAACATGTTTGTAATGGAATTACCTTAGTCCAGCCATCTCCTCGCCCATGCGCCAAACCATAACACCATCGCACATGTTGAGGAGGAGGACTTATCCAAAAACACGACGAGTATTTAAACCGGTCATTATTCTCCCATGCTTTATAAACTGCATTGTCAGATCCAAAATCCAGTGTTTGATATTTTTGATCGGGAGAATTTGTGATTTATCACGAAATCCTGATAAAGCGATCGCTGATTCAACTGTGAAAGCCGATGAGCCACGCCGATCCCGGTCATATCGAGGAGCATCCATCTGAGGCACGAAAAGCCTTGAAGAGATTACAAGCCAACCGATTATGTTTTCAAACGGAGTTTCAATTGATTTGTGAGTCACAGATGCAGAAGTTATCTCCGAATCTCCATGCGACAAAAAATGCCTCATCTGCGCATATCGAGTGGGGCACTCATCAATGAAAATCAAATGGCTTTTCCACATGAAAATTGTCATCATCAGCAAACATTTCAAAGTTCCCTTGCCTCCTGCGCCAAACAATTTCAACCACATGCACGCGAGGGAGGTTTAACGATCAAACTATTGCTGCACAAATGCTGGCCCTGATCATTACCAACGACGCTCAATCGCTCCACGGCGAAAGAACACCATAGATTCCAACCAATTTTTTATGCATGGAGTTATATGATGGCCAGGCCAGCATTCGCCCGACGATCGCCGTAACGGAGGATTCACCGTGATCAACCACCAGATAGTGTAGTCCTAGCATATTGCGAGGAGAAAGATACGGAAGGCGATCGACCGAGACAAAGGCATCGAACAAACAAAAAGCGTCTAGTTATGAAGTCCCAGCATCGAGGTCGAAGAACGAAAGAATCGAACGTGCGGGCAAGAAATAGTTCCTCCAATCAACCCGTAGAAGAACCCGTTCAACCACATGCCATCGTCGTCACTGTCACGGTAATAACGATCAAGAAGACAAGATCTGAAGGACGCACCCGACCAAAATCCCTGTTACCGTTCCCTCCAGTGCGATTTTCATTCTCACCGGAACCAACATTATCTCATCCATCTCTCAGAGATCGTTGAACTGCGAGACCTCCCTATCTTCCCACGCAGTCCAAATGCAGTCATCAAAGCAGAGCCCGAGATCATCCACATATCTCGTTAGGACCGCAAATCTGAAGACCTGCCTTTCAACAACGTGAAAGCAAGCACAGTCCCACGCATCCTTCCTCGCAACGCCGTGAACACACGAGGATATGTTAACACATTCACAACGAAGACGGAAAGTCGAGCCAACATCAAACAAGCCCCGGTAGCGGCATGTGCGATCTATTCTATAGATCAGTCGATAGACAACCGGATAGAAACACGGGAGATTCATTCTCGAATCAACCTGGTCCAGAATGGAATTGACGACTTTTGAAAAACCGCTCGATGCCAACCCTTTCTCAGCACGCCGAATGTGTATTCATTTCAAACACAAAGTATCCGATGAATAAAATACTTTAGAAACCGCTCGACGCGCCGGTTCGACCAGTCGCCAACGCCCACTGTGTACCATTTTCAAACACAGCAGTGTGCTTGATTGAAAATCTTTCTTCCATAAAACTCGTCAGACAAAACTCTTATTCTGCACACGCCGATTGTTTTCAATCCTTTTTCAACAATTGATCAATTCACCGCCGAAATGATTCGCGTCGTCTTTCTGAGACGCTCGCTTGAGACCAGAATGAGAACCCCGACTTAGATTCCTGCCCCACGATCACGGTGCAAGATTTGGTATCGGAATCAGGAACACCGCGTCGTAGACCATTCATCCAAAGTGATCCAAGACACCTCTGCGCTTATCAATCAACCGCATGCAGAGATTCCCATCGATTGCAACCGATCAGACCAAAGTCGTTGTCTGAAGATCCAGCCCATCAAGAACGACCAAGTGCAGAGATCTGTTCTGATCGCCCGACATACTATGTTTTCGTTGTTATGCCGTATCATGAATCGCAGTCATATCGCTGAAAGATGTCATGATTCAGTGGAGCAAGTCGGTCCAAATAAACACAATTAGCTACGAAGGCAATACTATGGATGATCTGTAGAGTCGCGTCGATGATCTCGAAAGTTCGAAGATCAAAGATGCGATCGCCAGGCTCCACCAAAGTACCAATCTATGGCGGACTTGGAAGAATCATCATTAGCATACAGATTACGAATTGACTGAATTGAAAGTTCTCGAGCTCAAGAACGAAGTCAAAGTTAGAATGCTAGGAAGCAAAATGTATTTCATGGGTGACCTCCACTTAGGGGAGATTGTTAGGAATTAGAAAATTCCATGTTAAAGTGTCGGTCTTCCCATTATGATCTAGCATAAGTTAGCTCGTAAGCGTGTCGTTGTTTACATTATTTAGGTTTATTAGTTAGTTTTGTGGCGTAGATTGGTTTAGTGCCAACACCGTGGAGGAAGGGCGGGTCTTTACCTTGTATCCATGATCCTGATCCGATGGGAGGGCGTTAGCTTTGTAACTATAAATACCCTTCCATGGATGGAAGGGGTGGTGCTTCAATCTAATCTTACAACTTTTGTGAAGTAACTCTCTACCAAGAACACCCAACTCTCTAACTTTCTCTCTCTAATGGCTAACATGTATTTGATCTCCCAGAGACCACCCGAATCATCAAACACATAAAATAATGATCCTACAATTTATTTATTTTTTTTCACAAAAGTTGAATATTAGATTAATGAAAAGAAGCACCACCCCTTCCATGGATGGAAGGGGTATTTATAGTTACAAAATACGACCTCCTATCGGCACATGGATCGGGGATCACGATGGTAAAGACCCGTCCTTCCTCCACGGTGTTGCACTAAACTATTTTCGCTCTTGACTAACTAATAAAACAATAAATAACGTGACTAACGACAAATCTCTGAGCTAACTTATGCTAGATAACATTTGGGGTGACCGACACTTCACTATGGAATTTTCTAATTACTAACAATCTCCCCTAAGGAGGTCACCCCATGTTTTACATTTGAATCCTAGCATTCTATTCTTGTCTTTGTTCTTGAGCTCGTGAACTTCAATTCTTGATTCACCAATCTTTGTGCTTTGTAGTGCAACTTCAAAGTCGCATTGATTTGAACTTTTAGTGGAGCCTTTAAGCGATCCACATCTTTGATGATCTTGAGCTTTCTTTGAGATCATCGACCACGGTAAATCTCTGGATCACCCTTTATTGTGTTGCCATCATGTGAAGTTGTGACTTTTGGACCCGACATGCTCGCACTTTTGAATCATGACATCTTTCCATCAGTGGCGAAGCCTTCTTTGGTTCATGATATTTGCGAATAAGCATAAGCATAGTATGAAATATCGAGCCGGAGTTGCGAAGATATGCACCAATCATGATTTCTTCAAATTAAGTGTGGATCGTGAGCATGCGGCTTTGGATTGACTCCTCAATTACGATCAATTTTGCAACCCGTCCAAATGTACCGCAAACAGCGAGTTAGCAATAAAACACAAAGTGTCTTTGACCACTATTTGAATTGAGGTACACGGCCCACGGTTCCCGTTGATCGAAGACAAATACTGCCTGTGATCGGTGGGATTCCTAAGAATCTCCTTGACGAGGTTTCGCATTGTTTCAGTTGTTCTCAAACCGGGCGTCTCAAAGAAGACAACGGGTGAGTGAACCGGTAATCGAGATTCAGCGATTGATGAAAAATGATTTGAAAACAATAAACATTGCTTGAAGAAGAGTTTTGCAATACAGCGAAGGTTTTATGAGAAAGATCAATTTTCAAACAAAATACTTTTGTATTAGAGAATGAGTACACATTCGACATGCTAGCGAAAAGAAGAGATTCGCAGACATCGAAGCGGTTTTCAAAAGTATTTTTCAATCGGAGATACTTTTTGAATTTGAAATGAATACACATTCGGCGTGCTAGAGAAAAGAAGGTTTGCACTTGAGCGGTTTTCCAAAAGTATTCGCCAATTCCATTCATGGACCAAGGTTGATTCAAGACCGATATCGCCCCATTGTTTCTATCCGTTGTCACAAGTTTGATCTTACGAGAAGATCTCATGTCACCCACCAAGAGCTTGTTTGATGTTGGCTCTAGAAGGATTTCCATCTTCATCGTGAATATTTTCATATCACTCGGATGTTACGGCAATACCACACGGATAATCGTGGGACTCTTAATATATACTTACTTTCCACATTGGTGAAAAAGCAAGTCTTCAAGAATTTAGTGTCCTAATGAGATATTGTGGATGATCTCTTGGCTCTAGACTCAATGGTGCATTTTGGTTCCTTTGTGGAGACTAGGGAGAGGTCTCCTTGATATCAACAATCTCTAAGAGAAAATCGATGATAATGTCGGTTCCCGTGAGAATGAAACAAGCCCTTTAAGAGGAACTTGAGTGGTTTGGGAAGTTTAGTGCGGCATCACCGGGTCCATGATGTCTTGTCTTCAATACGGTGTTATCTTAGTAACCACCAAGTAGCATATGAATTGAACCGGTTTTACGCTTCTAAGGTTGAATTGATGGAGGCTATTTCTTTTCACCCTTTTCACATTGACTCTTTTCATTCTTCAACCCTTGAAAGCTTACCGAGACTTCATTACTAGAACCTTGTTGGGTTTATTCGATTACTAGCTCATCTCGATCCGCACTCTTCCCATATTCTCATTTTTCTCCTTTTTCAATATACCTAAGGACTCTATACTATCTAGTGAATTGTCCACTCGGTAGATTCCTCCGATTCAGCGGATCGTGGAACAAATACCTAACCTAACCATCCTTATAACACCATGCATAAATTAAATTTGGTGGGTCTTTTGGTATTGTTCATTCCTTCTCGAAACCAATTGAAAAATCATTTGTAAAACCAATCAAGGTACTTTGATACGAGATCAAGCATTTTGTACCTTAATAGTTTTGATCATTTAGAAAACTCCCCTCAACATATGCATATGATATAAAATTGTTTGGCACATGGGCAAGAGTTCTTTGAAATAATTTCTTTGAAATAATTTCTTGATCACAATTTCGTCATTGAAAAAGCCATTTGATTTTCTTGGTAAAATTCTCCCTCAATATGTGCATAAGATTTTTGAAATCATTTTATCACATAGAGGCAAGAGTTCTTTGAGCACATCCACAATCACAAAATCCATTAAGAAAACCATTTGAAAACACAATCAAGGTACTTTATGAATCTTTTAAAAAAAAACTTTTGTACCTCGATGGTTTTGCTCCCCTCAATATGTGCTTCGAGATTCAAAGCGCTTAGCACATCACGAGAGAGTTGCTGCACAATTGAATCCAAACGATCAACTTTTATCAAATTTCATTATTAAATCACAAATTCTCCCAGATCAAAATATCAAATCCTTTGAGATTTTGGATCCCAAGTATTTAATTAGGTTTAGAAAACATGGGAGAAAATGTGGCCTTGTTTAAATACTCATCCGGTTTTGGATAAATCCTCCTCCTCAACATGTGCATTGTGTATTTGAAATCGTTTGGCACATGGAGGTAGGAGTGCCTTGAAGGACTAAAACCAATTCCATTAAAATGCATTTGATTTAAATCACGATCTCTCCCATGATCAAAATTTCAAACCATTTGAGATTTGTAATCCCAAAAGATTTAAATTATTTAGAAAATTTTAGGGGAAAGGCGTGGCAAGATTTAATTACGAAGATGACGGATAGGAGCAGATTTAAACATTAAAGATTGTTAGTGTCGGGTATGATAGTTTTAAGAGATCTTTTAGTAAAATAAAACAATTTCACAATCAAACAAGAAGCAGAAAAATTTCATTTTGAAAGACCTTGATTCTAAAGAAAAATCATACCATGACATAACATTAAATCTTTAGATCACCACTTATATTGTACAAAGCGGAGCTTGTGAAGAAATATCGTTTGAAAATATTTTATTTTAAATCCTCTCCCTCAATCCATGGCCGTAGTCGATAATTGAGTGACTCAAGTTTAGATAAAATGAAGTCTAGTGATTTTCAAATTTTTAGTCAATATATTTTCAAAACAACATTTTCCATTTTCAAAACAATTTAATTCAATTTACTCAAAATTGTTTAAAATGGTATCTGCACAAAGATTAGATTAGGTGGTTGAGAAGCTTACGTTGTTTGTAGGGCTTTGAAGAAAAACCGTCTGTGATGCAAAGGAGACTTCTTCTTATGTTGCATTTTGAATGCCAACTGAGGTCAATTAAGCTCGCTTTCTTCAATCACTTAGAAGAAAACCATCTAACGATGCAATTGAGACCTCTTACGTTGCATATATGCCAACTCTCCATAGAAGTCGATTAAGCTCCGTTTCTTCATTTGTCGACACAAGAAATCGTTACCCTTTCCTTCGGCATCCAATCATATTCATCTGTGGGATGCGGATCGGAACATTCTTATAACCAAAATACACGCATCGTTAGTGAACACACATACAAATATATGGTGGTCGACATCACCCATACTTGACAATCGACTAATCAAAGTCAATTCAACATAACAATCAGATTATATAAGGCATGGGGTTTATGTGTTAATCAAACTCTAATCATCTAAACCTAACAATCATATCCTAAATTCCTAGTCATTCGAATACGTGCAAATATCAATTTTAATTAAGCCCGTGGGATAATTAAGAAAGCCCGTTAGATGATATAGATTTGAAAACATTATCCCCTCAATCCATGACTCATTTTATGAAAGTTTAAAAGCTGAAGTCATTGATTGAGTTTTCAATTAACAAAACTACGAATCGATTGTTAAACAACTCATTTACCACCATTTAGAAAACACCAAATATTTTTAGAAGAATTTTAGATGGAAAACATTTGTGTAGGAGCAATGATCCTTGACATACTTTCCTCATTTTGTTTTAGGATAAGTGCACAAAATATTTGAAAATGTTTAAGCATAGCACTTTCCTTCCTTTTAAGAAGGTTGCTATCGTAAATAATAGCAAAGTGATTTAAGCCGGTTCTGATCTCAAGTAACGCAAGCCATTATTTGAAGCCCAGATTCTGATGCGAAATAAGCTGTAAGCCATTTGATTTAATGACATGTTTAGGAAAGAATATTTACACCTCCTCGCTCGAACTTCATCTATGGTCCCGTGCCATTATTGAATGACATTTCTAAGACCGTAGATGTTATCGATACAGAAGACATGTCTTGAGAAAACATATTTTTGGTATTTTTAAATTTTCTAATTTTATGGATTTTTTGAAGGTTTTATATTTTTCTATTTTCTTTTTGAGGGTTTTATAATTTTGTATTAGGTTTCTTTGGTTTTATATTTTTGTATTTGGTTTTAGGATAAATATATACAAAGATAGAAGATGATATAGTAAAGAAGATGATGATACGAAAGTGAGATAAGGATATCAATGACCTGTTGTTGAAGAAGAAATCGTCATCTCTTAAACATTCACCACCAAAGCTTCCAAGGCTCGAATAGAAGATAGAACATGATCCTTGAAAAAAAAGACTTTATGCCTTCCCCAAACCGAAGATCCATTAGATGAGCTGATTCAAGCTCTATTTCAAGCTTTCCTTAGCAGTGCACAAAGAAGCACACCATTATCATAAATCCACTGCTCCATTTAAGAACAATAATCAAGGATCTCCATTCGGGGTTATATCATCAACAAGAAGAACAGCAACGTTTCATCCCACTCTTTAAATTTCTTCTCAAATTTCATTACCACTGAAGTCTGAAGCAATCCATTCCAAAAAGGTGTCAAGAGAACAATTACCCCAAGTAGTTGAATTGATGCAGTCCGTCTCTTAGTATAATGCTCAAGAACTCTCCCAAATACACATCATAAGGGGAATGAAGAACACCTTCCCATGTTCACATTTTTCTTCCCGATGAACGTGTATGAAGCTCAAGAACCCGGCACACCAATATCCAAGAACTCTCCGAATACACATCAAGAGGGTAATGTAGAACACCTCCCTATGTTCACATCTTTCGTCCCCTCGATGAATGTGTATAAGCTCAAATATCCAAGTATACCAATACACAAGGAATGAATAAGCGATAACATTGAAGAAGCGTGCCAAGTCTTTGATTATCTCGCGGGTGACAATCTCGTGGATGTCAACACCGAATAAGTGATTATATCTACGAATCATGATTAAGCACTCAAGTGAAACAATTTGAGCATCCCCAATGTACACATTCTCTCTCCCCGATCATTGCGATACCATCGAAATCACCACATACTAGTGTACCTCTTTTATCTTCGTAAACTTTCTCTAACATCACTTCCCACGTAGATGAAATACTAACACAAAAAGCCTTGATGAGTAAAACCTTGAGTTTCTCTGCGGTCATGACAATTGTTTTCCGGGATATCTTCAATCACTTAGAAGTATTAAGCTCATCAAGTTTACTCGCCATGAGTCAAACTCTGAGTTTCTGCGGTACTAACATTTGTCTTCCCGGATGTCTTGATTACTTAGAAGAATTAAGTTCATCAAGTTTACTCGCTTTGTGTTTATATGTGAGTCTCCTTTCTCCTTCTCGGTATTGACACTTGTAATCGGCAACTCTTTGAATGCCCAAATACTTGAAATTTGTTGAGAAGATCGCTTGAAGTCTTTGTGAGAATCAACATGTTGAATAATGTGAGCAAGTCTAATTGGGATTAAATTCACATATCACATTCCCCAATTAGTGCTCTCCCTAAACCGACAATCTTTATGATGAATGCTTGAATTATGAAGAAGTCTTTGGATTATCAAATGCAACTCGCCTTTAGTCTTCTAACATGCGGCAGAAAATGTAGAATAGATCAGACTCGACCTTCTTCAAGATTGTCCGGTTGGGAATAGATAGTTAACATCTTCAACTCACCAAAACAAGAACATCACCAAAAAGCATCCCAATCAACTTACATCTTGCAAATCCCTTAACTAAAATCCCTCCCAATCAAACAAGAACAGAAAGATGTTCATCAAGGAAATCAAGAATCGTGCCATAACGAACACACAAGATGGTAACACCAAACTACCCATCACATCAAACAAGAACAGAGAGATTGTTTGGAATCATCATGTTGATGTATACGTGAAGCATTAACCGGAAGCACTTTGTCGATAAACTCATCAATCCGAGTGAAGATGTCAACCAACGGCTCTTAGAAGAGAAAAACTCCATGTAAAGATAACCCGATAAGAAGAGGCTTGGTTCTTACATGAGTTTAGAGCCGTATGACCATTTATATTCTCAAATATCAATCAACAATGCAAAAAATTCACACTTCTTCTCCCCCTCAAGAATTGCATACTGAGATGCCATTCTTGACTAAATAAGTGAAAATCATCCGAATGTTCTATTCACACTTCTCTCCCGCAAAATCAGCACATGATGTCGTCATCTTCATTATAATTGAGCAAGTGGAATGAGAAAACAATCAGTGGTATCCCGGTTCACTTGATAAATGAAAGCCAAGCGGAAAAAGCATGAAGCATGTTGATGAGAATGGTCATAAATAAGAAGATTTCTTCTTCCAAAGATAATGCTTGACCAAGCCGCATACACCTCTTTTCTTTATGGAACGAGGCTCGAGCAGATGTGTTCAAACGTCATAAGAAGATTTCTTCTTTCAAGATAATGCGCACTTAAACGCATACATTTCTTTTCTTTGGATCTGAGGCCCCGGCGAAGTGAACAGACGCCATAATCTCTCTCTCTTTTAGCTCTCTTAGCAAAAACATGTAATCAACCCCATTATCATTCAAGAGGCTCTTTGTCGTGACAATGATGGAGAAAACCCAATATGATGAATTTGACCTCAAGTAAACTAACCCGAACTCGTGACTTAAACTTGCACATATGTAACAAAGGCGGTGCCGAGACTTCATGCCCATTTGAATCTCTAAGTACTCTATACTCTTCAACCAACCAACCATCGAGTATAAGACGATATCACCTCTTGAAAATCCACAATTGAATGTGACACCGAGCACTACAACGTAACTCCTTTAAGTGATAGTTATTTTGAAGTGGTATGAGCTCAATTCCCCCAAGTGGTAAAAGAAAAGATAAAAGACACCCAACAATAACTAGATTTCCAAGTCTTCATTTTTGATAATAAGCTAGAACAAGGATCATGAAGAATCTTCATCAACCATCCCCGATACCTTCAGATACTAAGTACACTCGCGCGTGATATTTTACTTCAACCTCAAATAAATAATAGTGAATTAACTCGTTATCACATCTTCCGAATCGCTCAAATCTAGCCTTCTTTGACATTTAAATGAACTTTGATAATGGTTTCATCCCGACCATGGTTAAAAGCACGTAACCCCAGAAACCATATAATAACCAAAGCGCCATGACGACAACCCAAACACACACCTAATTCATGAAGTACACCCTTTTATCCCTTCTTGAAGTAAACCGTAGCACCAAAGATCGGATAAGATCTCGAAATACACTTTCCTTTTCTCCGGGATGGTTCCATCATTACGGATTTTACTACTCTATGGTTTAAACCGAAAAATAGATTCTTTTCGCGATTTTACAAAACCAAGAATAAACCGTAAGATAGATCCGGAAATGCACCTTACTATTATCGGGATGTTTCCATTGTTACGGGAATTTACAAGTCAATGATTTAAACCGAGAAATAGGTTCTTTCGCGGGATTTTACAAAATCAAGACAAAACCGTAAACAATGTCAGCTTGTATGTGTTATGACGACTTTGGTTTCAGAGAATATCTGTTTTTAAGGGAACATGCAGCGGTTCATCACTGATTCATTACCAACATCAATACCATCATCAACCAACTAATTAAACACTTTGGTAAATATATCAAACACGCATTCTGTCGGCTATTGTAGTGACCACACGGAGAAGTAAACCCGATATATCAAACTTGATCATGAAGTAGAATTCCCCAGATATGTTACTTAAACTTGTACTCATCCTTGTGAAAAAGAAACGGTGTACCCAATGTACAAAACCTCTTGACATATTCTCAAATGCGTGAGACACCGAAGTGATAGTTACGTTGTGGGTTAAACGAGAAAGAATCACAACCGTAATTAAATAGCCAAGTCTTTATCACACTCAATAAACGCCCAAACAAGTCATCTTCGGAAGGGTAGAAAGAAAGAAGATGAAATAAGTAAACACTTAAAAACCTTACTTCAAATCCAAATAAGAAATACCGAACAACAACCACTTAGTCAACCTAGTTCCAATAATAATTCAAGCCTTGACACAATATCGTCCGTGAAAATGTATAAACCAAAGTATCAAACCCCGTAACATATATCATCATCATACCCCATCTCAGTCCATCTTCCAAGTATAATTATCAAAATACCACTCTTAGTCCAATTAATTCCAAAAATGTGAATCCAATATTTGATAACCAACAAAATATACGGATGACATAGTATGATTTCAAATAAAAGGCCCATGCCACGAACCAAATCAATTGTAAGCCTACACCAAAGAGAGGCCCAATATGATAAGATATTATAACTATGAGTCCAAAGACAACTTTGAGGTCCGGTTCACAAGCCAATAATGTCACACGAGCCTCAATCAATTTGATGCACAACTTCAGCCCAAGCCCGGTTGGGTCTAATTAAACAACCCGGATCCACCCAAAGCTCACCCGTATATCTAAAAGCAATCCCAACCCTAAAACATCGGGTATAAAAGAGGCCACACTTAACATAATCAAACCCTAATTTTCATTTTCACAAATTACGTCCTCTCTCACCGATATCATTCCCCGAATCCAATTATCCAAACCCTAATTTCACTCCAATAATTACCGCTCTTCTTAACACTAATCATCTCTTCCTCAAATATTCTCATATAACCGAACAAAACAACCAGGTGGATGGTATGAGTATCATTTGACTCGAAGGACATAGGGCAGCCATGTGGATGGCTCGAGTCCGTTTCAACGCCACGTAGATGGTTTGGTTTAGACAAGGTTATAAAGAAAACGGCTTCTTTTGAAGGCTTCAAGATCATTAGAATATGGTCTAGGGTAAGATTTTATTCTTGAACTGGTTTGGTTTTAGGTCAATAAGCGAGCCAAAGAAAAGGGAATAACAGCTTTGTTATTAATCTTTTCTTGTTTGATTCGTCTGATAAATGAAACAAAGTTTCACAATAGATCCGTGATGATTAATATATTCGTGTGGAACGCCTTTGAGGCAAGATAACACTTTGAAACCCACGAAGAAAAGTTCGAGATCAATTTCATTAATTGCTTTTTCATTGTGACCGAATATGAAGGAGAATGAGCCAATTAATGGTTTAGTTCAAACTTCAATTTATTCGGATAATCTCATGGAGACATGGATGCGTGATGATGATTGTTTCTTTTCATGTATGAGGTCTTAGAGGCTTTATGATGCTTTGAGAAAATATGAGAAACAAATCGAGATCTTTTTATTTTTTCGTTTCGAGTCTTGATTAGATGAGATATAGACGATGGAGGATAGGATATGTTGATGGTGGTAGTATTTGTGTCGAATCTGTGAAAGTATTGTGGACAGATGATGTTTTGATAAATGGTATTTGTTAGGAATTAGAAAATTCCTTAGTAAAGAGTCGGTCACCCCAAATGTTATCTAGCTTAAGTTAGCTCGTAGACTTGTCGTTAGTCACGTCACCCCAAAAATCTTCATGTAAAAACCCCAAGTAGTTTGTCATATCTATTTTTATTAGCCCTCAATATGTCAAAAACATATTTAATTGTGCACTACAACGTAACTCCTTAAAGTGATAGTTATTTTGTAGTGGTATGAGCCCAATTCCCCCAAGTGGTAAAAGAAAAGGTAAAAGACACCCAACAATAACTAGATTTCCAAGTCTTCGTTTTTGAAAATAAGCTTGAACAAGGATCATGAAGAATCTTCATCCAACCATCCCCGATACCTTCGGATACTAAGTACACTCGCTCGTGATATTTCACTTCAACCTCAAATAAATAATATCAATTAACGTTGTCACATCTTACGAATTGCTCAAATCTAGCCTTCTTTGACATTTAAGTGAACTTTGATAATGGTTTCATCCCGACCATGGTTAAAAGCACATAACCCCGCAAAACTATAAAATAACCAAACTGCCATGACGATAATCCAAACACACATCTAGTTCATGAAATACACCCTTTTATCCTTTCTTCGAGATGTAGACCCGTAACACCGATGTCGAAGACCCCAAGATACGCTTTCCTTTCTCCAAGATGGTTCCATCATCACGGATTTTACAATTCTACAGTTTAAACCGAGAAATAGTTTCTTCATGGAGTTTTACAAAACCAAGAATAAACCGTATGATAGTTCCGAAATGCACTTTACAATTACCAAGATGTTTCCATTGTCACGGATTTTACAAGTCTATGATTTAAACCGAGAAATAGATTCTTTCCGAGGATTTTACAAAATCAAGACAAAACCGTAAATAATCTCAACTTGAATGTGTTATGACAACTTTGGTTTCGTGAATATCTGCTTTAGGGAACATGCATGGTTCATCAACAGTTCATTATCCAACATTAACATAATCATCAACCATCCCATAAACACTTTGGAAACACACCATTCTCATATTCGAGCGGCTATTGTAGTGACCGCATTTGAGAAGTAAACTTGGATATGTCAAACTTGATCATGAAGTGAGCGTCCCCGATTTGTTACTTAAACTTGTACTAATCCTTGTGAAGAAGAAAGCGGTGTACCCAATGTACAAAACCTCTTGACATTCTCAACGGAGTGAGACACCAAGTGATAGCAACGTTGTGGGTCAAGCGAGAAAGAATCACAAAGCGTAACTAAATAGCCAAGTCTTTATCACCCCTATAAATGCCCAAACAAGTCATCTTCGCGGAAGGGTAGAAAGAAATAAGACGAAATAAGTAAACGCGCCCGAAAAACCTTCCCTTCAAATCCAAATAAGACATGCTGAACAACAAACCCGTAGTCAACTTTGATTAATCATAAGTTCAAGCCGTGACATAATAATTTTTTCATGAAAATGTATCCCTCAAAGTACCAGACTACATAACCATATCACATCATCTCAGCAAATCTCAATATCAAGTCTCAACATTTTAGCCAAATGAGATACAAACGTTAGCCGTAGACAAATGTATTTTTCGTTGAAATTTAATGACCAAGCATTGTTTCATTTGTCCACACAACCCATCTGAATATTCATTGACCTCCTCAATAAATCATCTCATCATTATTGCATCAAAGATCAATAGGAGAATAAGTTCGGTTTAGGCACAACATATATACCCGAGCCATTAATAATTCATGGGCCAAAGAGTATCACATAAATTTTCCAAAGTGTATATCACCCTCCAAATGAAAAGTGTGAGTTATCCATTCAAACACCAAAGCCCAAGTGAGGTCACCGACTTTAATAATCTTTTTCTCAAAAATTAAGCTCAAGCCGTGATCATATGTATCTTTCCGTGAAAATTTATGAGACCAAATATACCATACACTTTTTTCAATCAATAAAATATGTAACCAATATTTTTGTGAAAGAAAAAAAACGGATGACACATTTGAATTCTATAATACCGGCTCATCAATGTCATCAGCCCACATCCATATGGCCCACATACTCTAGTCCAAACCAGATCACACCCATATAACTGATAGTAATTTTAAAGCCCACGATCCAAAATGAGTTGAGTCCGATCCAGACATAAAACGTTATAACTGGTTATATATACTACACAAAAACAGTTTGACCAAACCTAAACACAACTTGTGATAAGAACCCTACCTCAAAACATATCCGCCTACTACATTGTACTATCACAAATCAGATCTGAGAAGATAAAACATACGCTTCTTTCCCAATCACCACAACACTTCGCCTTTCACACCTCAAACACAAATATCCATCATATCGTGCAACCAAAAACGAATGTGATCCTTCATATTGATAATCATCAAGACCTCACCACAGGGATGGTATGAGGCACGTGATATCACAGCCACAGGGATGGTTTAGATCATTATCGAAATATACAAACAGCCACGAGGGTTCAAAGGTAGGTATAACAAATTCCATCTTGTTTTTTGATTTTGATTTTGTCAAACCGAATGAGAGGAAAAATGAACTCGATGGGTTTGTTTTTCCACTTGATGTTCGAACATAAAACTGAAGTTAATCTTCAAAATATATATCGATGATGGAAAATCTCTTGAGGGTTTTGTTCAAAAACGAACTCATGTTAGATTTGAGAGAAAAATCCGAGATATATCTTTACTTATCAATTACGAATCAATTTTATTTCCCTTATAACGAATAGAAGATTTGTTTTAACACAATTGTTAAACACACTTCTTTAATTTCGGATATTAACAGCTTCTATTTTCACATCATTTTACTTTCGGACATGTTATCTTGATCAATGATGATTTCCTTTGGGTATTATATGACTCGAGAATAGACTCTAGGATCATTAATATTATTGTGTTTGATGATTCGGTGGTCTTGGGAGATCAAAATACATGTTTGCCATTTTAGAGAGAAAAGTAGAGAGAGAGGGTGTTCTTGGTAGAGGTTTACACAAATGTTGAATATTAGATTATGAGAAGCACCCCTTCCATGGATGGAAGGGTATTTATAGTTACAAATACACGACCTCCTATCGGCCTGTGGATCGGGGATACGATGGGTAAAGACCCGTCCTTCCTCCACGGTGTTGCACTAAACTATTTTACGCCATCGACTAACTAATAAAACAATAAATAACGTAACTAACGACAAATCTACGAGCTAACTTATGCTAGATAATATTAGGGGTGACCGACTCTTCACTATGGAATTTTCTAATTCCTAACAATCTCCCCCTAAGGGAGGTCACCCCATGTTATACATTTCGAATCCTAGCATTCTATTCTTGTCTTTGTTCTTGAGCTCGTAGACTTCAATTCTTCATTTCAACAATCTTTGTGCTTTTGTAGTGCAACTTCAAAGTCCGCATTGAGTTGTACTTTCAGTGGAGGTCTTTGAACTGATCCACATCTTTGATGATCTTTGAGCTTTCTTTGAGATCATCACCACGATAAATCTCTGGATCATCCATAGTAGTGTTGCCTTCATGTGAAGTTGTGACATTTGGACCGACATGCTCACACTTTTGAATCATGACATCTTTCCATCGAGTAGCGGAAGCCTTCATCGGTTCATGATATTTGCGCAGCAGAAAGCGAAGCATAGTATAGGAATATCGAACCAGTTATGTAGATTATGCACCAGTCATGATTTCTTCAATTAAGTGTGGATCTTTGTGAGCATGCGGCATTGGATTGACTCCTCAATTCGATCACCGCAACCGTCCAAATGTACCGCAAACAACGATTAGCAATAAAACACACGAAAGTGTCTTTGATCACTTCGTTGAATTGAGGTACACGCCCACGGTTCCCGTTGATCAAGATAAATATCACTGTGATCGTGTAGGATTCCTAAGAATCTCCTTGACGAGGTTTCATGTTGTTCTAGTTGTTCTCAAACCGAACGTCTCAAAGAAGACAACACGGAGTGAGTGAACCAAATAATTGAGATTCACCGATTGATGAAAATGATTTGAAAAACAATCGCATATTGCTTGAAGAAAGAGTTTTGCAATACAACGAAGGTTTTATGAGAAAGATCAATTTTCAAACAAAATACTTTTGTATTAGAGAATGAGTACACATTCGACGTGATAGCGAAAAGAAGAGATTCGTACATCGAACGGTTTTCTAAAAGTATTTTTCAATCGAGATACTTTTGAATTTTGAAAACATAAGTACACATTCGACGTGCTAGAAAAGAAGGTTTGCACATCGAACGGTTTTTCCAAAAGTATTCGTCAATTCCATTCTGGACCAAGGTTGATTCAAGTGAATCTCCCATTGTTTCTATCCGGTTGTCACAAGCTTGATCTTTGCAAAATCTCACATGTCACCCACCAAGAGCTTGTTTGATGTTGGCTCTAGAAGGATTTCCATCTTCATCGTGAATACTTTTACATACCACTCGGATGTTACGGCAATACCACAAGGATAATGCGAGGACTCTTAATATATACTTACTTTCCACATTGTGTGAAAAGCAAGTCTTCAAGAATTTAGTGTCCTAACGAGATATTGTGGATGATCTCTTGGCTCTAGACTCAATAGTGCATTTTGGTTCCTGTCTTGGGAGACTAGGAGAGGGTCTCCTTCTTCAATATCAACAATCTCTAAGAGAAAGTCGATAGATAATGTCGGTTCCCGTGAGAATGAAACAAGCCCTTTTAAGAGGAACTTGAGTGGTTTGGGAAGTTTAGTGCGGTGCATCTTTGGGTCCATGATGTCTTGTCTTCAATACCGGTGTTACCTTAGTAACCACCAAGAGCATATGAATTGAACCCGGTTTACGCCTAAGGTTGAATTGATGGAGGGCTATTTCTTTTCACCCTTTTATCATTCATTTCTTTTTCATTCTTCAACCCTTTTGCTTACCGAGACTTCATAACTAGAACCTTGTTGGGTTTATTCCAAGACTAGCTCGGCCTCGTCCGCACTCTTCCCATTCCTCACTTTTCTCCTTTTTCAATATACCTAAGGACTCTACACTATCTAGTGGATTGTCCTCGGTAGATCCCTCCGTTCGGCGGATCGTGGGAACGAATACCTAACCTAACCATCCTTATAACTCCATGCATAAAGTAAATTGGTCGGTCTTTTGGTATTGTTCTTTCCTTCATGAAACCAATTGAAAAATCATTTGGAAAACCAATCAAGGTACTTGTGATACGAGATCAAAGCATTTTGTACCTTAATAGTTTTGATCATTTAGAAAACCTCCCTCAACATGTGCATATGATTTAGAAATTGTTTAGCACAAGGAGGCAAGAGAACTTTGAAATATTTTCTTTGATCACAATTTTCATACGAAAAAGCCATTTGATTTTCATTGGTAAATTCTCCCCTCAATATGTGCATAGGATATTTGAAAACATTTTTATCACATAGAGGCAAGAGTTCTTTTGAAGCACATCCACAATCACAAAATCCATTAAGAAAACCATTTGAAAACACAATCAAGGTACTTTATAATCTCTTTTAAAAACTTTTGTACCTCGATGGTTTTGCTCCCCTCAATATGTGCTTCGAGACGAAAGCGTTTAGCACATATGAGAGAGCGACTGCACAATTGAATCCAAACGATCACCTTTTATCAAATTTCATTATTAAATCACAAATTCTCCCCGATCAAAATATCAAACCCTTTGAGATTTTGGATCCCAAGTGATTTAATACGGTTTATAAAACATGGGAGAATATGTGGCCTGGTTTAAATACTCATCATGTTTTTGGATAAATCCTCCTCCTCAACATGTGCATTGTGTATGAAATCGTTTGGCACATGGAGGCAGGAGTGCCTTTAAAGGACTAAAACCAATTCCATTTAAACAGATTTGAGATTTAAATCACGATCTCTACCCCGATCAGAAATATCAAACCATTTGAGATTTGTGATCCCAATGATTAAGTCATTTAGAAAAATTTGGGAAAGACGTGGCAAGATTCAATTTTGAAAGATGATAGATAAGGACCATTTTAAGACATTAAAGATTGTTAGTGTCGGTATGATAGTTTTTAAGAGATCTTTAAGTAAAACAAAACAATTTCACAATCAAACAAGAATGTAAAAATTTCATTTTGAAAGACCTTGATTCTAAAGAAAAATCATACCATGACATAACATTAAATCTTTAGATCACCACTTTTTAGCGTACAAAACGGACTTTTATGAAGAAATATTGTTTGAAAATATTTTATTTTAAATCACTCTCCCCTCAATCCATGTGAGTCAATAATTGAGTGACTTAGGTTTTGATAACATAAAGTCCGGTGATTTTCAAAATTTAGTCCAATTTATTTTCAAAACAATATTTTCCATTTTCAAAACAATTTTATTCAAATTTATCAAAATTGTTTAAAAATGGTATCCCGCACAAAGATACGTTAGGTGGTTGAGAAGCTTCCGTTGTTGTTCTTTGTAGGGCTTGGAAGAAAACCGTCTGCAGATGCAGTGAGACTTCTTCTTACGTTGCATTTTGAATGCCAACCGAGGTCAAATTAAGCTCCGTTTCTTCAATCACATCGAAGAAAACCATCTGGCGATGCGGTGAGACCTCTTACGTTGCATTTATGCCAACTCTCCATTGAAGTCCAATTAAGCTCCGTTTCTTCATTTGTCAACCCAAGATATAGTTACCCTTTCCTTTCGGCATCCAATCATCTTCAATTGTGGGATCCGGATCGGAACATTCTTATATACCAATATACCGCATACGTTAGTGAACACACATACAAATATATGGTGGTCGACAACACCCAAACAAAGAATCGACTTAATAAAGTCAATTCAACATAACAATCGGATCATATAAGGCATGGGGTTTATGTGTTAATCAAACTCTAATCATCTAAACCTAACAATCATATCCTAAATTCCTAGTCCTTCGACACGTGCAAATATCATTTTTAATTAAGCACGAGGATAATTAAGAAAGCTCGTTAGATGATATAGATTTGAAAACATTCTCCCCTCAATCAATGACTCAATTTTTGAAAAATTTTAAAAGCGCGAAGTCATTGATTGAGTTTGCAAATTAATGAAAACTCGATTCGATTGATTTTAAGCAACTCATTTTACCACCATTTTTGAAAACAACAAATATTTTTTCAAGAATTTTAGACGGAAAACATTTGTGTAGGAGCAAGCGATCCTTCGACATACTTTCCTCATATTGTTTTAGGATAAGTGCACGAAATATTTGAAAATTGGTTTAGCGTAGCACTTTCCTTTCTTGAAAAGCGGGTTGCTATCGAAATAATAGCAAACCACGGTTTAAGCGCGGGTTCTGATCAAATAATCGCAAGCCATATTTGAAGCCGGGTTACTGATCGAAATGATCGTAAGCCATTTTGAGACATGTTTAGAAAAGAATATTTACACCTCTCGCTCGAACTTCATCTATGGTCCCGTGCCATTATTGAATGACATTTCTAAGACCGTAGATGTTATCGATACCGAAGACATGTCTTTAGAAAACATATTTTGGAATTTTTCAAATTTTCGATTTTTATGGGTTTTTGAAGGTTTTATATTTTCTATTTTGTTTTTTTGGTTTTATTTTTTTGTATTTTTTTTCGATAAATATATACAAGGATAGAGTAGATGATATAGTTAAGAAGATGATGATACGAGTACCGAGATAAGGATATCGAAAGACGTCGTAGAAGATAGAAGTCATCAACTCTTAAACATTCACCACCAAAGCTTCGTGGCTCTTGAATCGAAGAAAGAAATTGAACCATCCGAAAGTGAGACTCGCGCTTCCCCAAACCGAAACTCCTTTGGATGAGCAGATTCAAGCTCTATTTCAAGCTTTTCTTAGCAGTGCAGAGATGCACACCATAATCATAAATCCCGCTGCTCCATTTAAGAACGATAATCGAGGTTCTCCGCTCGAGGTTATATCATCAACAAGAAGAACAAGAACGTATCATCCCACACATAAAATAATCTTCTCAAATTTCCTTTTCTCGAAGTCCAAGCGATCCATTCCAAAAGGTGTCAAGAGAACAATTCCCCACGTAGTTGAATTGATGCAATCACCTCTTTGTATAATGCTCAAGAACTCTCCCAAATACACTTCATGAGGGGAATGAAGAACACCTTCCCATGTTCACATTTTTCTTCCGAGATGAACGTGTATGAAGCTCAAGAACCCAAGTACACCAATATCCAAGAACTCTCCCGAATACACATCAAGAGGGTAATGTAGAACACCTCCCTATGTTCACATCTTTCGTCCCACGATGAATGTGTATGAAGCTCAAGTATCCAAGTATACCAATACACAAGGAATGAATAATCGATAACATTGAAGAAGCGGGCCAAGTCATCGATTATCTGCGGGTGACAATCTGCGGATGTCAACACCGAATAAGTGATTATATCTCGAATCATCGATTAAGCACTCAAGTGAAACAATGAGCATCCCCAATGTACACAATCTCTCCCCGATCATTGCGATACCATCGAAATCACCGCATACTAGTGTACCTCTTTATGTTTAGAAACTTTCTAACATCACTTCCCCACGTAGAAGAAATACAAACACAAAAGCCTTGATGAGTAAAACCTTGAGTTTCTCTGCGGTCATGACAATTGTTTTCCGGGATATCTTCAATCACTTAGAAGTATTAAGCTCATCAAGTTTACTCGCCATGAGTCAAACCTTGAGTTTCTCTCATGTACTAACATTTGTCTTCCCGGATGTCTTTAATTACTTAGAAGAATTAAGTTCATCAAGTTTACTCGCTTTGTGTTTATATGTGAGTCTCCTTTCTCCTTGTTCGGTATTGATACTTGATAAATCAAGAACTCTTTGTAAGTCCAAATACTTGAAATCTTTATGAGAAGAACACTTGTAATCTTGTAGGAATCAACATGTCAAGAATATGAGCAAGTCTAATTGGGGATTAAATTCGACATTTCACTCTCCCCAATTAGTGCTCTCCCTAAACCGACAACTGTTTGATGAATGCTCAGATTAAGAAGAAGTCTTTAGATAATCAAATGCAACGCATCTTTAGTCTTCTAACATGTAGCGTAAAATGTAGAACCGATCAGACTCGAACTTCTTCAAGATTGTCCGGTTGGGGAATAGATAGTTAACATCTTCGACTCACCAAAACACAAGAACATCACCAAAAGCATCCCAATCAACTTACATCTTGCAAATCCCTTAACAAAAATCCTCCTAATCAAACAAGAATGAAAGATGTTCATCAAGGAAATCAACAATCAGGCCAGAACGAACACACGAAATGGTAATACCAAGCAAACAATCACATCAAACAAGAACAGAAGGTTGTTCGAATCATCATGTTGATGTGTACGTGAAGCATTAACCGGAAACACTTTGTCAATAAACTCATATCACGAGTGAAGATGTCAACTAACGGCTCATAGAAGAAACTCCATGTGAAGATGACCCGATAAGAAAAGCTCGGTTCTTACATGAGTTTAGAGCCGTATGACCATTTATATTCTCAAATATCAATCAACAATGCAAAATTCACACTTCTTCTCCCCTCAAGAATTGCATACGGAGATGCCATTCTTGACTAAATAAGTGAAAATCATCCAAATGTGTTCTATTCACACTTCTCCCCGTAAAATTATCACGTGATGTCGCCATCTTCATTATATTGAGCAAGTGGAATGAGAAAACAATCGGTGGTAGCCCGGTTCACTTGATGACCAAGCGCATGGAAAAGTATGAAGCATGTTGATGAGAATGGTCATAATAAGAAGATTTCTCTTCTTTAGAAGATAAAGCATCGAAACGTACACCTTTCTTTTCCTTAGAGAACGAGGAAACATCATACATTTCTTTTCTTTAGAGTACGAGGCATGAGCCGATGTGTTCATACGTCATAATCTCTCTCTTTTCAACTCTCTTAGCAAAACATGTAATCATCCCCATTATCATTCAAGAGGCTCTTTGTCGTGACAACTGATGGAGAAAACCCAATATGATGAATTTGACCCTGAAGTAAACTAACCCGAACTCGTGACTTAAACTTGCACATGTGTAACAAAGAGCGGTGTCGAGAATTCATGCCCATTTGAATCTCTAAGTACTCTATACTCTTCAACCAACCAACCATCAAGTAATAGACGTACGTCACCTCTTGAAAATCCACATTTGAATGTGACACTGAGCACTACAACGTAACTCCTTTAAGTGATAGTTATTTTGTGGTGATAAGAGCCCAAATCCCCCAAGTGGTAAAAGAAAAGGTAAAAGTCACCCAACAATAACTAGATTTCCAAGTCTTCGTTTTTGATAATAAGCTTGAACAAGGATCATGAAGAATCTTCATCCATCCATCCCCGATACCTTCAGATACTAAGTACACTCGCCCGTGATAATTCACTTCAACCTCAAAGAAATAATAGTGAATTAACTCCGTTGTCACATCTTCTCGTTAAAAGCTCAAATCTAGCCTCCTTTGACATTTAAGTGAACTCGATAATGGTTTCATCCCGACCATGGTATAAGCACATCACCCGTAAAACCAAGTAATAACCAAACTGTCATGACGAAAATCCAAACACACATCCAAGTTATGAAGCACGCCTTTTATCCCTTCTTTGAAGCGTAAACCGTAGCACCAAAGATCGATAAGATCTTGAAATACACTTTCCTTTTCTCCGTGATGGTTCCATCATCACGGATTTTACAATTCTATAGTTTAAACCAAGAAATAGTTTCTTTCGGGATTTTACAAAACCAAGAATAAACCGTAAGAAAGATCCGAAATGCACTTTACTATTACAGGATGTTTCCATTGTCACGGGATTTTACAAGTCTATGATTTAAACCGAGAAATAGTTTCTTTCGCGGGATTTTACATAATCAAGACAAAACCGTAAACAATATTAGCTTGAATGTGTTATGACAATTTTGGTTTCGGTGAATATCCGTTTTAGGGGAACATGCAGCGGTTCATCAACGGTTCATTATCCAACATCATCCATATCATCAACCATCCAATCAACACTTTGGTAAACACATCATTCATGCATTATGTTGGCTATTGTAATGACCACATGGAGAAGTAAACCCGATATACCAAACTTGATCATGAAGTAGAATTTCCCAGATTTGTTACTTAACCTTGTACTAATCCTTGTGAAGAAGAAACGGTGTACCCAATGTACAAAACCTCTTGACATTCTCAAAAAATGAGACACCGAAGTGATAGCAACGTTGTTAAGCGAGAAAGAATCACAAACGTAACTAAATAGCCAAGTCTTTATCACACTCTATAAAAGCCCAAACAAGTCATCTTCGCGGAATGGTAGAACGAAAGAAGACGAAATAAGTAAACATGCCCGGAAAAACCTTACTGCAAAGCCAAATAAGAAATACCGTACAAACAACCCTGTAGTCAACAAAGTTCCATTCAAGCCAAGCCGTGACATAATAATCATCGTGAAAATGTATATATCAAAGTATCAACCCTCATACCACAACAACAATCATCATCAAATTGTATGATCAATTTTCATCTCGAATGTCTCAATTCTCATATTATATGAAATCCAAATCTCATAAGGTTTCATTTTATCAAATCAATCCCATGTCAATTCAAGCCCGATCCAACACTAAGCAATTCATGCCAGAGTTCAAGTAGTATACGATCAACCCAAGTGAAAAATATTCAAGCTCATTTGATCCATTTAGAATTAGTAGCCTATGTGAAACCAAGAATGGTTACACCGAATCAGCACATTACTTGGCCAAATAACACAATATTCACCTACTAATCACAATCCATGAATGTTACATCCCTCATCCAAAGTCCAAAACAGTATTATATTTTGAATAAATGTCTATGTGAAATACTTCGTGGCAGCTCAACTTTCATAAAACGTTCATTACTTCATGAGAGAGTTTAAAAAAAATCAGCACCCCAAAGCCCGATCCATTTTATCCAGGAAGCCCATCATACCTTTACACCCAAACATTTGTACATACTGCCTGTAGAAGAAAGCAGCATACCCGTTGGCCCACGTTCATGGCTCAATAACATACGGCCCACGTTAGAATAACCCACCGGATCCAATCTTAAAGAGACCCTAAACTCTCGGGTATTTAACATACATATCACACGCTCCAACCCTAATATCTCTCCAAGAAACCCTAAACACTCTCTCTAATATCCGCCTCCCATCTTGAATCTGCTCACTCATCCTCGTCAGACATAAAGTCGATCCAAGCCCTTCTCGTATTCCTTGCCACAGGGATGGCGTATTAACCTTGCCACAGGGATGGTATATTGGTCTTACGAGTCACCCAAGGTTTCAGGTATGTATTCTTTATGTTGTCTTGACTTAAACGAACGTGAGACTCGAATGAAAACCGAATGGTTTTTGTTTGATCTTAAGAGGTTCGAACATAAAAATGAAGTTATGCTTCAAAATGGATCAGTGAAGAGTTCCTTTTATCTTTCGTATGATGACCATAGAGGTTTCGTTAAGAGCTTGATAAGCACGAAAGTAAAAGAATCTGAGGTCCTTTAAATCGAATTCCTTTAGAGTCTTGTGAAATGGTCTTATAAACGAATCAAGAAGATCAAATAACATACTTGTTATTTTGATTATCTTATGTATTCGGATATTTAGATGAAAAACAGGTCTATGATGAAAACGGTTCACACAAACAAAGTTTTGTGGAGATTAGACACATAATCGAACCTATTCTGAGATTGTATTAGAATGAGTCGTTTTTCCTTATGAGTCACGAGTCTTGATTAGATGAGTAGGATTGGGATTTGTAGATGGAGTATTGTTTTTGATATGTTGTCTTGGATCTGTGATGATGATACTTTCGTGTGTATAGACCCATGGTCTTGATGATACTTTAAAGTACCACGAAATCTTGAAAAACTGAGATCCAAAAATAAATCTTTGAGTCACAAGTCTTGATCTTTGTTACAAACTGATTTTGTGTATTGTTTTTGGTATGATTTTGTGTGTTACAAACTAAGGTTCAAGGTGTTTGTAAATGGTATTTGTTGATGGTCGTGGGTCATATTTCATCTACCTTGCTGTCAAGTCGTTAAAGATATCGTACCAAGTCGCTGCACAAGTCGCTGCACAAATTGCCACGGCCAAGTCGCTAGGCAACTCGCCACGGCCAAGTCGCTAGGCAACTCGCCACGGCCAAGTCGCTAGGCAACTCGCCACGACCAAGTCGCTAGGCTGTGGTTGACTAAATAGTCAACACACTTGTAATAAAGGGCAAGTCGCTAAAAAAGAGGCACAATGTATCTGGACATATGGGCAAGTCGCTATGAAGAATGACCACTATTATTCGACCATCTTCAAACAATACCCAGAAAACGTTTTCATAAGAATGCATCTTTTGACCATTTGTTCACGTTTTGACCATAAAATGACCAGATGACATTATCTATTCCGACTGTGGTAACCAAACAGCTTAAAATAAACCCAGAAAACCTTGTATCAGTTATGACCTAATGCAACTGACCAGAAAGAGCCCACAACAATAATAGTTACGCTGGACTTGACAAAGACAAATTAATGGACTTGATAATGACCAGATGTAACTTATTGACCAAACAAAAGCACATAAAGTTTGTTTGTATAAGCAGTTTACCCATAACAATGTTCCCACCACACAAATACACAAAAACAGTTTCAAACACGAATAAAACACCACAAGAAATCATCAAAACACAACAACCTTGGCTCTGGTACCAATTGTTAGGATTCAAATATTATGTGTTTGATGATTCGGGTGGTCTTGGGAGATCAAAATACATGTTTGCCATTAGAGAGAGAAAGTTAGAGAGTTGGGTGTTTCTTGCTAGAGTTTTTTACAAAAGTTGAAGATTAGATTATGAGCACCACCCTTCCATGGATGGAAGGGGTATTTATAATTACAAATACACGACCTCCTATCGGCCGTGGATCGGGGATACGGTGGGTAAAGACCCGTCCTTCCTCCACGGTGTTGCACTAAACTATTTTACGCCACTTGACTAACTAATAAAACAATAAATAACGTAACTAACGACAAATCTACGAGCTAACTTATGCTAGATAATATTAGGGGTGACCGACTCTTCACTATGGAATTTTCTAATTCCTAACACGCCTCAAAGAAGACAACACGGAGTGAGTGAACCAAATGATTGAGATTCACCGATTGATGAAAAATGATTTGAAAAACAATCGCGTCATCGCTTGAAGAAAGAGTTTTGCAATACGAAGGTTTTGTGAGAAAGATCAATTTTCAAACAAAATACTTTTGTATTAGAGAATGAGTACACATTCGACATGCTAGCTAAAAGAAAAGATTCGCACATCGAACGGTTTTTCTAAAAGTATTTTCAATCGAGATACTTTTTGAATTTGAAAACATAAGTACACATTCGAGCGTGTAGAGAAAGAAGGTTTGCACATCGAACGGTTTTTCCAAAAGTATTCGTCAATTTCATTCTGGACCAAGGTTGATTCACGAGTGAATCTCCCATCGTTCTATCCAGCTTGTCACAAGTTTGATCTTTGAAAAGATCTCACATGTCACCCACCAAGAGCTTGTTAGATGTTGGCTCTAGAAGGATTTCCATCTTCATTGTGAATATTTTACATATCACTCGGATGTTCGGCAATACCACAAGGATAATGCGAGACTCTTAATATATACTTACTTTCCACATTGTGTGAAAAGCAAGTCTTCAAGAATTTAGTGTCCTAACGAGATATTGTGGATGATCTCTTGGCTCTAGACTCAATAGTGCATTTTGGTTCTGTGGGAGACTAGGAGAGGTCTCCTCTTCAATATCAAGAATCTCTAAGAGAAAGTCGATAGATTATGTCGGTTCCCGTGAGAATGAAACAAGCCCTTTAAGAGGAACTTGAGTGGCTTGGGAAGTTTAGTGCGATACGACATCGGGTCCATGACGCCTTGTCTTCAATACCGTGTTACCTTAGTAACAACCAGTAGCATATGTATTGAACCCGGTTTACGCCCTAAGGTTGAATTGATGGAGGCTATTTCTTTTCACCCTTTTCACATTCAATTCTTTTCATTCTTCACCCCTCTCTGCTTACCGAGACTTCATAACTAGAACCTTGTTGGGTTTATTCCAGATTAGCCTGCCTCACCGCACTCTTCCCATATTCTCATTTTCTCCTTTTTTCAATATTCCTAAGGACTCTACACTATCTAGTGGATTATCCTGGAAGATCCCTCCGGTTCGTGGATCGTGGGAACAAATACCTAACCTCACCATCCTTATAACTCCATGCATAAAGTAAATTTGGTCGGTCTTTTGGTATTGTTCTTCCTTCTCGAAACCAATTGAAAAATCATTTGGAAAACCAATCAAGGTACTTGTGATATAAAATCAAACATTTTGTACCTTAATTGTTTTTGATCATTTAGAAAACCTCCCTCAACATGTGCGTATGATTTAGAAATTGTTTAGCACAAGGAGGCAAGAGGACTTTGAAATATTTTCTTTGATCACAATTTTCATCGAAAAAGCCATTTGATTTTCATGGTAAAATTCTCCCCTCAATATGTGCATAGGATATTTTAAAACATTTTATCACATAGAGGCAAGAGTTCTTTGAAGCACATCCACGATCACACAAACCATTAAGAAACCATTTAAAACTCAATCAAGGTAATTTATAAGTCTCTTTTAAAAACTTTTGTACCTCGATAGTTATGCTCCCCTCAATATGTGCTTCGAGATTCGAAAACGCTTAGCACATATGAAGCAACGTGCACAATTAAATCAAAACGATCACCTTTTATCAAATTTCATTATTAAATCACAAATTCTCCCCGATCAAAAATATCAAACCCTTTGAGATTTTGGATCCCAAGTGATTTAATAAAGTTTAGAAAACATGGGAGAAAATGTGGCCTTGTTTAAATACTCATCCGGTTTTGGATAAATCCTCCTCCTCAACATGTGCGTTGTGTATTTGAAATCGTTTACACATGGAGGCGGGAGTGCCTTTAAAGGACTAAACCAATTCTATTTAAAATGATTTGAGATTTAAAACACGATCTTTACCCCGATCGTAAATATCAAACCATTTGAGATTTGTGATCCCAACTCGATTTAAATCATTTAGAAAATTTGGGAAATACGTGGCAAGATTCAATTTTGAAATATGATGATAAGGACCATTATAAGACATTAAAGATTGTTAGTGTAGGGTATGATAGTTTTAAGAGATCTTTTAAGTAAAACAAAACAATTTCACAATCAAACAAGAACAGAAAAATTTCATTTTGAAAGACCTTGATTCTAAAGAAAAAATCATACCATGACATAACATTAAATCTTTAGATCACCACATTTTAACGTATAAACCGGAACTTTTATGAAGAAATATTGTTTGAAAATATTTTAAATTAAATCACTCTCCCTCGATCCATGATAAGTCAATAATTGAGTGACTTAGGTTTTGATAACATGAAGTCCGGTGATTTTCAAAATTTAGTCCAATATATTTCAAACAACATTTTTCCATTTTCAAAACAATTTAATTCAATTTACTCAAAAATTGTTTAAAAAATGGTATCCGCACAAAGATTAGTTAGTGGTTGAGAAGCTTCCGTTGTTCTTTGTAGGGCTTGGAAGAAAACCGTCTGCAGATGCGTGAGACTTCTTCACGTTGCATTTTGAATGCCAATCGAGGTCCAATTAAGCTCCGTTTCTTCATTTGTCAACCCAAGAAATAGTTACCCTTCCTTCGGCATCCAATCATCTTCAATAGTGGGATCCGGATCGGAACATTCTTATAACCAATATACCGCATACGTTAGTGAACACACATCTGATATATATGGTGGTCGACATCACCCAAACAAACAATCGACTAATAAGAGTCAATGTAACATATCAATCGGATCATATAAATGTATGGAATAATGTGTTCATCAAACACTAATCATCTAAACCTAGCAATCATATCCTAGGCACCTAGTCCTTCAACATAGGTTAACATCATTTTTAATTAAGCATATTAGGATAATTAAGAAAGCCCGTTAGATGATGTAGATTTGAAAAACATTATCCCCTCAATCAATGACTCATTTTCTAAAAGGTTTAAACGCCTTTGAAGTCATTGATTGAGTTTTCAATTTTACGAAAACTCGAATCGATTGATTTACAAGCAACTCATTTACCACCATTTTTGAAAACAACAAATATTTTTGAAGAATTTATAGACGGAAAAACATTTGTGTGGGAACAGATCCTTCGACATACTTTCCTCATTTTGATTTAGGATAAGTGCACGAAATTTTGAAAATAGGTTTAGCGCAGACTTTCCTTCTTTAAAGAGCAGGTTGCTATCTCAAATGATAGCAAGCCATTGTTTAAGCGGTCACAGATCGAAGCAATTGTAAGCCATTATTTGAAGCCCGGTTACATCCGAAATAATCATAAGCCATATTTTGAGACATGTTTAGAAAAGAATATTTACACCTCCTGCTCGAACTTCATCTATGGTCCGTGCCATTATTGAATGACATTTCTAAGACCGTAGATGTTATCGATACCGAGAAGACATGTCTTAGAAAAACAATATTTTTGGTCTTTTCAAATTTTCGATTTTTATGGGTTTCGTTGATTTTATATTTTCTATTTTCTTTTTCTTGGTTTTATATTTTTCTATTTTGTTTCTTGGTTTTATATTTTTGTATTTTGTTTTTGATAAATATATACAAAGATAGAGTAGATGATATAGTTAAAGAAGATGATGATACGAGTGAGAGATAAGGATATCGAATGTACCGTTGTAGAAGATATAAGTCATCATCTCTTAAACATTCACCACAAAGCTTCCGTGGCTCTTGCATTGAAGAAAGAAATTGAACCATCCGAAAGAGACTCGCGCTTCCCCCAAACCGAAAATCCTTTGGATGAGCAGATTGAAGCTCTATTTCAAGCTTTCCTTAGCCGGTGTGCAGAGATGCACACCATAATCATAAATCCAGCCGCTCCATTTAAGACCGATGATCGAGATTCTCCGCTCGAGGTTATATCATCAATAGAAGAACAAAGAACGTATCATCTCATACATAAAATAATCTTCTCAAATTTCATAACCATCGAAGTCCAAGCAATCCATTCCAAAAAGGTGTCAAGAGACCACTTCCCCACGTAGTTGAATTGATGCGATCGGTCTCTTAGACTAGAGCTCACGAACCCGAACACACAAACCCAAGACAAAGAAACTTATACCATCAAGTATCGATTAAGTCCAATAGCTAAAGAATAACCCCGATGTATACTTTTCTCTCCTCCCAAGAAAGTGCATGAAGCTCAAGAACCGAAGTACCCAATGCCCAAAGAGAGAACAACCGATAACATTGAAGAAGCGGGCCGAATCATCGATTATCTCTGCGGGTGACAATCTCTGCGGATGTCAACACGGAATAAGTGATTATATCTCGAATCACGAGTTAAGCCCTCAGTGAGACAAATGAGCATCCCCAATGTACACAATCTCTATCATCACACACTTTTGTACCTCTTTTATCTTGAAACTTTCTATTACATCACTTCCTCACGTATTTGGAATAATAACACCAAAAGCCTTGATGAGTAAAACCTGAGATTCTCTGCGGTCATGAAAATGTCTTCCGGGATATCTTCAATCACTTAGAAGAGTTAAGTTCATCAAGTTTACTCGCCATGAGTCAAACCTTGAGTTTCTCTGCGGTAATAACATTTGTCTTCCGGGATATCTTCAATCACTTAGAAGAATTAAGTTCATCAAGTTTACTCGCTTTGTGTTTAGATGTGAGTCTCCTTCCCATTTCTGGTTTTGATGATTCGTAATCGGCAACTCTTTGAATGCCCAAATACTTGAAATTTGTTGAGAAGATCGCTTGAAGTCTTTGTGAGAATCAACTTGTCAAGACTCACTCGACAATTTATATCAACCCTTCGTAGACAAATTGTTGTGACCATCGAAGAAGAAAACCCGCTATACCATACTTGAAACTCAAGTCAACTTCCCACATTTGTATCTTAAGCTTGCACTAATGATGGAAGAGCGGTGTAGAGAATTTATGCTTCAAGCAAATCTCTAAGTACTCACTACCCAAACAAAGTATGAGACATTAACACCTCTTGCGATTATCCACATCGTCATATCGTGTGACCTCGAGTAAAACAAAGTAACTCCTAATTGTGATAGTTAGCGGTCTTCAACCATCCACCTCGATCGCCGGTAACTAGATAAACCAAGTCTTCAACTCAAATTCTTAAGCCCGAGCAAGTTATCGAATAAGAACACGCCTTGTGAAAGTCAACTTCAATCTCAAATAAGTGATAAATGATTAACTCAAGTAATCAACTCGAGTCGATGTCCAAAGCGAAATAGTCAATAACAACGTCTCGAGGAGTCATCACGACGAATATGAGCAAGTCTAATTGGGGATTGAATCGACTTATAACACACTCCCAATTAGTGCTCTCCCTAAACCGACAATCTGCTTTGATAAATGCCCATATTAAGAAGAAGTCTTTAGATCGTTAAATGCAACTCGTCTTTAGTCTTCTAACATGTAGCGAAAATGTGAAACAGATGTAGACTCGACCTTCTTCAAGATTGTGCGGTTGGGGAATAGATAGTTAACATCTTCAACTCATACCAAAAAGCATCCCACCAAAAAGCATCCCAATTAACTTACATCTTGCAAATACCCTTAACTTAAAATCCCTCCCAATCAAACAAGAACAGAAAGATGTTCATCAAGGAAATAAACAATCAGGCCGCAACGAACACACAAGATGGTAACACCAAACTACCAATCACATCAAACAAGAACAGAGAGATTGTTCGGAATCATCATGTTGATGTATACGTGAGGCATTAACCGGAAGCACTTTGTTGATAAACTCATCAATCCGAGTGAAGATGTCAACCAACGGCTCTTAGAAGAGAAAAACTCCATGTGAAGATGACCCGATAATAAGAGGCTCGGTTCTTACATGAGTTTAGAGCCGTATGACCATTTATATTCTCAAATATCAATCAATGCAAAATTCACACTTCTTCTCCCCTCAAGAATTGCATCTTGAGATGCCATTCTTGACTAAATAAGTGAAAATCATCCGAATGTTCTATTCACACTTCTCTCCCATAAAATCAAAGACATGATGTCGCCATCTTCATTATAATCGAGCAAGTGGAATGAGAAAACTATCAATGGTAGCCCGGTTCACTGAAGATCAAGCACATGGAAAAGTATGAAGCATGTTGATGAGAATGGTCATAATAAGAAGATTTCTCTTCTTCGGAAGATAAAGCGCCGACACGTACACTTTTCTTTCTTTGGAGAGCGAGGCATGAGCTGTTGGTGTTCATACGTCATAAGAAGATTTCTCTTCTTTCCAAGATAATCGCATCAAACGCGTACACATTTCTTTTCTTTAGAGCACGAGGCCCGGCGATGTGAGCAGACGTCATAATCTCTCTCTTTTCTCTCTCTTAGCAAACATGTAATCATCACCATTATCATTCAGGAGGCTCTTTGCAAGTGATGATGGAGATGACCCAATATGATGAATTTGACCACAAGTAAACTAACTTGAACTCGTGACTTAAACTTGCATATGTAACAAAGAGGTGCCGAGACTTCATGCCCATTTGAATCTCTAAGTACTCTATACTCCTCAACCAACCAACCATCAAGTAATAGACGTACATTACCTCTTGAAAATCCACAATTGAATGTGACACCGAGCACTACAACGTAACTCCTTAAAGTGATAGTTATTTTGAGATGATAGAGCCCAATTCCCCAAGCGGTAAAAGAAAAGGTAAAAGTCACTCAACAATAACTAGATTTCCAAGTCTTTTTTTTTTTTTTTATAATAAGCTCGAACAAGGATCATGAAGAATCTTCATCCATCCATCCCGATACCTTCAGATACTAAGTACACTCGCCCGTGATAATTCACTTCAACCTCAAATAAATAATACATGAATTAACGCCGTTGTCACATCTTCGAACGCTCAAATCTAGCCTTCTTTGACATTTAAATGAACTTTGATAATGGTTTCATCCCGACCAAGGTTAAAAGCACATACCCCCGTAAAACCATGTAATAACCAAACTTGCCATGACGAATATCCAAACACACAACCAATTCATGAAGTACACCCTTTTATCCCTTCTTCGAAGTAGAAACCGTAGCACCAGCATCAGAAGAGATCCAGAAATACACTTTCCTCTCTCCAGGAAGGTTCCATCATCACGGGATTTTACAATTCTATGGACTAAACCGAGAAATAGTTTCTTTCGCGGGATTTTACAAGCCTAAGAATAAACCGTAGGATAGGTCCGTAATGCACTTACTATTACCGGGATGTTTCCATTGTCACGGGATTTTACAAGTCTAGGATTTAAACCGAGAAATAGATTCTTCGGGATTTACAAAATCAAGACAAAACCGTAAACAATGTCGACTTGAATGTTATGACAACTTTGATTTCGGTGAATATCGCTTTAGGGGAACATGCAACGGTTCATCAACGGTTCATTGTCCAACATCACCAAAAACATCAACAACCATCCAATAAATACTTTAGTAAACACATCATTTACGCATTCATTTGGCTATATTGTGACTACTTGGTGAAGTAAACCCAATATGTCAAACTTGATCATGAAGTGAACTTCCATAGATTTGTTACTTAAACTTGTACTAGTCCTTGTGAAGAAGAAACAGTATCCAATGTACAAATTCTCTTGACATTCTCAATCGAGTGAGACACCAAGTGATAGTTACGCTGTGGGTTAAGCGAGAAAGAATCACAACCGTAATTAAATAGCCAAGTCTTCATCACCCTCTATAAACGCCTAAACAAGTCATCTTCGCGGAAGTGTAGAAGAAAGAAGACAAAATAAGTAAACGTGCCGGAAAACTTCACTTCACATCCAAATAAGAAATATCGAACACAAACAACCCGTAGTCAACCTGGTTCCAATAAAAGTTCAAGCCGTGACAAAAATATTTTCCGTGAAAATGTATACACCAAAGCACCAATCCGCATACCATAACTAATCACATCATCAAATCCCATCATCATCAATTCTCTACAACAATATTATCATTTTATCCAAGTCTCATGAAATCCAAATCTCACACAATCTCAAATTATCAAGTTACAACTCGTAGCCCAAATATTACCATAACCCATAAATATCACTTATCACCACTAAAAGCTACCCGATTCAATTAGCATGAAATGAGCCGGTCCATAATAATAATATTAGGGCCAACATCTAACTTGCAATTTACTTGAGCCCATTCCATTAGCATAAGCTCATGAGACCCGATAAAAATTCCATTAAGCCCAGTCCAATCCAACTCCCGGTCACTACAAGCATTACAAGCCCCAAATAGCATCACAACTTAGCAAAAACCCAAACAACTTATAAGCTCAAACAACACGCGGCCCAACTTTACAACAATAAAATTTACGGATTAAGAAGAAAAAAAAATCATTCCGGACCATCATTCAAGTCCAATATGTTCATAAGCAATCATTACAAAGTCCAATCATATCCAACATTAACACTACTGAAGTCCATGACCAATATTTCAACTTCAACAATCCCATGTCCTCGACACATGATCAGAACATGTACATTAAGAGTGTCAACTCTCAATCACAACCAAAATACCAAAGTAGCAAGTTGAGTGCATTTAAATACCGGACATCACACATGTACGGATGTACCAACTAATAAAGAGTAGCCCAATATTCAAAGGAATAAGTTTCGGCCCATGACAAAGAATTAATTATCCGTTTGGCCCATGTTCACCACATCACAATTCTCGGCCCATAAAAAATAATATCCCGTGCATAATCACCCAACCCTACTACACGGGTATAAAGCACACTAAACACACTTGTTACCCTAATACATAGCAGTCAAACCCTAATATCACACCTGATAATATAGTCCGCCTCTCTCACTGAAATTATACGAACCCTAAAATAATCCACATCAAAAAAATCCGCCTCTTTTTTCAAATCTTACACGCAAATCAGTCACCCCAATTATTCAACAAAATATAAATGCGGATTATCTTTTGAACAATTACATGTTTTTATTAGTCGAATACATGTTTAACAATATTTAATTGTGCACCTTCATGACGGGTCTTTACCCACTGTATGCCTGATCCACAGTCCGATAGGAGGACGTATTCTTGTAAGACTATAAATACCCCTTCCATCCATGAAAGGGGTGGTGCTTTCAATCTAATATTCCACTTTTTGTAAACCAACTCTCTACCAAGAACACCCAACTCTCTAACTTTCTCTCTCTAATGGAAAACATGTATTTTGATCTCCCAAGACCACCCGAATCATCTAACACATAAATATTTGGATCCTAACAATTGGTATCAAGAGCCAAGGTTTTTTGTGTTATGTTGATTTGTGTGGTTTTGTTCCACGGATACTTTGTTTGCTGATTCTTTGATACTCATTTTTAAAACTGATTTTGCATAATTTTTGTGTGTTGAAAACTGTGTTTTTCTCACTTTTATTTAATATCGCTTTGTTACAAGATCTTTTAAGTATCGCTTAAACAATCTTTTGAGTGTCCCAGATTTGGTCTTTATTAACGCCTTTAAACAAAGTACTTGGTCGAGGTTTATAGTCAAAACAAGGGTCAAATGTGTTACTAGTTCATTGGTATGTCAGGTTTTTGGTCTTATTGAGTTAAAAAGAAGCTGTTTTAGTCGTATTTTTCTGGGCTTATAATGAAAACTGAGTCGAAAAACTCATCGGAAAACTGTAATATCTTGCTAGCGACTTGATGAACCCAAAAACAGACCTGGCGACTTGTCTTTACTAGTCTAGATTCAGTGCACTTGTGTAGCGAGTTATAATGTAGCGAGTTGTTATTTTAGTCAAAAGCGAGTTGGGTTTGTTTGACTTTTGAGTCAAACAGTCATAGCGACTTATCTTGCATGCCAGGTAGCAACTTGGAAAACATTTTGACCTAGCGACTTGTTACTTAACAAGTCGTGGCGACTTGCTTTGGAAAAAGAAGCTAGCGACTTGTGTTTGAAAAATAGTTGGCGACTTGGTTTGTAAAAATGGGTAGCGACTTAGCTTATGACTCGGTTACGACATTGACAGAAATGATGAAGGAGAATGAATGCAGACCTCGACCACAACCAACATACCAAACTTAATACATCAAGACCTCAGTTTAACCATCATCGGTCCAAGACTAAACCAACACTCATCATCATCTTAACTACAAGATTCAACATATGACTCATCACAAGCGTACAACATCATGATAATTATCAAAAAAAATATCAGACTTGTTTCGGGGTTGCTCACTGCTACATAAAGATCTCATCAAAGGATCAATACCCTCGAAAACTATCATCACAGACCCAAGACTCGAACACATAATGTAAATCATCTTACGGTCCCAGTTTATTTCGTGGCTTTGAATGTTACATCAATATCCGAAGCTAAAAGAAACGGAAATATAACTACTAAGTTAACTTCCTTTTCTTTGATTCGTTGTAAACTGAAATTAAAAGATCCAAACTAAAGTATTCAATCTCAGTTTTCTAAAACTTCGTGGAACCCATAGGTTACATCGAGACCATAGGTCTAAAGCACGAAATTTGAATTCATCACTGATCTACAAGCGAGTTTGAAGATCAAGGTCCAAGTAAATATTCGAATCAACTAGAAAGTAAAATATAACAACTATGTTATCTTTCCTTTCTTTAAATTCGTTACATGACCTTTGATGCGATCAAGAAAAGCAAACGAATTTTTAGTATACCTACCTGTCTTTGCTTGGATTGAATCTCGTAACCATCTTTAAGTCTCATGCCATCCCTGTGGCATTGATTTCCAAGCTCTAACCATCCCTGTGGTGAGCATGATTGAATTAACAATGATATTGGTTGATGTCTAAAAGGGGGCGAACTGATTTTGTGAGAGAGGATTTTTAGGGTTTGGATATAAGTGTGTGAGATGGTGGCAGGATATGAGAAAGATTAGGGTTAGAGGCCATTTAAGGGTGTCTTTTATATCCGGTTCTTTTTTAGGGTAAGTGAAATGTGGACGTGGGTGTCTATGGGCTGGATAGGAAGATTTCATTTGATACAAATGGACCGTGTTTCATCTTTTGATGATTGGGCTGCGTTTTGTCATATCTCACAAATTATGGCCCGTGTACAGGAATTGTCATACACAAAGTCGCATATGTTGCTTGGAATTTTTTTGATGTTGGTTTATTTGTGGTTTGTGGTATGCATTTTATTAAAGTATGTGTGATATTGATTGATGATACGTATGGGCCTCTTGGTTATTATGGATTGGTTTTCTTATTATGGGTATCTTTTCTTTCAAAGAACTCTTGGTTGGATATGGTATAATGGTTACTGTCGTATGATATAGTGGAATGGAATCCGGTTAAGAGAATTGGTCACAATAATCGAATGGGCCTGACATGTCAATTCTACTAGGTCTGGTTTGGATCACATGAGTTTTAATGAAGTCATTATAGGCCGTAACTATGAACCGATATTCATGTCATGAACTTCTTGAGCTAAGTTTGCGTGGGCATATTTTGACATAAGTCATTAATCGGATGAAGTTGGATTGGGTTTGAATTAACTTGGGCTTGACTTTATTAATTGAGATTGTATATGATTTGGTTAACGTGTGATGTGTTAACAAGATTTGATGATGAGACTGGTTGTGTTATGAGTTTCAAGTTGTTAATATGAGTTGTAATGTTGGGGTTTTGGTACTTTGGCATACACATGATCACGGAGGATATTTTGTCACGGCTTGAACTAATTGAACAGATTCGACTACGGGGTTGTTTGGACGGTATTTCTTATTTGACTTTGAAGTGCGGTTTTCCGGGCGCGTTTACTTATTTCGTCTTCTTTCTTTCTACCCTTCCGCGAAGATGACTTGTTTGGGCATTTATAGAGGGTGATAAAGACTTGGCTACTTAGTTACGGTTGTGATTCTCTCTCGCTTAACCCACAACGTAGCTATCACCTCGGTGTCTCACGCAGTTGAGGATTTGTCAAGAGGTTTTGTACATTGGGTACACCATTTCTTTTTCACGAAGATTAGTACAAGTTTAAGTAAAAAATCTGGGGAATTACACTTCATGATCAAATTTGGTATATTGGGTTTACTACTCCATGTGGTCACTACATTAGCCGACAGAATGCTTGAATGATGTGTTTACCAAAGTAAATGATGGATGGTTGATGATAATGTTGATGTTGGATGATGAACCACTGATGAACCACTGCATGTTCCCCTAAAAACAGATATTCACCGAAACCAAAGTTGTCATAACACATTCATGCTAACATTGTCTACGGTTTTGTCTTGATTTTGTAAAATCCCGCGAAAGAAACTATTTCTCGGTTTAAATCATAGACTTGTAAAATCCGTGATAATGGAAACATCCCGGTATTAGTAAAGTGCATTTCCGGATCTATCTTACGGTTTATTCTTGGTTTTGTAAAATCCCTTGAAGAAACTATTTCGGTTTAAACCATAGAGTTGTAAAATCCGTAATGATGGAACCATCTTCGAGAAGAGAAAGTGTAATTCGGGATCTTATTTGATGTCGGTGCTACGGTTTCTTCTTCAAGAAGGGATAAAAGGTGTACTTCATGAATTGGGTGTGTGTTTGGGTTGTCTTCATGGCGCTTGGTTATTACATGGTTTTACGGGTTATGTGATTAAGCCATGGTCGGATGAAACCATTATCATAGTTCACTTAAAAAGTCTAAGGAGGCTAGATTTGAACAGCTCAAGATGTGACAACGGTGTTAATTCGGTATTATTTATTTGAGGTTGAAGTGAATTATCACGGCGAGTGTACTTAGTATCCAAGGTATCGGGATGGATGGATGAAGATTCTTCATGATCCTTGTTCGAGCTTATTATCAAAACTAAGACTTGGAAATCTAGTTATTGTTGAGTGACTTTACCTTTCTTTTACCACTTGGGGAATTGGGCTCTTATCATCTCAAAATAGCTATCACTTAAAGGAGTTACGTTGTAGTGCTCAAGTGTCACATTCAATTGTGGATTTTCAAGAGGTAATGTACGCCTATTACTTGATGGTTGGTTGGTCGAGGAGTATAGAGTACTTAGAGATTCAAATGGGCATGAAGTCTCAAGCACCGCTCTTTGTTACATATGTGCAAGTTTAAGTCACGAGTTCAAGTTAGTTTACTTGTGGTCAAATTCATCATATTGGTCATCTCCATCACCGTCACCGCAAAGAGCCCATCGAATGATAATGGGGTTAATTACATGTTTTGCTAAGAGAATTGAAAAGAGAGATTATGACGCCTGCTCACTTCAGCCTCAGCCTCGACTCTAAAGAAAAGAAAAGTGTACGCCCCAAGGCGCTTTATCTTAAAAAGAAGAGAAATCTTCTTATGACGCCTGCTCACATCGGTTCGTGCCTCGACTAAAGAAAAGAAAAGTGTACGTTTCAAGGCGCTTTATCTTTGAAAGAAGAGAAATCTTCTTATGACGCTTGAACACTATAGTTCAAGCCTCGCTCCTTTAAAGAAAAGAAAAGTGTGCGTGTCGCGCTTTATCTTCTCAAGAAGAGAAATCTTCTTATTAATGACCATTCTCATCAACACGCTTCATACTTTTTCCATGCGCTACCAACAAGTGAACCGCCATTGTTGATTGTTTTCGATTCCACTTTCTCAACTATAATGAAGATGGCGACATCCTCGTGCTAATTTTATGGGAGAAGTGTGAATAGACTACATTTGGATAATGTTCACTTATTTATTCAAGAATGGCATCTCCGTATGCAATTCTTGAGGGGGAGAAGAAGTGTGAATTTTTTGCATTGTTGATTGAAATTTGAGAATATAAATGGTCATACGGCTCTAAACTCATGTAAGAACCGAGCTTCTTCTTATCGGGTTATCTTCACATGGAGTTTTTCTCTTCTAAGAGCCGTTGGTTGACATCTTCACCGGATTGATGAGTTTATCGACAAAGTGCTTCCGGTTAATGCTTCACGATACATCAACATGATGATTCCAACAATCTCTCTGCTCTTGTTTGATGTGATTGGTAGTTTGGTGTTACCATCTTGTGTGTTCGCTATGCCCCGATTGTCGATTTTGATGAACATCTTTCGTTTTGTTTGATTGGGAGGATTTTAGTTAAGGGATTTGCAAGTGTAAGTTAATTGGGATGCTTTTTGGTGGGATGCTTTTGGTGTGTGTTGAAGATGTTAACTATCTATTCCCCATCCGAACAATCTTGAAGAAGGTCGAGTCTACACCTGTTTCTACATTTTCTCGCTACATGTTAGAAGACTAAAGACGAGTTGCATTTAACGATCTAAAGACTTCTTCTTAACTGGCATTTATCAAACAGATTGTCGGTTTAGGGAGAGCACTAATTGGGAGAAAGTTATAAGTCGATTCAATTCCCAATTAGACTTGCTCATATTCTTTAGCGTTGACTACTCGAGACGCTGATATTGACTATTGTTGGACATGTGACACAAGGTGATTACTTGAGTTAATCATTTATCACTTATTTGAGATTGAAGTTGACTTTCACAAAGGCGTTTTTATTTGATAACTTGCTCGGCTTAAGAATTTGAGTTGAAGACTTGGTTTATCTAGTTACCAAAGCAATGAGGTGGATGGTTGAAGACCGGTTAACTATCACTATTAGAGTTACTTTGTTTTACTCTGTCACACGATATGACGGTGTGGATAATCGCAAGAGGTGTTAATGTCTCATACTTTGTTTGGTAATGAGTACTTAGAGATTTGCTTGAAGCATAAATTCTCTACACCGCTCTTCCATCATTAGGTGCAAGCTTAAGATACAAATGTGGGAAGTTGACTTGGTTTCAAGTATGGTATAGCGGGTTTTCTTCTTCAAGGGTCACTTCAAATTGTCTACGTAAGGGTTGATATAAATAGTCGAGAGAGTCTTCAAGAAGTTGATTCTCACAAAGAATTCAAGTGTTCTTCTCAACAAATTTCTAGTATACGGCTTTTAATGAGTTGTCGATTCAAACATCAAAACCAAGCAAGGGAAAGGAGACACGATCTAAACGCGAGTAATCTTGATGAGCTTAATTCTTCTAAGTGATTGAAGATATCCCGGAAGACAAATGTTATTACAGAGAAACTCAAGGTTTGACTCATGGCGAGTAAACTTGATGAACTTAACTCTTCTAAGTGATTGAAGATATTCCGGAAAACAAATGTCATGACCGCAGAAACTCAAGGTTTTACTCATCAAGACGTTTAGTGTTCTTATTCCAACTATGGGGAAGAGATGTTAGAGAAAGTTTCAAGATAAAAGAGGTACACAAGTACGACATATTCTGTGGGAGATAAATGTAACATGAGGAGGTGTTATCGCTATTCTCTCGTTGGGAATGTGTATACTTGATATTTGAGCTTCATACACATTCATCGTGACCTAAAGATGTGAACATAGGGAGGTGTTCTACATTACCCTCTTGATGTGTATTCGGAGAGTTCTTGGATATTGGTGTACTGGTTCTTGAGCTTCATACACCATCATCCGGAAGAAAATGTGAACATGGAAGGTGTTTTCATTCCCTCATGATGTGTATTTTGAGAGTTCTTGAGCATTATACAAAGAGACCGACCGCATCAATTCAACTACGTGGGGAAGTGGTCTCTTGACACCTTTGGAATGGATTGCTTCGCACTCAAATGGTAATGAAATTTGAGAAGAAATTTAAAGAGTGGGATGATACGTTGTCGTTCTTCTTGTTGATGATATAACCCCGAATGGAGATCCTCGATCATCGCTCTTAAATGGAGCAATGGATTTATGATAATGGTGTGCTTTTTGTGCACCGCTAAAGCAAGCTTGAAATAGAGCTTCAATCTACTCATCTTAAGGATTTTCGGTTTGGGGAAGTCGCGAGTCTCACTTTCGGATGGTTCAATTTCTTTCTTCAATGCAAGAGCCCCGAAGCTTTGGTGGTGAATGTTTATGGATGATGACTTCTATCTTCTTCAACGGGTCGTTCGACATCCTTATCTCGGCACTCGTATCATCATCTTCTTTTACTATATCATCTTCTATCTTTGTATATATTTTTCGAAAAGCATAATACAAAAATATAAAACCAAAGAAACCAAATACAAAATTATAAAACCTCAAAAAAGAAAATAGAAAATATAAAACCTTCAAAAATCCATAAAATCGTAAAATTTAAAAATACCAAAATATGTTTTTCTCAAGACATGTCTTCTAGTATCGATAACATCTACGGTCTTAGAAATGTCATTCAATAATGGCACGGGACCATAGATGAAGTTCGAGCAGAGGTGTAAATATTCTTTTCTAAACATGTCACAAATCAAATGGCTTACGCTATTTCGCATCAGAACCCGGCTTCAAATGATGGCTTGCGCATTTTGATCAGAATCTGTGTTAAACCATGGTTTGCTATTATTTCGTATAGCAACCCGCTTTTCAAAGAAGGAAAGTGCTACGCTTAAATAATTTTCAAATATTTTGTGCACTTATCCTAAAACTATTCGAGGAAAGTATGTCAAGGATCATTGCTCCTACACAAATGTTTTTCCGCCTAAAATTCTTCGTAAAAATATTTGGTGTTTTCTAAAATGGTGGTAAATGAGTTGCTTTAAAAAAACAATCGTATTCGTAGTTTTGTAAATTGAAAACTCAATCAATGACTTCAAAGCTTTTAAACTTTTTTCATAAATGAGTCATGGATTGAGGGGATAATGTTTTTCAAATCTACATCATCTAACGGGCTTTCTTAATTATCCTAATATGCTTAATTAAAATGATGTTAACCTATGTTGAAGGACTAGGTGCCTAGGATATGATTGCTAGGATTAGATGATTAGAGTTTGTTGAACACATTATTCCCATACATCTATATGATCTGATTGATATGTTGCATTGACTTTTATTAGTCGATTGTTGTTTGGGTGATGTCGACCACCATATATTTGTATGCGTGTTCACTAACGTATGCAGGTATATTGGTATAAAAGAATGTTCCCGATCCGGATCCCACAATTGAAGATGATTGGATGCCGAAAGAAAAGGGTAACAATATCTTGGGTTGACAAATGAAGAAACGGAGCTTAATCGGACTTCAATGGAGAGTTGGCATGAAATGCAACGAAGAGGTCTTACTCGCATCAACAGATGATTTTCTTCAAAGAAGTGAAGAAACGGAGCTTAATTGACCTCGCTTGGCATTCAAAATGCAACGTAAAAGAAGTCTCACCGCATTTGCGCATTTGTTTTTCTTCCAACCCTACAAAGAATAACAACGGAAGCTTCTCAACCACTAACGATCTTTGTGCAGATACCATTTTTTAAAACAATTTTGAATAATTTGATTAAATTGTTTTGAAAATGGAAAAATATTGTTTTGAAAATTAATTGAACTAAATTTTGAAAATCACCCGACTTCTTTTTATCAAAACCTAAGTCACCAATTATTGACTTATGTCATGGATCGAGGGGAGAGTGATTTAAATTTAATATTTTCATACAATATCTATTCATAAAAGTCCGCTTTGTACGTTAAAAGTGGTGATCTAAAGATTTAATGTTATGTCATGGTATGATTTTTTCTTTAGAATCAAGGTCTTTCAAAAATGAAATTTTTTCTGTTCTTGTTTGATTGTGAAATTGTTTTATTTTACTAAAAGATCTCTTAAAAACAATCATACCTGACACTAACAATCTTTAATGTCTAAATCTGGTCCTTATCTATCATTTTTCAAAATTAAATCTTGCCACGTCTTTCCCCAAATTTTTCTAAATGATCAAAACTATTAAGGTACAAAATGCTTTGATCTCGTATCACAAGTACCTTGATTGGTTTTCCAAATGATTTTTCAATTGGTTTCGAGAAGGAATGAACAATACCAAAAGACCGACCAAATTTATTTTATGCATGGTGTTATAAGGATGGTTAGGTTAGGTATTCGTTCCCACGATCCCGCCAGAGTTGGAGGGATCTACCAGGACAATCCACTAGATAGGTAGTCCTTAGGTATATTGAAAAAGGAGAAAATGATAAATGGAAGAGTGCAGATCGAGATGTAGCTAGTATCGAATAAACCCAACAAGGTTCTAGTAATGAAGTATCGGTAAGCACCAAGGGGTTCAAGAATGAAAAGAACCGAATGTGAAAAGTGGTGAAAAGAAATAGCCTCCATCAATTCAACCTTAGGGCGTAAACCGGTTCAATACATATGCTACCGTTGTTACTAAGGTAACACGGTATTGAAGACAAGACGCCATGGACCCAAAGGACGACCGCACTAAACTTCCTAAGCTACTCAAGTTCCTCTTAAAAGGGCTTGTTTCATTCTCACGGGAACCAACATTATCTATCGACGCTCTTAGAGATTGTTGATATTGAAGAAGGAGACCCTCCCTAGTCTCCCAGATAGGAACCAAATATGCACGATTGAGTCTAGAGCCAAGAGATCATCCACAAATATCTCGTTAGGACACATTATTCTTGAAGACTTGTCGCTTCACACAATGTGGAAAGTAAGAATATATTAAGAGTCCCACGATTATCCTTGTGGTATTGCCGTAACATCCGAGTGATATGTAAATATTCACGATGAAGATGGAAATCCTTCTAGAGCTAACATCAAACAAGCTCTTGGTGGGTGACATGTGAAATCTTGCAAAGATCAAGCTTGTGACAACCGGATAGTAACGATGGGGAGATTCTTTCTTGAATCAACCTTGGTCCGTGAATGGAATTGACGAATGCTTTTGAAAACCGCTCGATGTGCGAATATTCTTTCTCTAGTACATCGAATGTGTATTATTTTCAAATATAAAAAGTATTTTTGATTGAAAATTGATCTTCTCATAAAACCTTTGTCGATTGCAAAACTCTTTCGCCTAAGTAATACGCAATTGTTTTTCAAATCATTTTTCATCAATCGCTGAATCTCAATTACCGGTTCACTTCATCTGTGTTGTCTTTGAGACGTTCGGTTTGAGAACGCCTAGAACAAATTAAACCCCGTCAAGGAGATTCTTAGGAATCTTACCCGATCACAAAAGATTTGTAACCGATCAACGGGAACCTGGGTCTGTACTCAATTCAACGAAAGTGATCAAAGACACTTTCGCGCTTTATTGCTAACTCGTCAGATGCAGTGTACACCCCGACGCTTGTACCGATCGTAATTGAAGAGTCATTCCAAAGCCGCGATGCTCACAAAGATCCACACTTAATTTGAAGAAATCATGACCGTGCATATCTACATAACTCGGTCTCGATATTTCATACTATGCTTATGCTTCATGGCCGCAAATATCATGAACCAAAGAAGGCTTCCGCTACTGATGGAAAGATGTCATGATTCAAAAGTGTGAGCATGTCGGTCCAAAAGTCACAACATCACATGAAGGCAACACAACTATGGATGATCCGTAGATATTTCGCGTGGTCGATGATCTCAATGAAAGCTCAAGATCATCAAAGATGTGGATCAGCTCAAAGACCTCCACCGAAAGTACAATGCACTCTGACTTTGAAGTTGCACTACAAAAGCACAAAGATTACGTAATTGAAGAATTGAAGTTCACGAGCTCAAGAACTAAGTCAACGATAGAATGCTAGAAGCAAATGTATTTCATGGGGTGACCTCCTTAGGGGAGATTGTTAGAATTAGAAAATTCCATGTTAAAGTGTCGTCACCCCAATTATGATCTAGCATAAGTTAGCTCATAGACGGTCGTTATTTGTCGTTGTTTACGTTATTTATCGCTTATTAGTTAGTTATTAGTTTAGTTTAGCGAGTGTTTCACCGTGGAGGAAGGACGGGTCTTTACCCACCGTATGCCCCGATCCACATCCGACAGAGGACGTATTCTTGTAAGAATATAAATACCCTTCCATCCATGGAAGGGTGGTGCTTTCAATCTAATATTCCACTTTTGTAAACCAACTCTACCAAGAAACACCCAACTCTCTAACTTTCTCTCTAATGGCTAACATGTATTTTGATCTCCCAAGACCATCGAATCATCAACACAATAATATTTGATCCTAACAATTGGTACCGAGCCAAGGTTATGGTGTTGTGTTGATTTGTTGTGGTTTTGTATCTTGAAAACTGCTTTGTGGGTTTATTGGTCGGAAAATCGTTTCGCTTTATTATGTTTGTAAATGCTTTTACAAGTTTTGTATCCTCTTGGTCAAAATATTCATGTGGTCTATTGGTTGCTAACATCTTTGTTATATCGCTTTATGTGTCAAGCTTTTGTCCAAAGTGTCACGTTAATATCACAGCTTTTGTGAAGTCATCGGGTCATCTAGTCACCGCTTTATGGTCAAAATGGGTCAAAAGTTGCAACTTTATGATAAGTTTTCGGGTAAGTATGAAGATGGTCTGAAATGTAGTCGAAAACTCATCTGAAAACATAAAATCTTGCTAGCGACTTAGACACAAAACTATCCCGATTCTTTGTATCCGTTAGCGAGTTGAGTATCAAAAATCGACCTAGCGACTTGGCTACTTGTTATTTAACAAGTAGCGACTTGTGACTAAAAGGGTTAGCAACTTGGCTATACATAGCGACTTGACCCAAAGTGACCTAGCGACTTGTTATTTAACAAGTCGAATAATTGGTTAGCAACTTGGCTAGCAACTTGGCTAGCGAGTTGGCTAGCGAGTTGGCTAGCGAGTTGACTCAGCTTAATTGGCTAGCGACTAGACTGGATGTAAAGGAAGAAGAAGATGTACTTGAACTCGACCTTATGACCAACAAATACCAAACACCTATCTATACATCATCACGACTTCGTGATTATTTCACCATCATCACCCATGGTTTTCAATATGTAACTAATCGTTGCAAGATCCAACACAATCTTATCGAACCAAATCCTAATCTAGACTCACTTCAAAGAAACCTCACATTCACTCCCCATCTCTCATTCAATCACGACTCAAAAGGAAAATATACATGTAGATCTCGATCGATTCAATCTTTGTGAAATCTTTATAGAATTTTTCAATTAAATCTTTTCATCATAGATCTTGTATGAAGACAAAGCCTCAATGTATATTCGAATATATCAAAGAAAGACCAAGACCTATGTCTCAATCTTCTTTATATTCGGTTCTTATAACATAACAACAAATCGATCTCCGTTATTGTTCCTTATGCGAGTGGTACTTCAAACTCATAGATATCAATTAATCTATCCACATAGGAACGTTTCATCATAGATCTATTTAGGAGTTTCACTCCTTTCGAATATCCGAATATTTAAGACAAAACATCTAACAAGATTGTTAAATGTTTCTCTTGATTCGTTCTAATAACACAAAGATGGAAGATGCTTACCTATGAACGTTTGTTTGAACCTTGAAGCCATGTCTTATTCTTTCAGCCATCCCTGTGGCGAATCAATGATCCCCAAGCCATCCCTCGTGGTATTCGAAAGAAACAATGAGTTTTTGGGTTTGTCATCTATTGAAGAGATGTAACAACAGAGGTGTTTTTTTTCACCGCTTGAGGTATGTGAAATGGAGGCGGATTGTAAAACGGTGCTAAGAATAGTTGGGTTGTTTGGAGAGGATTATTAGGGCGCAGTAGAGATGTAAGTCGAGAGGATAAAAAGAGGAGAGGGGCGGATGAAATGGAGTTGTGTAATTAGGGTACCACATTTTATATAACCGGTTTTGTATCTCTTGAATTGATTGGGTTTGATTTATTAATTTGGTACGTGGGTTACTAATCCTTGATGTGGGCCTCTTGTTCTTTCAACCGTTAACTATGATGAATTTGGGCCTCATATTATGTATATGGAGTGGGTTGGTGGTATGTTGAGTCGAACACACGAATGAATATCATCACATCGCCATCCGAAATTTTGTGAAGATTACACACGCAATAATAATAAAAAATAAAAGGAATACAATTTTTGTTAAAAGAGTGGATATGTGATGTGTTAATTATGGAGGCCTTTATGTGTTTGTGTGATTTTGATATAGTGTTTGAACTGGGTATTATAATCTCATGGCCTATTGGTGAAAGTGAAATGGACCGACTTGAGATTACTTTATGCGAGGTTGAATTGAACCGATCCGATGGTCGCTTTTATGAGAATGGATCGGCCGGTGTTGTATATGTGATGACTTGATCGTGATAATGGACCGATGGGTGGATCGCTCACATGAGATTTGTCAAGTGTGTGATTTGATACTATGTGATTTTGATGAGATAATGAGATTCGCTTTGTGGTTCGACACTCGGTTTATGCATTTTCACGGAAATTATTATGTCGCTGCTTGAAGTGTTTATTGAAAATGTTGGCTACGAGGTGTTTGGATGGTATTTTTATTTGGATTTGAAGTGAGTATTTCGGGTGTTTACTTTTTCGCTTTTCTACCATTCCGCCAAGATGACTTGTTTGGCGCCTATCGAGGGTGATAAAGACTTGGCCATTTAATTACGGTTGTGATTCTTTCTCGCTTAACCCACAACGTAACTATCACTTCGTGTCTCACCCGCTGAGAATGTCAAGAGGTTTTGTACATTGGGTACACCGCTTTTTTTCACGTGAATTAGTACAAGTTTAAGTAACAAACTGGGGAATTTTACTCATGATCAAGTTTGACATATCGGGTTTACTTCACCAATTGGTCACAAAGCAATACCGATAGAAGCGTGAATGATGTGTTTACCAAAGTGTTTATTGGATGGTTGATGATGTTTTTGATGTTGGTGTTTGAACTATTGATGAACCACGATGTTCCCCTAAAATGCTTACTCACCGAAACCAAAGTTGTCATAACACGCTCAAGTCGACATTGTTTACGGCTTTGTCTTGATTTTGTAAAACTCCCGAAAGAACCTATTTCTGTTTAAATCATAGACTTGTAAAATCCGTGACAATGGAAACATCCCGGTAATCGTAGCGCATTTCCTGATCTATCTTACGGCTTATTCTTGGTTTTGTAAAATCCCTCGAAAGAATCTATTTCTCGGTTTAAACCATGGAATTGTAAAACCCGTGATGATGGAACCATCCCGGAGAAAGGAAAGTGTATTTCGAGACCTTATCTCGATGTCGGTGCTACGCTTACTTCAAGAAGGGATAAAAGGTGTACTTCATGAATTGATGCGTGTTTGATATTTGTCATGGCGCTTGTTATTACAAGGTTTTACGGGTTATGTGCATTTAACCATGGTCGGATGAAACCATTATCATAGTTCACTTAAAAAGTCAAAGGAGGCTAGATTTGAGCAGCTCGTAAGATGTGACAACGGCATTAATTCGGTAATATTTATTTGAGGTTGAAGTGAATTATCACGCGAGTGTACTTAGTATCCAAGGTATCGGGATGGTTGGATGAAGATTCTTCATGATCCTTGTTCAAGCTTGTTATTTAAAACGAAGACTTGGAAATCTAGTTATTGCTGAGTGACCTTTACCTTTTCTTTTACCGCTGGGGAATTGGGCTCTATCATCTCAAAATAACTATCACTTTAAGGAGTTACGCTAGTAGTGCTCAAGGTCACATTCAATTGTGGATTTTCAAGAGGTGATGTACGCCTTATACTTGATGGTTGGTTGGGTGAAGAGTATAGAGTACTTAGAGATTCAAATGGGCATGAATTTCTACACCGCTCTTTGTTACATATGTGCAAGTTTAAGTCATGAGTTCGGGTTAGTTTACTTGTGGTCAAATTCATCATACTGGTTATCTCCATCACCGTCACTACAAAGAGCCTACCGAATGGTAATGGGGTTGATTACATGTTTTGCTAAGAGAGTCGAAAAGAGAGAGATTATGACGCCTGCTCACATCGGCTCAGCCTCGCTCTCTAAAGAAAAGAAATGTGTACGCTCAAGGCAAGATTATCTTCGAAGAAGAGAAATCTTCTTATTATGACCATTCTCATCAACATGCTTCATACTTTTTCCATGCGCTCACCATCAAGTGAACCGGCTTCGTTGATTGTTCTCCGATTCCACTTTCTCAACTATGATGACGATGGCAACATCCGTGCTAATTTTATGGGGAGAAGTGTGAATTGACTACATTTGGATGATTACTTGTTTAATCAAGAATGGCATCTCCGTATGCAATTCTTGAGGGGAGAAAAGTGTGATAATTTTGCATGGTTGATTGATATATGAGAATAATGGTCAAACGGCTCCAAACTCATGTAAGAACCGAGCTTCACCGATCGGATCATCTTTACATGGTGTTTCTTCTAAGAGCCGTTGGTTGACATCTTCACTCTGACCGATGAGTTTATCGACAAAGTGCTTCCGTTAATGCTTCACGATACAAAGAATATGATGATTCCGAACAATCTATCTGTTCTTGTTTGATGTGATTGTAGTTTGGTGTTACCATCTTCGTGTTCGCTATGGCCCGATTCCGATTTCCTCGATGAACATCTTCGTTCTTGTTTGATTGGGAGGATTTTAGTTAAGGGATTTGCAAGATGTGTTAATTGGGATGCTTTTGGTGGAATGCTTTTGGTGTGAGTTGAAGATGTTAACTATCTATTCCCCAACTAAACAATCTTGAAGAAGGTCGAGTCTACACCTGTTTCTACATTTTCGCTACATGTTAGAAGACTAAAGACGAGTTGCATTTATCAATCTAAAGACTTCTTCTTAACTGGCATTTATCAAATGATTGTTTGTTTAGGGAGAGCACTAATGGGAGAAAGTTATAAGTCGATTCAATTCCCAATTAGACTTGCTCATATTCTTTAGCAAATGACTACCGAGACGTTGTTATTGACTATTTCACGTGTTGGACATTTGACACAAGTTGGTTACTTCGAGTTAATCGCTTATCACTTATTTGAGATTGAAGTTGATTTTCACAAAGGCGTGTTCTTATTTGATAGCTTGCTCGGCATAAGAATTTGAGTTGAAGACTTGGTTTATCTAGTTACCAGCAATGAAAGTGGATGGTTGAAGACCGGTTAACTATCACTATTAGGAGTTACTTTGTTTTACTCAAAGGTCACACGACATATGACGGTGTGGATAATCTCAAGAGGTGTTAATGTCTCATACTTTGTTTGGGTAGTGAGTACTTAGAGATTTTCTTGAAGCATAAATTTCGACACCGCTCTTCCATCATTGGGTGCAAGCTTAAGATACAAATGGGGAAGTTGACTTCGCCAAGTAGGGTATATCGGGTTTTTTCTTCTTCGGTCACTTCAAATTGTCCACATAAGGGTTGATAAAAATAGTCGAGTGAGTCTTCAAAGAAGTTGATTCTCACAAAGACTTCAAGCGATCTTCTCAACAAATTTCAAGTATTTGGGCATTCAAAGAATTGTTGATTCTCAAGTATCAAAACTAGAAGTGGGGAAGGAGACAAGCATCTAAACGCGAGTAAACTTGATGTACTTAATACTTCAAGAAATTGAAGATATCCCGAAGACAAATGTTATTACCATAGAGAAACTCAAGGTTCGACTCATGACGAGTAAACCCGATGAACTTAATTCTTCTAAGTGATTGAAGATATCCCGGAAAACAAATGTCATGACCGCAGAGAAACTCAAGGTTTTACCTATTAAGGCGTTATGTTATTATTCCAACTACGTGGGGAAGTGATGTTAGAAAAGTTTCAAGATAAAAGAGGTACACTAGTGTGTGGTGATTTCGATGGTATCACAATGATCGTGGAGAGAGATCGTACATTGGGGATGCTCACTATTTCACTTGAGTGCTTAATCGTGATTCGTAGATATAATCACTTATTCCGTGTTGACATCCGCAGATTGTCACCCGCAGAGATAATCGCGACTTGGCCTCGCTTCTTCAATGTTATCGCTATTCATTCCTGTGTATTGGTATACTGGATATTTGAGCTTCATACACATTCATCGTGACCTAAAGATGTGAACATAGGGAGGTGTTCTACATTACCCTCTTGATGTGTATTCGGGAGAGTTCTTGGATATTGGTGTACTGGTTCTTGAGCTTCATACACGCTCATCGTGGAAGAAAAATGCAACATGGAAGGTGTTCTTCATTCCCTTATGATGTGTATTTGGGAGAGTTCTTGAGCATTATACTAAGAGACGGACCGCATCAATTCAACTACTTGGGGTAATTGTTCTCTTGACACCTTTTGGAATGGATTGCTTCGACTTCAAAGGGTAATGAAATTTGAGAAGAAATTTAAAGAGTGGGATGAAACGCTGTCGTTTTTCTTGTTGATGATATAACCCCGAATGGAGATCCTTGATTATTGTTCTTAAATGGAGCAATGGATTTATGATAATGGTGTGCTTTTTGTGCACCGCTAAGGAAAGCTTGAAATAGAGCTTCAATCGCTTCATCTAATGGATCTTCTGCTTGGGGGAAGTCGCCAAAGTCTTTTTTTTTCAAGGATCATGTTCTATCTTCTATTCTCGAGCCTTGGAAGCTTTGGTGGTGAATGTTTAAGAGATGACGATTTCTTCTTCAACAACGGGTCAGCTTGATATCCTTATCTCGGCACTGTGATCATCATCTTCTTTACTATATCATCTTTCTATCTTTGTATATATTTATCCGAAAACCAAATACAAAAATATAAAACCAAGAAACCAAATACAAAAATAGAAAACCAACAAAAGAAAATAGAAAATTTAAAACCATCAAAACCCATAAAAATTAGAAAATTTGAAAATTCCAAAATATGTTTTCTCTTGACATGTCTTTCGATATCGATAACATCTACGGTCTTAGAAATGTCATTCAATAATGGCACGGACTTTAGATGAAGTTCGAGCAGAGGTGTAAATATTTTTTTAAACATGTCACAAATCAAATGGCTTACGCTTATTTCGCATCAGAATCCGGCTTATAATCATGGCTTGCGCTATTTCAGATCAGAATCTGTTTAAACCATTGTTTGCTATTATTTCATATAGCAACCTGCTTTTCAAAGAAGGAAAGTGCTACGCTTAAATAATTTTCAAATATTTTGTGCACTTATCCTAAAACTATTTCGAGGAAAGTATGTCAAGGATCATTGCTCCTACACAAATGTTTTTCCGTCTAAAATTCTTCGTAAAAATATTTGGTGTTTTCTAAAATGGTGGTAAATGAGTTGCTTTAAAAAACAATCGATTCGAGTTTTGTAAATTGAAAACTCAATCAATGACTTCACGCTTTTAAACTTTTTCATAAAATGAGTCATGGATCGAGGGGATAATGTTTTTCAAATCTACATCATCTAACGGGCTTTCTTAATTATCCTAATATGCTTAATTAAAATGATGTTAACCTATGTTGAAGGACTAGGTGCCTAGGATATGATTGCTAGGATTAGATGATTAGAGTTTGTTGAACACATTATTCCCATACATCTATATGATCCGATTGATATGTTGCATTGACTTTTATTAGTCGATTGTTGTTTGGGTGATGTCGACCACCATATATTTGTATGCGTGTTCACTAACGATGCGTATATTGGTATAAAAGAATGTTCCATCCGGATCCCACAATTGAAGATGATTGGATGCCGAAGAAAAGGGTAACAATATCTTGGGTTGATAAATGAAGAAACGGAGCTTAATCGGACTTCAATGGAGAGTTGGCATGAAATGCAACGAAGAGGTCTTATCGTGATCAACAGATGATTTTCTTCGCAAGTGAAGAAACGGAGCTTAATCGACCTCGCCTGGCATTCAAAATGCAACGTAAAAAGAAGTCTCACCGCATTTGCGTACGGTTTTCTTCCAACCCTACAAAGAACAACAACGGAAGCTTCTCAACCACTAACGATCTTTGTGCAGATACCATTTTTAAAACAATTTTGAATAATTTGATTAAATTGTTTTGAAAATGGAAAATATTGTTTTGAAAATTAATTGAACTAAATTTTGAAAATCACCGACTTCTTTTTATCAAAACCTAAGTCACTCAATTATTGACTTATGTCATGGATCGAGGGGAGAGTGATTTAAATTTAATATTTTCAAACAATATCTATTCATAAAAGTCCGCTTTGTACGTTAAAAGTGGTGATCTAAAGATTTAATGTTATGTCATGGTATGATTTTTTCTTTAGAATCAAGGTCTTCAAAATGAAATTTTTTCCGTCTTGTTTGATTGTGAAATTGTTTTATTTTACTAAAAGATCTCTTAAAACAATCATACCCGACACTAACAATCTTTAATGTCTAAATCGTCCTTATCTATCATTTTCAAAATTAAATCTTGCCACGCCTTTCCCCAAATTTTTCTAAATGACTTAATCACTTGGGATCACAAATCTCAAATGGTTTGATATTTCCGATCGGGTAGAGATCGTGTTTTAAATCTCAAATATGTTTTAATGGAATTGGTTTTAGTCCTTCAAAGGCACTCCGCCTCCATGTGCCAAACGATTTCATACACAATGCACATGTTGAGGAGAGGATTTATCCAAAACATGATGAGTATTTAAACCAGCACATATTCTCCCATGTTTTCTAAACCGATTAATCACTTGGGATCCAAAATCTCAAAGGGTTTGATATTTTGATCGGGGAGAATTTGTGATTTAATATGAAATTTGATAAATGATGATCGCTTTGATTCAATTGTGCAAGTCGCTCTCTCATATGTGCTAAACGCTTTCGAGTCTCAAGCACATATTGAGGGGAGCAAACCATCGAGGTACAAAAAGTTTTTAAAAGAGATTTATAAAGTACCTTGATTGTGTTTTAAAATGGTTTCTTAATGGCGCTTGGATTGTGGATGTGCTTCAAAAGAACTCTTGCCTCTATGTGATAAAATGATTTCAAATATCCTACGCACATATCGAGGGGAGAATGTTACCATGAAAATCAAATGGCTTTTTCGTATGAAAATTGTGATCAAAGAAAATATTTCAAAGTCCTCTTGCCTCCTTGTGCCGAACAATTTCTAAATCATACGCACATGTTGAGGGGAGGTTTTCTAAATGATCAAAACTATTAAGGTACAAAATGCTTGATCTCGTATCACAAGTACCTTGATTGGTTTTCCAAATGATTTTTCAATTGGTTTCGAGAAGGAATGAACAATACCAAAAGACCCACCAAATTTATTTTATGCATGGTGTTATAAGGATGGTTAGGTTAGGTATTCGCTCTCACGATCCCGCCAGAGTCGGAGGATCACCTGGACAATCCACTAGATAGTGTAGAGTCCTAGGTATATTGAAAAAGGAGAAAAATGAGAAATGGGAAGAGTGCAGATCGAGACAGTAGCTAGTAATCGAATAAACCCAACAAGGTTCTAGTAATGAAGTCTCGGTAAGCATCGGGGGTTGAAGAATGAAAAGAACCTAATGTGAAAAGGGTGAAAAGAAATAGCCTCCATCAATTCAACCTTAGGCGTAAACCGGTTCAATACATATGCTATCGGTTGTTACTAAGGTAACACCGGTATTGAAGACAAGACGCATGTACCCAAGTGACGATCGCACTAAACTTCCCAAGCCACTCAAGTTCCTCTTAAAAGGGCTTGTTTCATTCTCACGGGAACCGACATTATCTATCGACTTTCTTAGAGATTGTTGATATTGAAGAAGGAGACCTCTCCTAGTCTCCCAGACAGAACCAAAATGCACTATTGAGTCTAGAGCCAAGAGATCATCCACAATATCTCGTTAGGACACTAAATTTTGAAAACTTGTCGTTTCACATAACGTGGAAAGTAAGTATATATTAAGAGTCCCACGATTATCCTTGTGGTATTGCCGTAACATCCGAGTGGTATGTAAAAGTATTCACGATGAAGATGGAAATCCTTCTAGAGCCAACATTAAACAAGCTCTCGGTAGGTGGCATGTGAGATCTATTATATAGATCAACCATGTGACAACCGAATGTAAACAATGGGGCGATTCAATCTCTTGAATCAATCCTCGTTCGTGTTATGGATTGACTGATACCTTTGAAAACCGGTCTTTGTGCTTAAAACTCCTTTCTTTAGCACATCGACCGTGTACCAATTTTTCAAACCAAAAGGTGTTTTATGATTGATAATTGATTTTCAATAAAACCTTCGCTGTATTGCAAAACAATTTCTATTGAGCAATACACGATTGTTTTTCAAATCTCTTTTCATCAATCAATGGACTTAAAATTACCGTTCACTCACTCCGTGTTGTCTTCTTTGAGACGCTCCGGCTGAGAACAATTAGAACAATGCGAAACCCCGTCAAGGAGATTTTAGGAATCCTACCGATCACAGTAAGATTTGTACCGATCAACTGGGAACCCGGGCCAGTACTCAATTCAACGAAGTGATCAAAGACACTTTCGCGCGATTTGTTGCTAATCATTGTATGCAGTGCCCGACGCTTGTACCGATCGTAATGAAGCGGTCAATCCATAGCCGATGCTCACTTAACACATTCATCTCAAAAGAAATCATGATTAGTGCATCAATGACTCGATATTTTCACACCGTGCTCGCCACACGCCAATATCATGATTCAACAAATGCTTCCGCCACTCGATGAGAAGATATCATGATCCGTAATGTGAGCATGTCGGTCCCAAAGTCACAACACCACAATGGATGTCTCGTAGATTTTTTGATAGTCGATGATCTCCAAAGATGGCTCAAACTTATCATCACGCGGATCAAGAAAAGACCTCCACTTGAATAACCAAACATGCATTGTGAAGAATCAATGACTACTAGATTAGGAGCAAAGGACTACATCAAGAATGCAAGATCAATTGTTAAATGTCATATCTATTTGTATTCAATGTAATTTTGGTACATTATTGAGGTGACCTCCTTAGTCACAATATGTTAGTTTAATATAAATGTCATAACAATATGTTTTTACAAAACCGAGTTGTTCATACGTTATGGACCAAGGTTGATTCAAGATTGAATCGCCCATTGTTTCTATCCATTGTCACAAGTTTGATCTACGAGAAGATCTCACATGTCACCCACCAAGAGCTTGTTTGATGTCGCTCTGTATGATTTCCATCTTCATCGTGAATACTTTTACATACCACTCGATGTTCCGCAATACCACAAGGATAATGCGAGACTTTAATACATACTTACTTTCCACATTGTGTGAAAAGCAAGTCTTCAAGAATTTAGTGTCCTAACGAGATATTGTGGATGATCTCTTGGCTCTAGACTCAATCGCACTTTGGTTCCCGTGGTTCGAGACTGTGGAGAGGGTCTCTCTTCAATATCAACAATCTCTAAGAGAAAGTCGATAGATAATGTCGGCCTCCGTGAGAATGAAACAAGCCCTTTAAGAGGAACTTGAGCGGCTTGGGAAGCTTTTAGCGCAAGGCATCATCGGGTCCATGATGTCTTGTCTTCAATACCGTGTTACCTTAGTAAACACCAAGAGTATATGTATTGAACCCGTTATCGCCTAAGGTTGAATTAGCGGAGGGCTATTTCTTTTCACCCTTTTATATTCATTTCTTTTCATTCTTCAACCCTTCAAGCTTACCGAGACTTCATAACTAGAACCTTGTTGGGTTTATTCCAAGACTAGCTCGCCTCATCCCGCACTCTTCCCATTCCTCACTTTTCTCCTTTTTTCAATATACCTAAGGACTCTACACTATCTAGTGGATTGTCCTCGGTAGATCCCTCCTGCTCATGGATCGGGAACGAATACCTAACCTAACCATCCTTATAACTCCATGCATAAAGTAAATTGGTCGGTCTTTTGGTATTGTTCTTTCCTTCATGAAACCAATTGAAAATCATTTGAAAACAATCAAGGTACTCTTGATACGAGATCAAAGCATTTTGTACCTTAATAGTTTTGATCATTTAGAAAACCTCCCTCAACATGCTGCAGGATTTAGAAATTGTTTGGCACATGGAGGCAAGAGGACTTTGAAATATTTTCTTTGATCTAAATATTTTTGAAATATTTATATTTTCTTTGAAATATTTTGTATTTATATTTTATATTTTGAGTATAATGGTTGACAAAGGTTGCAAACCCGATGTTGTTGTATATAGCAACATAATAGATAGTCTATGCAAGGACAAAATGATTGATGATGCTTTCAAACCTTCAAAGAAATGGTTTTTCAAAAGGCATCTCACCCAATGTCATCACTTACAACTGTTTCATTGATGGCCTTTGTAGTTTAGGTCGCAGATGAAGCCTCGAGATGCTTCAAGAAATGTCGATGTCGATCTCCAAGTGTGCGAACCTTCAATATATTAGTTGATTGCATTATACTTGATCGCTTTATACTTGATAAATCGATGGTAAGTCTCCCAATATAGACTGAGCGCCCCTCGCTCGTATGATAAGTTGATGGTAAGTCTCCCAATATAGACGGAGCAGTCCCCCTGCTCACATGATAAGACGATGATAAGTCTCCCAACGCATACGGAGTCGTAACACCCCGCCTTTTTTACCACAATATTGTCCGCTCTTGCAGTGCTCACTTTGTTTTTGCGGCCTCATTTGAAGACTTCCCCAGTCACCCAAGCCAAGATTACTCACACGAGCACGCTTAACCGCCAGCCCTAAGAACTCCACCCGCAGAGACCACAAAACGCTGTGTCATTGTAAGCATTTAATGTATCTTATGAGTCCAAGATCTCTAGGCCACACCGATGTGGGATTTGCCTAGGTGTTACAATCACCCCCCTGTGGGACTCATCATCCTCGATGAGGTTTGCCCACCATCCCGAACGGCTCAGAGTGGCTCGATACCACTTGTAACACCCCGCCTTTTTACCACAATATTGTCCGCTGGCCTGTGCTCACGGCTTTGTTTTTGTGGCCTCATTTGAAGACTTCCCGCAGTCACCCAAGCCAAGATTACCTCACATGAGCACGCTTAACCGCCAGCCCTAAGAACTCCACCCAGAGACCACAAAACGCTTGTGTCATTGTAAGACTAATATTATCTTATGAGTCCAAAGATCTCTCCGTGCCACACCGATGCGGGATTTGTTTAGGTGTTACAGAAGCCCCCTGCTCGACGATGATAAGTCTCCCAACATAAACGGAGTACCAACTTGAAAGTATCCCAAAATATTTGAGCAACACTAAGTGCAATAATGTGAAATATTATGTCCAGTGTGCTTAACTATAAAATGTACTATATTTTAGCAAAGGTTGTAAACACACGCTGCAAGTTTTGTATGGCGGAACTTGAACCGAGCGATTTACAATGTTTTTTCATGAATGATGAAGTTATTAAATACTATCATTTTTATACCATTTAGATCGCAAAATATCCGAAACACTGTAAATGCATCAAAATGATAATAATATCACAAATAAGTGTTTTATGTGTTTCAAATGCAAAATTCCAAAACTGTGAAAACGATCAAGTTTGCATAATTGATGCTTTAGTCCCCAAGTTTCAAAAGTTGTCAAAAACAACCTCGGTAAATCAAAATAAAACAAAATATCATTTAAGGTCCATGGATTCAAAAGTTGTCAAACAAACCCTTCAAAGTTTAAAATTGCAAAATGACAACTTTAGTCCTCAAGTTTGAAAAATGACATAAATAGTCCTTGGATTTATAAAATGGAAAATAATCAACTATGGTCCTTGTTCTATTCATATTTGGCAGGAATGGTCCTTGTGTGAACTTTAGAATATGTGCAGTTTAACCCTCAAAATCAAGATATTACAATTTTGGTCCTCGTGTTATTAATTCCAAATTCAAACCGACCCAATATAAAACCCAAACACAAACTCGTGGCCCCACCACAAGCCCAATTCCCTTATTAATATAAACCGTCAAAATAGTCAAACGCTACCAAAACCGTAACCACTGCTCATCTTCCTCTCCAAAAGTCGCAAACCAAAACCAGAGGTGGTTTTTCCACCTTTTCAACTTTCCACCCCACCTCTACACTGCTACCAACTCCTTAACACCTCCACATCCCACCAAAATGCATTAATTGATAAAACCTGCTTAAGTCTACTTTTGGCGCCAAAATGCCACATGTGTGGTTTGGATGAAATTGATAGATCCGATGGCTGGATTGAAGTGGGAAATGTTCAGAGGTCGACACAAAGTAAAAAGGATCATTATAAAGAAAGAAAGAAGCAGTGTGGAAGTATGTGTAGAGCATTTTAGCTTTTTACATGTCGTATGTAGTGTAAATTAAATTCCAGTGTATTTTTCAGCTTCCTAGTTGTATTGTTAAAGTTTTTAATGTAATCTAATCATATTCCAAGTATTAATTTCAGTTAAAAGTTTGATTTTATTTTGGTAATTTTGAGTGAATTTGACAAATCCACTTAATATCGCCAATTGTTGTAGTTTCATGTTTCTTCAAGCTCATATTAGCTTATTACTAAGGTTTTATAAGCTCAAGATCATTAAAACTAGTTTTAGTCAATAATCAAAAAAATCACAAAAAATCTAGAAAATACTTGAAAAATAAAAATATGTCTAACCGCCTCAAAGCTTCATTAAGCTTTATTTCGTTTGATTAAGCTTACATAAGCTCAATATAGCTTATCGTGGGTTTAGTTTGGTTACATACTCGCCTACTCTAAACCAATTCCACCAACAAAAGTCAACCGAGAAGTCGTTGTGTTTTTGATCATGGATATGGTTGATGCAAGGTCGATTTGGGTTGGAATTAGATTAGTATAGTGGTAGATTGGGTTCTCAGATAAGCTCCATTGTCGGACTTCATGTAGTTTGATTTTCATTCTTCTTTAAAAACTCACATATGCTTATTGATTTTAGGTGGTGCTAGACTCGAGATTGAGGTTAGCTCATGGTTAATACTAGTTGCTATAGTCTTACTTAGGTATAATAGAGTTACTTTAGTCATTTGATTGCACCTAGATTAGTAAAGTCAAAACTCCATTCAAACCGCCTCTTATGATCATTTTAGTTTGAATCAATAGCTAAAAGTTTGCATATAGGTTTAAAACTAGTTAGTATAGCTTGCATTAGGTCCATTTTATCATTAAACATCATAATCGGCTCAATAGTTAAGCTCAAATTTCATTTTGGTCAAAATCTAATTTTCACAACAAAAGTCAAAATAGAAAAGTCGGCCAGAAACTTTGTTGAATTTTCATGGATTTGTTTCTCGAACCAAAATTAATGAAATGGGATATGTCCTATTTCGCTTGGTCAAGAGCTTAAATTTGATTTTTGTGTAATTTTTCCAAGTCTCTAAAAGCTCTTAATCATCTCTCCTTTGAGTCGATTTGCTTGTTCATACTCACTAATATCGAGTGTGAATTGTGCAACTCATGTACTTTTGCATGTGATTCAAATAAGGTCATTAGGAGCCGAGAATTGGTCCATGTGAAGTCTCGCTAGGTGATCTTTAGGTCCCACTGCTTTTCCCATTTAGCTTATTAGAATAGCTTATTCATTAGCTTAAAGTAGTCCCTTATAAACTGCTTTGCTTAATTAATCCCATAAGCTCAAATCTAGTTTAAGCTTATTTAGTGATCTAGAGTATCGTTAATTAGCTAAGTTAGACTTATTTTAGCATAATCCAAATTTTATTTGATCATTTGGTTTATTCTTGTAGCTTATAGCTTATTTTAGTAGCTTATTTAGAATCGCTTATCACTACGCCTTCATATTCTTCCATATAAGCCATAGTTTTTATATTTTAATAAAATTAGAATAATATTTTAGACTTTTACTGAATTTTTCATAATTTTTCATTATCGCTTGCTATTTTTTTTTATTTTAAATCGCTTTTAAGGCTTTTTAATCACTTTTAATACAAATAAATCGTAAAAGCTTCAAAAATAATTTTTCAATTTTAATAGCTTAAGATAAATATAAAAAGCAAAAAATAATTTTTCTAGAATTTTCTTAACTTAAATAGTATTTTCTAGCATTTTAATTAGTTCTAAATAGTTTTAAATTTATAATAAATACATAAAAACATAAAAATATCTTTTCGCTTTTAAAATTAGTTTTATAATATTTTAGAATTTTATAAGTTATAATTTTATTTTTCTAGGTTAATTTTATATTTTCTTGTATTTTAGTGCTTTTTAAATAATTAACAAATAGTTTTTAGTTAATAATAATTAGATAAATAGTTTTAAAAATAATTTTCTTTTTCCAATAATTTTCTAGTATAATTAGGATTGTAAAAATGTATTTTTCATATCCGTAGGTATTTTCCTTCTTTATTTTCACGCTTTATTTCGTGACGTTACGTAGTTTTTAATTTAAACGTAAGTTTTAGATTATAAACGTTAAACCATTTTAAAAATAGTGATAGCGCTTATTTATTTAATATAATCTAGCTTTTAATTTTCTTTAATTTGCATTTAAGCCCTATAATTTACAAACTTTTTCTTTAGGTATAAATATTCCAAATCTTCAAACCCCTTTCCCATTCAATATCACCGATCACAGATTCGCCTTATTACGTTGTTCACACCTCCTGGGACTTAACGACTGGGATACACTATACCCTCCTGACTTAATTGCATTCTGCTCGAAATGCTTGACTTGTATGGTTGACCATTCACAAGTGGTTGACTAATAAAAGATAGACCGCTTCGACCCAATCAAAATTTGGCGCCGCCGGAGGTGTGTTGGTTTCTATTTAATTTGAAAATCATGATTGTTGAATATACACCCATTGTATATTTACCATCTTTGTCAATATTTCCTTGTTTTCATATAAAACCAAAATTATCGTGAAGTTAATTCGCTTGACGGATCGATTACCAAAAACATTTTTTTATTCAAGTTTTCAACAAACACAAAACCCAAAAGATTTTCTTTCTTATTTTTACAACATGTTTTCAAAAATCCAAAATATCCATCTTTACCCTCTCACATCTTTGATTCTTCATCCCAACCCCTCTCAGAACCTTTGATTTTTCTATGTCTTATCCTCACCTCTTGATTGTCAATGTGTGGTGGTCCTTATAATGGTGGCATCTGCCCCGCTTGTAGCATGGTGGAATCAGAAACGGGTCCTGCATCTATAACCGTGATCCCTATTCCTACCATAACACAACTAATTTATTCCATCACTACCACACTATGAGACTCAAGTAGCTTTTATCAAGTAGTACCGTGGTGGTTCACACTCCACTCGATTGTCAATCGGAAACACGCTTGTTCATGAGTGTTCCCGATAACAATTATGACTACCACACATATAACTCACAACCACATCGCTTTATCATATAAGCATTGGAGGTCCTCACTCTAACTCGATTGTCAAACAAGGAATCCATTTCCTTGTAACAATTACGACTCTTCAGATCATGACAAACCTCTACAAGACTAAATGAATCAGCATCACCTCACCGAGCCATTTCCTCAAAATCTTCTTCTTGATCTTTTGGATTTAGTGAAAGATTTGAAGGAATGTAAACATCCCCAAGATAATCCAAATGAGAAATCCATGGAAGAATTGTTAGTCAAGAGCGGATGCTAAATTAAATTCCCAAATTGCCTTTGAAAATCTATTGTGGAATCAATTGCAAAAGAAAAAGCACCAAATCTAGCTCTCGATTCCGCTTTCTTTCCGACGAAGATGATGATGAAGTTACCCTTGATATTAGTCAATTTTGTATGTGTTCATCAAGTTCATCGCTTGAAATTCCTTCCATGAAAAATCGGAGAGAAAAGACTATGATGGAATTACTAGCGTAAGAACAAATGGAAAGTATAAAACATATGTATGCTAGTCCTTCTCAACTCCTCATCGTTGTTATCACACCGATATTCCCACTCACTCTAAATATGGGGATGAGCATCTTGACACCGTCTCTAAAAGGAATCGATTTAATTCATAAAGTCTAGTGTTGAGAACCTTGTCCCAATCCCGAGAGAGTCACAGGAACTTCGATCATATGTGTGATTCTCTTCCCTCGAGTGTTCAAAAGATCATTTTGAAACTTTCTCCGATCTTAGCAACGATTGTGCTTTTATGGAGACATTGAGTATGTTGAAACATCACCCCACAGGGCCCGATCCTCTTCTTGAGGAGTTCATCGATGAACTCACTCACATCACCCACTTTCATCGTAAAGTGACGATGATCTCTTTGATTTCAAGCCGATCTTGGAGAAACTAAAATCTCCTATATAATGATCATCCACTCATTTCTTGTCCCATTTCGACTCTTCCATTCCTTCTCTCACTACGTATGAGGAAGATGACAACTTTGGAAGGAGGTCGATGCTTTTCTTAGTGATGAGTCAATTCCAACAGTGGATTGACAATACTTACTTTGATTCGGAGGAGACATCCTCTTCTTGAAAATCTGTTGATTGAAGAACCGCTTCCAGCCTCTCCTCCCGGAAATTTTGTTGCCAATCACCATACAAACTTCAAGTCTAAACTTAAAAATCTAACAAATGGTGATTTGCTCCTCACCGATGAAGAATGGGATTGCATTGTGATGCACATCTTTATTCCATTTTTCACAGATGGTGTGGTTTCTCGCCCTTTTCTCCTTCGTGAATGAGGACACTATTTTTGATCCCGCATTTTCATTTATCATTTTGAGCCGGTTCTATGTATATCTCATCGGTGTGGAACTTTCACATACTTCAATGTTTATACAAACATCTTGAATGAAAGTCCGATGGAGATTGTCTCTTCCACTTACTTCCCATGAACCAATGATTCGGGTCGAGTCAAGCTAGCGACTGTAATCAAAACAAGAGTTAAACATGGGTTTTCACCCGTGTACCACCCTAGTGTGGGGAGATGCCCCACATGTTGTATTTAGATCTAAAAAATGAATGAAAATTGTAAATATTAAAAAGAGAATAATTGTTGTGTTTCTACACTTGGCTAGTAATGCTATTTTTTACGCTCAAGGATTCGCATAATAGCGAGACTTTGAATATTGAGGACAATATTCATTTCTGCTGGGGAAATTCGCGAATTTGATCATAAATGTACCCTTTAGTCCCTTTTTCCCCAAAATGGCAAAATTTTAAAAAAATTATTTTAGTGGAAGTACTATGTACTAAACACAACAAATGGTAATCATCCACCATGTCTAACCCACATAAGGGTTGGCTAATCCAGAGCAAACGGCTCTTGGTAAAGATATCTCAAACCGCTTATGGCTTGCAATTTGCCCAAAATTGTATGGTGTTCATTTCACCATATCTTTAATTAGTGAAGAGTTGGCTAGCCCCAAGTTTATGGCTTGTGGTAAAGGCGCTGGAAATCCATAATTGGTAATCGGCCATGATTCGTGCAAAACCGCCAAGTTTTTCACACAAACCGCCACTGCGAATGGTCGATCAGAAGAAATTTCAAACAGCTTAAACACCAATGCAATGAATATCGAGAGTATAGTGTTTCCTGTCGTTATGTCCCAAATGAAGCTATGCGATGAATCACCAAACCAATAGTGATCGTAGATTCGAATGAAAAGAGGTTTGAATTATTATAACTACGTAAAAACCCAGAATTACAAAGGCTTAAATGCAAATTAAAGAAAATTAAAAGATAAAAAATATTAAATAAACGCTATCACTATTTGCAAAATGATGTTTTGATTTTTCCGATTTAAAACTTAAATAAAACTACGCCGACGCATACAAATGAAAATATGAAATCAAGCAAGATTAATCCTAAAAATATGAAAATGACATTTTACAAACCTAATGATAAAAGAAAATTTTTAGAAAAGAAAATTATTTTATAACTATTTATCTAATTATTATTAATTAAAAACTATTTTTAACTATTTAATAATAACCTAAAATACAAGAAAATATGAAATAAAGCTAGAAAAATAAAATTTTGACTTGGAAAATCTAAAATAACAAAAGAGAATTTTCAAAACTATTTATGTATTTTCTCAATATTTTCTATTTTCTATGAATTAAAACTATTTAAAACTAATTAAATTACTTAAAAATACAAATTTAACTAAGAAAATCTAGAAAATATTTTTTGACTTTTTATATTTATCTTAACTTAAGAAAATGAAAATTATTTTTTGAAACTTTTCCGATTTATTTGTATTAAATACTAATTAAAAGTACTAAAATTGATTAAATGAAGAAAATAGCAAACAGCTTGGAAAAATCAAAATTCAAGATAAGCCTAAAATAATATTGTGAATCTAGAAAAATGGAAAACAGTGGGTTGTGTGAAGGAATATGAAACTGATGTGCAAAGTGCTTATAGATAAGCACTTAAGATAAGCCACAAGCTACAAACAAGCACCAAACTGATACAGAAGCTACAATGTGCTAAAATTACCAAAATGAAACAAGTTACAACAAGCTTAAACCTCTAAATTGCAATCTACACAGATTTGACTTATTTGAGTTAAGTGCTAAAAACAGGTTTAGGTAACTACTTTTGGACTTAAGCACAAGCTACCCAATAAGCAGAAAATGAAAACAAAATTGGAACTTGCAATAGACCTCGGTAGGTACTTGTAAACCAAAATTGAGACCAAGATAAGCTCTTATGAGCTTTTTACAAGTTTCTACAAGATTGATAAAACTCAAGATACATCGAGTCGCGAACAGGCACCGAGCCCGCTTGACAAGCTCTTTAAGGACTTATAAAAATTTGATAAAAATCAGAAAATGGTAATAAGAATTTAGACCAAGTGAAGTTCTTAAACCCACAATTTCATTAAGATTGTCTCGTAAATGAGCTCATGAAAATCACTCCATTTGGGCTCAAACCGAATTTGCAACTTTCGACTTTTGAAGCAAAAATGAAATGTTGACTTTTATGAACTTTGGGCTCAATTTGAAGACTGATTATGAAGTATATTGATGAAATAAAGCTTTTGCAATCTATGTCTATGTATTCGTAACACAAAACAAGCTTTTACCTTTCCAAAATCCAAACAGTTAATAGTTTGAGATAGTTAACATGTGATTTTGACTTTGATAGTGTGCAGGCTCAAGTTTAAGACAAGAATGAGTGTAAATAAGCTTAACGAACCTAGAACTACAAGTTTCACTCTTAAACAAACCTCGCACAAATTTTAATCACTTGATCCAAACACCTTAATAAGACCGATATGCAAATTTAAGTGAGCTATTTAACGATTAAGCTATAGAGATACTAAACCGACTTAAGCTAACTTAATTAACACTAATTACATTGTGTTTGGACATATTATGATTATAAATACAAGTTGTGCAATGGAACCTTGAAAATAAACTTACATAAAGTCCTTAGCCACTATGGCTTGAAAATCAAAGAACCAATGAACACAGTAACCACTAGCCTATTTAAATCAACCCAATAACTCTGAATCAACCCATTTCCCTTTCTGCATCAACCCATTTCCATTTCTGCATCATTTTTGCCCCAGTTTGACTTATGTTGACCAAATTCCAAAGTAACTTAAACCTTGAATACAAGCTTACTGTAAAGCTATAATAAGCTCATATAAACTTGTTTTAACTTGGGAAGTCATTTGAAGCTTGAATATGAGTTTGAAATTGAAAATTTCAACGTTAACATAAAATATGGAAAATGAACTCAAACTTGAATTGAAACTTTAAAATAGTTGCAATACACTTAAACACAATAATTTAATACAAGGAAACTTGAAATAACAACTATTAATCTATTTTAAGACTTAAGAATTAAAACGATATACATTTTAGAAATAAACTAGTACTACTTTCTCTTGCCTTCTTCTTCCACTTTTATACACCAAACTTCTTTCTCTCACCTCTCTTCAAATCCCAAGCAGAATCTCGCCCTTGGACGGCTAAAATGGATATCGCCATCGATGCATTTTACCGAATTTGTATAAGCCACCGGGGTTGAGTGTTAGGTTGAATGGGCATTAAATGCACCTGGCTTGGGTGTTTGGAGGATAGGAGTGATGATGATGGAGTGTTGCAGCAAGGTTGCGTGGGGAGGTGATGATGGAGGATACCCGTGACTTTGAGGAAGGTGTAAGTCAAAAGGGTTCGACCGATTTAATATAAAGGGGGTCCAAAATGTATGATGTGGGGGTCACAATGGGAATGGCAGGGTCCAAAGTAGTTTTGATAGGTCCAAGTGGTATTAAGGGTTTAATAATCAATGGACTTGTTTGTAATTTCGAAAATTGGAGGACCAGCTCGCTAATATCTCAAAGTTGTTCCAAGGGCTGAAATGACAAGTGTCAATAGTACAAGGACCAAAGTGACATTTTCAAATTTTCCAAGGACCATTTTTGCCAATTTTAAACTCAAGGACCAAACTTGTAATTTCTCAAAACTTTTGATATTTTTCACCAAAGGACTAATTTTGACAACTTTTGATTTTAAAAGGACCTTTGGTGATTTTACTTTTGAAATTAAGTGCTCAGGACTAATTTTGACAATTTATGAAACTTGGGGACCTAAATCGCCAATTATGCAAACTTTGCTCATTATTCATCCGATTTTAAACATTTTGCATCCGAAACATATAAAATGCAATTTTGGAATATTTTCAAGATTTTGATGCATTTCGAGCATTTTTAAACGCTTTGCAGCTCAGATTGATTCCAAAATGATGAGTATTTACACACTCATCAATCCCCCACACTAAACTATTGCTAGTCCTTAGCAATCTTTTGAGAAAAACTTAATGGATTTGAATCTCTTTACCAAAAGCCATTACTTCGGAGTAGCCAAATGTTTCGGTTCAAGTAAGAACCATGGTACATCGATAACCATGTGATTTTGAGCAAACCACCGCCTTCCAATGGATTTGATTTGTCTTTACCGTGTCGCTTGCTTCGGACTAGCCAACTCTTAGATAAATTATCAATATTATCTTTGGTGAGCCGATTACCAATTATGGTTTTTCCATCGCCTTTACCACAAGCCATAAACTTGCGGGCTAGCCAACTCTTCAATTATAAGGATATGGTGAAATAATACCATACAATTTTGGGCAAATTGCAAGCCAACGGATTTGAGATATCTTTACCAAGAGCCGTTTGCTCTCGGATTAGCCAATCCTTTTGTTTATTAGACATGGCGGATCGATAACCAATTGAGTGAGTGTAAAACACTTACTCCAAAAAAATTTTGGCCAAAACGGGAATGTGTGGTATAATTACATGATAAAATTCGTGAGAATTTCCACACTTAGAAATGAATATTTCCTCAATATTCAAAGTACCTATGGTTATGCCAAACAAAGAACGAAATGGAAATACTACGCCATTATTTTGAAAGATTTTTTTTTTTTTGAAACTTATATATATACAACATGGGCAACCCCCCCCACACTAGGGTGGTAGAAAGATAGAAAGAAGTCAAATACGGGTGAAACCCATATGGCATGCTATCATTTTTGATTACCGAGTCGCTAGGTTGACTCGATCCCTGATTCATTGGTTCATGGGAAAGTTTGTAACTGGGACAACCACAGAGGTATGTCCTCTCCAAAATAATGCTTCAACCGATGACCATTCACTTTAAAGTTTGGACCATCGGGTTGAGATAACTCAATGGTTCCATATGGATAAACCTTAGTGATGGTAAATGGTCCGCATCAATGGATTTTAGTTTTCCCGAGAAAATCTTCAATCTTGAATTGAAAAGAAGGACTCGATCACCGACGCTGAAAACGCGGTTCTTGATTTTGAGTCATGAATCTTCTTTGTCTTTTGTTTGTAGATCAAAGAGTTTCGTGCTTGATCACGAGTTCATTTAATTCATTCATTTGAACTTTCCTGTGATCACCACTGCCTTAATGTCAAAGTTGGCATGTTTCAAGGCCCAGATGCCTTGTGCTCGAGCTCAATCGGCGATGACATGCCTTCCCGCACACTAGCTTGTATGGAGTGCACCCGATGGGTGTTTTATAAGTCGCACGGAAGGCCCAGAGTGCGCCATCTAGCTTATCCGACCAAGAGGCACGGTTTTCACCAACCGTCCTTCCAAGATTCTTTAATCCCGGTTGGAAACTTCCACTTGCCCACTAGTTCGGGGTGGTACGCAGAGAGACGATGAGTTACACCATACTCGCATGACTCTATCAAACCGGTCATTGCAAAATGCGCACTACCATCACCGATTATAGCTCGTGGAGTTCCAAACCTAGCAAAGAGAGATTTTAAGAATTTCACAACAACTGGCATCGTTGGTGGGTAAAGCTTTAGCTTCAACCCATTTTGACAAATAGTCAACGCCACGAGTATGTACTTATTACCATGAAGAAGAAATGGCCCCATAAAGTCATGCCCCGGATGTCAAAAATCTCACACACTTGAATGGCGCTTATGCATTTCATTTCTTTTGAGATATTCCGTGACGCTGACAAGCGCTGTGTTTTGACAAATTCATGGGCATCCTTGTAAATCGGGCCAATAGAATCCGGAATCAAACACCTTTGGCGGTGTAGTTGGGGCTATGATGTCCCCAAGAGGGTCCGTAATGGCAAGCCTTGAGAATGTCAATAGCTTCCGACCATACACACATCGCTCGATGACTTGATCCGCAAATTTTGAACAAGTAGGGTCGCCCCGAAGTAATGTTTCACATCTTTAAAGAATTTATTTTTCCGTTGGGACGACATCCTTTCACTAAATTTACCCGCATGGTAATTTGCAAAGTCAAGAAACCATGGGGTAGAAGAGTCTCCACTTAAAAGAAACTAAATTGAGTGTTTCGAGAGGAAATGTTTCGCTTATTTCCTTTTCTCGAACACATCTTGGTGAGGGTTTTCTAGACGGGATAGATGATCGTTACCTGTGTTCTCGCCTCCTTTTATCACGATAATGATATCAAATTCTTGTAGGAGGAGAACCCAACGGAGAAATCTCGCTTTGCATCTTGTTTTGCAAAGAGATATTTGAGAGCCGAGTGATCCGTGATACACCACGCATTTGGTCAAGATAAGGTATGGCCGAAACTTTTCAAATGCATACACCACAGCCTAATAATTCTTTTTCCGTAGTGGTGTAATGGGTTTGAGCTTCACCATAGTTTTGCTTACGTGAGTGGATAGCCGAAAATGCTTGGTTTTGCTGCCCCAAGACCGCACCGATAGCAAAATCACTTGCATCGCACATGAGCTCAAAGGGTAAATCCCAAATGGGGCAACTAGAATGGTTGCTTCCGTAGCTTTTTCTTCAATGTTTCAAAAGCTTCGATGCACTCAGAGAAAAGATAAAAGGAGCATCTTTTCGAGAAGATGGGTCATAGGCCGAGCGATTTTAGAGAAATCTTGTATGAATCCACGATAAAACCCGCATGACCTAGAAAACTCCTAATACCTTTGACGGTAGTAGGATGAGGCAATTTAGCAACAACATCAACTTTGCTCTATCTACCTCAATCCCATTTTGGAAATCTTATGGCCAAGGACTATGCCTTCTTTGACCATAAAGTGGCTCTTCTCCCAATTTAGACATAGATTGGTGTCTTCACACCATTTTAGCATTTTGTCTAAATGGGAGAGACATGTATGAAATGAGTCCCCAATGACCGAAAAGTCATCCATAAACACCTCCATAGTTTCCGATCATGTCGTGGAAAATGGCTATCATACATCGTTGAACGTGCGTGAGCATTACATAAGCCAAAAGGCATACGCCCAGTAGGCAAATGTTCCGTATGGGGGTGTGAATGTGGTTTTTCTTGATCCACGGATCAATGGGATCTCAAAGTAACCCGAGAAACCATCAAGGAAACAATAGTACTGCCCTCGCTAATCTCTCAAGCATCCGTCCATGAAGGGTGAGGAAAATGGTCTTTACGGTGGCTTCGCTTAACTTACGGTAGTCAATATACACACGCCATCCCGTAACCAATCGAGTTGGAATTAACTCGCTTTTCTTCATTTGTGACAACAAGAATGCCACCCTTTTGGAACGCAATGAATTGGCTAACCAAGGACTATCGTAGATCGGGTAATTAACCGCATCAAGAAGTTTGAGAACTTGTTTGATAACCTCATGAATCTTAGGATTCACCCTTCTCGATGTTGGATCATTGGTTTGAAGTCATCCTCCATTAAGATTTTGTGAGTACAAAGTTAGGTTGATACCCTTAATGTCGGAGAGTTTCCAAGCAATTGCTTGCTTGTGTGACTTCAAGACCTTTATGAGCAGCTTTTCTCCTCCTCGCTTAAGTCTTTAGCAATTATGACGGTAATTTATCATCACCTCCAAGAATGCATACCGAGATGAGGAGGTAGGTCCTTGTTCAACCTTGGGAAATTCATCGAGAGATGTTTGTACCGATTTGATTTCAATTGTGATTTCTTTCGCAGGAGTGAAGGTAATGGATCTTCATTAAGCAATTGCTCAAGATAAAGGATATCTCCTCCGAATCATAATACCATCAATTCCGTGTGAATTGATTCATCAAGAGCAAGAAATTCATCGATCTCTTCCGTAGTGAAGTCACCTCCTCAAATGGAGTGAGAGAGGGAAGAGTCGGCAATGATTGGTTGAGAAGATGTGGTGGAATCCCCATCGATAACGCCACACGCGCCGCTCGGGTCAAGGAAACTTCCTTTTCTTCGAGAAAGTTTATAACACCCAGGCAAAGGAACCTAATCGTTGTAGTGTAGTAATTGTGGTAAGCCACGGGTATTGATATCGCTCTCTGGGGAATAGGAATGCTAGTAGGAGTTACTACGCTAAGGTTAAGGTTGAAGAAGATTATTTTTATCTTTTTATATTTTATGAAAATGGACAGTACTAATCTCGGTATTGGATTTGGGGGTTGGTATTTCACCGATTACTCTACTATTATCTAATTATCTTAAACTAAGGTTGTGGGAGTCTATGTCTAATTAATGTGTGCTCGTATGATAGTTTAAAGATGTGTTTACTTAGTTTGTATTACCCTTAATTATCTCCTATCGATGGTTGAGTGTCACGCCTTATTCCTAGTTGCGTTGTGTGTCTAAAGTTGTAGGGTATGCTTCTCCCTAACTCTTTGAACTTACCAAAGGGTCTTGTCTACAAACCCACTAGAGATTATAGACTCTACTCTAAGGCGCTCTTTGGATGGTTTAGCCTACAATCACTCGTAATTATACTCTAAGGTTCACAAAGATGAATCAAGCATTATACACAACGAATGACCTATCGCATTACTAGATCATTAATCAACTAAGATAAGAAACAACCAATCAATATTTAATAATTAAGTTTCATACTTCCTAAGCAAACACACAAATAAATTAGCTGGGACATGGAGAACATGCAAGCATACACACAAATAATCAAAGACATAATTGAATTAATGAAGTAAAGACTTATCTTGGTGTAAGATAGGGTTAAAAACCCTAAAATACGTACAAGACACCTTAGGTTCGGTTTTAGGTTTTACCCAAAGACTCTCCACACAAAGACCGAAAAGTTCGGATTCTATATATAAGATTACAATTGCGACGCGCCACCTTATGTTTAGTGACGCCGCCGTGTCGCCGCCATTAGGGTTTCGTCTCGCCACGTTAACCTTCCGACGGCCACCTTATGTCCGTGACGCCATCCTCTTCAACTTCGACGCCATCCCGATTGCATCTAGGCCGTCCGAGTAGCGACGGCCACTCTTTCACAACTAGACGCCGCCTCTGAAAACACGAGTTTTGGGTCTCGTCTCGTCACAATAATTTTGGACGGCGTCACTAATAGCACCGACGCCGCCTTCTACTTTCAAAGAATCGTGAGTGTCTCGATTTCGACTTTGGCCATTTTCTTCATATATTCGCCTTTTCGTTCAAATAAGTGCCATTCCAAAGATTTTGCCTTCACGAGACCTAAAAGTGAAAAGGAACGATATTAAGCAATAACGGATACAAAAGTGATCAAATAAGGACTTAAACGACCCTCAAATGGTACCTTTTAAAACCTTATCACCCACTCACGAATTATGAAGATAACTAAGAAATTCGAGAGTACTCCTTCACAATATCAATTAAATCGACTCGATTAATTGATTCAAGATTACAATTTGAGGAGTACTCAAGTTTGATCAAGGTTAAAGGTACGCCTTCATTCCCCACACGTAACGTGATTTCTTGCTCAAATACATCAATAAGAGCACGTCTGCTCTCGTGAACTCTCGCCCAACAATGAGGGGAACTCGAGGATCGCATCGAAATCAACAACCACTAAATCACCGGAAAATGGAACTTTCCTACTTTCACGAATACATCCTCATGATGCCAAGAGGACGCGATATAGAACGATCCGCAAGCTCAAGAGTCATGCGTAGAATAAGTTCCAAGAGAAAGTTTCTTCCACACGAATAAGGCATCGATTGATGCTTGCACCAAGATCGGCAAGGGCAAAGCATTCAATCATACCAGAAAACACAAGGAAGAAGAAATTTTCCGGATCTCCTAGTTTCTGGAAGCTTTTTAATGTAATCAACGAGCAATTCTCGCTCAAAGGAGTTTTAGCCATTTCAAACAAATTTTTCCTTGTTGCTCAACATGTGTTTGAGAGTTGATGCAAACTGGGCATCAACATGATGGCATCCGCAGCTTATGTCAAATGAAGTTCTTGGAAAATTTGAAAGAATTTTTCCATTCGATGACCGGCTTTTTCATGAGCTTTTGCTCATGTAAACGTGAGGGTAAGGAATAGAAGTTTTGATCTGGGGTTACCAATTGAGGTTCAAAACAACCCTGTGTTTGGTATGGGTTTCGGACAACCCGAGGATGGACATTTTGGTACTTCCGCTATTAGTAGGAAGTTCCTTGTCCTTTGTCACCTCGTGTTCACTTTCCACTACCTTCTGGAGGGAAGAAGAAGAGGTAGTAGGAATAGCGGGTCCATCATAAGAAGCACTACTTCGGGTCGTGATCGCCTTTGCATCGCCTCTGATTAGCGATCGTGTTGCTAGGTAAAGTACCCGAGCCCGAGGGTCGATCATTTAAAGACTTCTTAATGTCGAAACCGCTAACCAACAACCTCGTTCATTTCCTCTTCGATTTCATGAATTGTTTCAACAAATCATCGATGATGGTCCGTTGGAACAATGGCTCGAGTTTGCACATGAAAATTCGCCTCTATTGTTAGGATTAGGCCTTGATTTTGAAAATTTCCTTGGTTATTTCCATGAAAATACCCCGGTTGAAATTTCCCGACTGGTTTCTATTGAAATTTTTGGTGTTGGAAATTTTGATTTGATTTTGAAAACCGTTGTTTGACCGAAATTACCTTGGTTTTGGAAACCTTGGTTTGGTCTATTCGATTTTGATTACGGCTTTGATTGAAACCGGAGGTCCAGGTAGTGGTTAGGACGGTGAGTTCAGTCTGCTGTGAGTACCAGATTGGTTGCCTTGATTAGAAATCCCGCCACAAAGATTAGCTTCAAAAGGGTTACCATCGGGGCCATACAGCTTGTAATAAGCATGGGGGCCACCACAGTAACACGAGATTTCCACTTTTTAACTTCAGCAGGAGGTGAAGTTTGTGAAAAGAGACTTTCTTTTGGTTGGAGAGAACTAAAGCTTGAATGGCTTAGTGAGTTTGTCAATCTTAGCATCGGTGCTAGACCGACTCACCAAGCGATGAAGAAGAAGGACCAACATCGATTGGGAAACAACCGCTTGCTTCGGCAAAGGCGGACTTTAGACTTGTTTTCAATGATCGCTAAAGCTTCTTTGACAGCTTTGTTTAGGAAATTTCCTCCACGAGAATCGAGAGAATCTTGATCGATTGACTCACCCATTGTAGAAAGTATCGAGTTGCATCAACTCGGAGAAACCGTGGTGAGGACACTTGCGAAGCAATTCCTTGAAACGATCCCACGATTCATCAAGGATTCATCAAACTTTGAGTGAACTTGATGATTTCATTTTAAGACTCGTGGTTTTGGAAGGTGGATAAAATTCATTCACAAATTTCTTCACCAGATCTTCCCATGTCTCAATTGACCGAGGGGTTGTTTTTCAAGCCAACCGGCTTGCCCTCAAGAGAAAATGGGAATGGAAGAAGCTTAACAACATCAAGAGGGACATTCTTGTATTTGATGGTAGATGCAATCTTGTTAAACCATCGAATATGAGCATGAGGATCATCCCGCTCAAAACCGTAGAATTGATTTGAGGTTACAAGATTCTGAACCAGCCTTGAGTTCAAAATTTTCACCACAATGGTCGGTACAACAATAGCATCTCCATACCCGCCGATGGGTGCCCGGAGAAGCTCACACATAAGGCGTTCTTTCGCCATGATAATGGAAGTAGTGTGAGCATCCGGATCTCGATCCGATCAAGGAGCAGAAGTTCACGGACACGCCTTCTTGGAATCTTGACAAGCTCATGAAATGGGCTTACAGATCTAGAAGAGCGAAAAGATACACTAGAGTTAACCTAAGGAAACTCGGAGTTAAGGAGAGGAATGGGAATTATGAAGGTATTTATAAAAATTGGGGTGAGAAGAATCTTTTAGGTTTTCCGGTTCAAACGAGATATCACAACAAATCCAATTAAAACAAGATCGAGGCAAAACAACAAGTGAACTTAACCAATAATCACAAGATGAATGGCTTTTGAAAAAGGTACACCAATCACAAGGACACAAGGGCAAGTTTTAAATCTTTGGTTCGGGAACTTATTATGGTCGTACTTCAGCTTAGGTAGTACACCGCCTTGGTTTGCGGTGGTAATCTTTTATGTTGTTATTATTAAAGAAAACGACAAATCTTTTGTATTTTTATTTTGATACATATATAGAAACAAAAGGAAAATATTTTTGTGTTTTATACGCTTTTTGGATGTTTTGGTTTTTGGATTTTTATAAGAAAATATGGATATGTATATAGATAGATGGATGGTATGAACAAAGAGTGAGTATTCAAACTACTAACTGCTAAACGAAGATAATCAAAGACACTCGGGCAATGGCGCTTAAAATTTGATTGGTGCAAAACCGCCAAGTTTTCACACAAACCGCCACTTGTGAATGGTCAATCAGAAGAAACTTCAAACAGTTTAAACACCAATGCAATGAAGATCAGGAGAGTATAGTGTTTCCCCGGGTCGTTATGTCCCAGCGAGCTATGCGATGAATCACCAAACGAATAGTGATCGAGAGATTTGAATGAGAAAAGAGGTTTGAATTATTATAACTACAGAAAAAACCTGTAATTACAAAGGCTTAAATGCAAATTAAAGAAAATTAAAAAGATAAAAAAATATTAAATAAACGCTATCACTATTTGCAAAATGATGTTTTTGATTTTTCTGATTTAAAACTTAAATAAAAACTACGCGACGTACAAATGAAAATATGAAACTGAAGCAGTATTAATCCTAAAAATATGAAAATGACATTTTTACAAACCTAATGATAAAAGAAAATTTTTAGAAAAAGAAAATTATTTTATAACTATTTATCTAATTATTATTAATTAAAACTATTTTTAACTATTTAATAATAACCTAAAATACAAGAAAATATGAAATAAAGCTAGAAAAATAAAATTTTGACTTGGAAAATCTAAAATAACAAAAGAGAATTTTCAAAACTATTTTGTATTTTTCCTAATATTTTCTATTTTCTATGAATTAAAAACTATTTAAAACTAATTAAATTGGTTAAAAATACAAATTTAACTAAGAAAAATCTAGAAAAATATTTTTTGACTTTTATATTTATCTTAACTTAAGAAAATGAAAAATTATTTTTTTGAAACTTTTCCGATTTATTTGTATTAAATACTAATTAAAAAGTACTAAAAATTGATTAAAATGAAGAAAAATAGCAAACAGGCTTGGAAAAATGAAAAATTCAAGATAAGCCTAAGATAATATTGTGAATCTATAAAAATGGAAAACAGTGGGTTGTGTGAAGGAATATGAAATCGATGTGCAAAGTGCTTATAGATAAGACTTAAGATAAGCCACAAGCTACAAACAAGCACCAAACCCGACATGTAAGCTACAATGTGCTAAAACTACCAAATGAAACAAGTTAGAACAAGCTTAAACCTCTAAATTGCAATCTACACAGATTTGACTTATTTGAGTTAAGCTAAAACAGTTTAGGTAACTACTTTTGACTTAAGCACAAGCTACCCAATAAGCGTAAAATGAAAATGTAAATTGAACTTGCAATAGACCCGGTAGGTACTTGTAAACCAAAATTGAGACCAAGATAAGCTCTTATGAGCTTTTTACAAGCTCGCAAGTAATCGATAAAACTCAAGATACATCGAGTTGTAATGTGGCAACCGAGCCCTGCTTGACAAGCTCTTTAAGGACTTATAAAAATTTGATAAAATCAGAAAATGGTAATAAGAATTTAGACCAAGTGAAGTTCTTAAACCTACAATTTCATTAAGATTGGCTCGAAATGAGCTCATGAAAATCACTCCATTTGGGCTTAAAATCAATTTGCAACTTTGACTTTTGAAGCAAAATGAAATGTTGACTTTATGAACTTTGGGCTCAATTCAAGACCGATTATGAAGTATATTGATGAAATAAAGCTTCTGCAATCTATGTCTATGTATTCTTAACACAAAACAAGCTTTTACCTTTCCAAAATCCAAGCAGTTAATAGTTTGAGATAGTTAACATGTGATTTTGACTTTGATAGTGTGCAGGCTCAAGTTTAAGACAGCAATGAGTGTAAATAAGCTTAACAAACCTAGAACTACAAGTTTCCACTCTTAAACAAACCTCAAGCACAGCTTAATCACTTGATCCAAACACCCTTAATAAGACTGATATGCAAATTTAAGTGAGCTATTTACTAATTAAGCTATTGCAGATACTAAAACTGACTTAAGCTAACTTAATTAACACTAATTACACAGGTTTGGACATATTATGATTATAAATACAAGTTGTGCAATGGAACCTTGAAAATAAACTTACATAAAGTCCTTAGCCACTATGGCTTGAAAATCAAAGAACCAATGAACACAAGAACCACTAGCCTATTTAAATCAACCCAATAACTCGAATCAATCCATTTCCATTTCTGCATCATTTTTGCCCCAGTTTGACTTATGTTGACCAAATTCCAAAGTAACTTAAACCTTGAATACAAGCTTACGTAAAGCTATAATAAGCTCATATAAACTTGTTTTAACTTGGAAAGAAGTCGTTGAAGCTTGAATATCGTGAGTTTGAAATTGAAAATTTCAACAGCTAACATAAAATATGGAAAATGAACTCAAACTTGAATTGATACTTTAAAATAGTTGCAATACACTTAAACACAATAATTTAATACAAGGAAACTTGAAATAACAACTATTAATCTATTTTAAGACTTAAGAATTAAAACGACATACATTTTAGAAATAAACTAAGTACTACTTTCTCTTGCCTTCTTCTTCCACTTTTATACACCAAACTTCTTTCTCTCACTCTCTCTTCAAATCCCAAAGCAGAATCTTGGCCTTGGATGGCTAAAATGGATATTGGCCATTGGATGCATTTGGCGCCAAATTTGTATAAGCCAGCTGGGGGGTTGAGTGTTAGGTTGAATGGGCATTAAATGCACCTTGGCTTGGGGTGTTTGGAGGATATGAGTGATGATGATGGAGTGTTGCAGGCAAGGGTTGCAGGGGGAGGGTGATGATGGAGGATACCCGTGACTTTGGAGGGAAGGTGTAAGTCAAAAGGGTTTGACTGGGATTTAATATAAAGGGGGTCCAAATGTATGTATGGGGATCACAATGGGGAATGGCAGGGGTCCAAAGTAGTTTTGATAGGGTCCAAGTGGTATTAAGGGTTTAATAATCAAGGGACTTGTTTGTAATTTCTGAAAATTGGAGGACCGCTTCTGCCAATATCTCAAAGTTGTTCCAAGGGCTAAAATGACAAGTGTCAATAGTACAAGGACCGGTGACATTTTCAAATTTTCCAAGGACCATTTTTGCCAATTTTTAAACTTGAAGGACCAAACTTGTAATTTCTCAAAACTTTTGATATTTTTCACCAAAGGACTAATTTTGACAACTTTTGATTTTAAAAGGACCTTTGGTGATTTTACTTTGAAATTAAGTGCTCAGGACTAATTTTGACAATTTATGAAACTTGGGGACTCGAACCGCCAATTATGCAAACTTTGCTCATTTTTCATCCGATTTAAACATTTTGCATCCGAAACATATAAAATGCAATTTTGGAATATTTTCAAGATTTTGATGCATTCGAGCATTTTAAACGTTTTGCAGCTCAGATTGACCCAAAAATGATGAGTATTTACACACTCATCACCACCAAAGATAATATTGATAATTTATCTAAGAGTTGGCTAGTCCGTACAAACGGCTTCGTAAAGACAAATCAAACCGTTGAAAGTCGGTGATTTGCTCAAAATCATTTGGTTATCATTGTGCCAAGGTTCTTACTTGAACTAAAACAATTGGCTACTCCGTAAGTAATGGCTTTTGGTAAAGAGATGAAATCCATTAATTTTCTCAAAACATTGCTGGGACTAGCAATATCTTAGTGTGAGGGATTGATGAGTGTCTAAATACTCATCATTTTATACCATTTAGATCGCAAAAACATCCTAAAACACTCGAAATGCATCAAATGATAATAATATCACAAATAAGTGTTTTATATGTTTCAAATGCAAAAATTTCAAAATCTGTGAAAAACGATCAAGTTTGCATAATTGATGCTTTAGTCCCCAAGTTTCAAAAGTTGTCAAAACAGGTCCACTGGTAAATCAAAATAAAGCAAAAATATCATTTAAGGTCCATGGATTCAAAAGTTGTCAAAACAAACCCTTCAAAGTTTAAAATTGCAAAATGACAACTTTAGTCCCTCAAGTTTGAAAAATGACATAAATAGTCCTTGGATTTATAAAATGGAAAATAATCAACTATGGTCCTTGTACTATTCATATTTGGCGTGAATGGTCCTTGTGTGAACTTTGGAATATGTGCAGTTTAACCCTCAAAATCAAGATATTACAATTTTGGTCCTTGTGTTATTAATTCCAAACCAAACCGGACCCAATATAAACCCAAACACAAACACGTGGCCCATCACAAGCCCAATTCCCTTATTAATATAAACCGGTCAAAAATAGTCAAACGCTACCAAAACCATAACCATTGTTCATCTTCCTCCCAAAGTTGCAAACCAAAACCGATGTGGTTTTTCCACCTTTTCAACTTTCCACCTCACCTCTACACCTGTTACCAACTCCTTAACACCTCCACATACCACCAAAATGCATTAATTGATAAAACACGCTTAAGTCTACTTTTGCGCCAAAATGCCACATGTGTGGTTTGGATGAAATTGATAGATCCAATGGTCGGATTGAAGTGGGAAATGTTCGAGGTCGACACAAAGTAAAAGGATCATTATAAAGAAAGAAAGAAGGTGTGGAAGTATGTGTAGAGTAGTTTAGCTTTTACATGTCGATGTAGTGTAACTTAAATTCCAGTGTATTTTTCACTTCCTAGTTGTATTGTTAAAGTTTTTAATGTAATCTAATCATATTCCAAGTATTAATTTCGCTTAAAAGTTTGATTTCATTTTGGCAATTTTGAGTGAATTTGACAAATCCACTTAATATCGTCAATTGTTGTATTTTCATGTTTCTTCAAGCTCATATTAGCTTATTACTAAGTTTTTATAAGCTCAAGATCATTAAAACTAGTTTTAGTCAATAATCAAAAAAAATCACAAAAAATCTAGAAAATACTTGAAAAATAAAATATGTCTAAATCGGTTTCAAAGCTTCATTAAGCTTTATTTCCGCTTGATTAAGCTTACATAAGCTCAATATAGCTTATTGTGGGTTTAGTTTGGTTACATACTCGGTTCTACTCTAAAACCAATTCCACCAATAAAAGTCAATCAGAGAAGTTGTTGTGTTTTGATCAACGATATGGTTGATGCAAGGCTTGATTTGGGTTGGAATTAGATTAGTATAGTGGTAGATTGGGTTCGTATTAAGCTCCATTGTCGGACTTCATGTGAGTTTGATTTTCATTCTTCTTTAAAAAGCATCACATATGCTTATTGATTTTAGGTGGTGCTAGATCGAGATTGAGGTTAGCTCATGGTTAACACTAGTTGCTATAGTCTTACTTAGGTATAATAGAGTTACTTTAGTCATTTGATTGCACCTAGGATTAGTAAAAGTCAAACCCATTCAAACCGCCTTATGATCATTTCATTGAATCAATAGCTAAAAGTTTGCATATAGGTTTAAAACTAGTTAGTATAGCTTGCATTAGGTCCATTTTATCATTAAACATCATAATCGGTTCAATAGTTAAGCTCAAATTTCGTTTTGGTCAAAATCTAATTTCACAACAAAAGTCAAAAATAGAAAAAGTTGGGCCAAAACTTTGTTGAATTTTCATGGATTTGTTTCTGAACCAAAATTAATGAAAATGGGATATGTCCTAGTTCAGTTGGTCAAGAGCTTAAATCTGATTTTTGTGTAATTTTTCCAAGTCTCTAAAAGCTCTTAATCAGCTCTCCTTTAGAGCTGATTTGCCCTGTTCATACTCAGCTAATACTGAGTGTGAATTCAGGCAACTTGCAGCCTTTGCACAGGATTCAAATAAGCTCATTAGGAGCTGAGAATTGGTCCATGTGTAGTCTGCTAGGTGATCTTAGGTCCCATTTGCTTTCCCATTTAGCTTATTAGAATAGCTTATTCATTAGCTTAAAGTAGTCCCCTTATAAGTTTTGCTTAATTAATCCCATAAGCTCAAATCTAGTTTAAGCTTATTTAGTGATCTAGAATATCGTTAATTAGTTAAGTTAGACTTATTTTAGCATAATCCAATTTTATTTGATCATTTGGTTTATTCTCGTAGCTTATAGCTTATTTTAGTAAATTATTTAGAATCGCTTATCACTACAGCCTTCATACTCTTCCAGTATAAGCCATAGTTTTTATATTTTTAATAAAATTAGAATAATATTTTAGACTTTTACCGAATTTTTATAATTTTCATTCTTGCTTGCTATTTTTCTTATTTTAAATCGCTTTTAAGGCTTTTTAATCACTTTTAATACAAATAAATCGGAAAAGCTTGGAAAAATAATTTTTCAATTTTAATAGCTTAAGATAAATATAAAAGCAAAAATAATTTTTCCGAATTTTCTTAACTTAAATAGTATTTTCTAGCATTTTAATTAGTTCTAAATAGTTTTAAATTTATAATAAATACATAAAAACATAAAAATATCTTTTAGTTTTAAAATTAGTTTTATAATATTTTAGATTTTTACAAGTTATAATTTCATTTTTCTAGGTTAATTTTATATTTTCTTGTATTTTAGTGCTTTTAAATAATTAACAAATAGTTTTTAATTAATAATAATTAGATAAATAGTTTTAAAATAATTTTCTTTTTCCAATAATTTTCTAGTATAATTAGGATTGTAAAAATGTATTTTTCATATCTGTAGGTATTTTCCTTCTTTATTTTCACGCTTTATTTCGTACGTTACGTAGTTTTTAATTTAAACGTAAGTTTTAGATTATAAACGTTAAACGATTTTAAAAATAGTGATAGCGTTTATTTAATATAATCTAGCTTTTAATTTTCTTTAATTTTTATTTAAGCCCCTATAATTTACAAACTTTTTCTTTAGGTATAAATATTCTAAATCTTCAAACCCTTTCCCATTCAATATCACTCGATCACGATTCGTCTTATTACGGTGTTCACACCTCGTTGGGACTTAACGACACTGGGATACACTATACCCTCCGGACTTAATTGCATTCTGCTCGAAATGTTTGACTTTTATGGTTGACCATTCAAGTGGTTGACTAATAAAAGATGACCGCTTGGACCCAATCGATGAACATTCTTTAAAGGCTTTTCGACTTATTCAAAACAAACTCTATGAACTCACCAACCATTGTGTTGACACTTTAGCATGTTTATCTCGTGTCAATAAGACGATAGTCGTTGTATGGAACATAGAGTCGCACGACATATTTTGAAGACTTATGCTTTTGTCATTTACCATTCAAATATTTTGTAAACATTATATATTATACTGGGACCTCATTGTTTGTAACTCTTATTTCATTAATCGAATGGTAACTTTTCAAAACGTCTCATTTAGAGGTCGTTTTCTATAACTTGTACTTTGTATTATGAAGTAGCACCACAACGACACAATCTTCGCTGCGATATTTTGGGGTGTTACATGACTAGCATTAAACCCACTTTAAAATCATTAGGAACCTCATATCTTCTATGGTTTAACATCAAATCAAACACATTTCTCCATAATTTTCAAATCCTATAAATTAAGAGCTTTTACCATGATCATCTTCACACCTTCTCAACTCTTATCATCTACTAGCAAAAACTTAAGCCAAAATGACTAAGTCTTCACCATCAACAAAGCCTTGCAAAAGAACCTCTAGAATGAGCGTAAGACCTTGTTGTTTCATCAACATAAGCTCCTCTTCTGAGTCATCTCCATTAACCATCTCATCTCCCATAAGAGATGAAACAACTCTCACTTTGGCTACTCCTACACCACCTCCACAATCACCTATCATCATCACTACGACCAACAAAGACTCCTAGCTCACCACCACCGGCTCCTATCCAAACATCAAAATCACCATCACCTCCAAAATCTCCAACACTCATCCCATTAGAGTTATTCTCACACCACCTACATCTCCAAATCCATTTTGGAGGACTTGGAGGACTTGCCTACTAGGCCCAATCATCCACCACCACTACCATCTTTTGGTACTATTGAGCGAATAGCTCATGAGTCTCCACGTCCATATTTTGACCCAAATGCCCCGTTAGGGCCAAGACCTCTTCTTTTCCATCCCATCCACAAGGAAATCCATGGTCCTTTGTATGGGGATCAACCACCACCTACAACATCAATGCCCTCTCCTATAGAGGACATTGAGGAATCTATGTGGTAGGATCACCCCACTAAAGAAGAGATTGAAGCCGAGCTCAATCACCTTCACCAATTTTCCAATATGGTGGATTCCCATCTTAGTAATGCTATGCAATTACAAGGTGCTTTTGCTAGCCTCCATAATCACCACTCCAAACACCAACACTAAAACCTCCACCATTCCACCACCACAACACCATGAACCATACTACCCTCCTAGACATGGTTGCTCTAATTGTGAGCGGACCGCCCAAATAACCGAAAGGACCCTGGTGATGGTCTATGAGCTTCAAGACGAAATGAGGTTCATCATCAATCACATCCTAGAGCGCATCAATGCCCTTGCTCATCCACCACCTCAATAGTAGGGTCCTAGTTTATTCTCTTTAAGCATTTTTATTTTTTTTAGGCTTTTCTTTGTATTTTTTATTTTATAGGATAATCTATTTTAGGACTTTATCCTTGTACTAACAGTTCATTGTGTTCCCTTTTCATGATTTTATATCATGAAAAATTGATAAGGTTTTAAAATGTACCTTTTGAGGGTCGTTTAAGCCCTTATTTAATCACTTTTGTATCATTTATTACTTAATATCGTTCCTTTTCACTTTTTAGGTATCTCAAGGCAAAATGTTGGAATGACACTTATCCGGACGAAAAGCGCGAATATCTGAAGAAAATGGCCAAAGTCAAGATCTAGATACTCAGTCTTTGAACCGAAGGGAGGGCATGTTTGTTAATCGCGACGCCGTCGCATCACTTTTGTGACGGCCAAGAGCTAAATTGCTTATTTTCAAGTGACGGTGTCGGGGCTTTAAAAAGTAGGTCGTCGCAACTCGACGGCCTAGATTTGATCTAGACGGTCCGAGATCGAAGAGGACCGGCGCACAAGCATAAGGTGGCGCCGTCGCAAGACTAACGTGGCCAAGACGAAACTCTAAATGACCTGACGGCGTCACAATTCATAAGGTGACACCGTCGATTGTAATCTTATATAGAATCCGAATTTTTAGTTTTCAGTGTGTAGTCTTTTGGAGTAAAACCTAAACCGAACCAAAGCTGTCTTGTACAAGATTTTAGGGTTCCAAACCCTATCTTATATCAAGATAAGTGTTTTACTTCATTAATTCAATTATGTCTTCAATTATTTGTGTGTATGCTTGCTAGTCCTCCATGTCTGGCTAATTTACTTGTGTGTTTGCTTAGGGAATATGAAACTTAATTATTGAATATTGATTGGTTGTCTCTTATCTTAATTGTTAATGATCTAGTAATGCGATAGGTCATTCGTTGTGTGGTTAATGCTTTATTAATCTTTGTGAACCTTAGACTATAACACCTAGAGTAGTTGTAGGCTAAACCATCCAAAGAGTACCTTAGAGTTAGAGTCTATAATTCCTAGAGATTTTGTAGACAAGACCCTTTGGTAGTTTCAAAGAGTTAGGGACAAACGCATACCCTACGACTTTAGACACACAACGCGATTAAGAATAAGGACGTGACAATTCAACCATCAATAGGAGATAATTACGGAGTAATAAAACCTAAGTAAACACATCTTTAAACCATCATACGAGCACACAATAATTAGACATAGACTACATACACCTTAGATTAGATAATTAGACAAGTAGAGTAATCGGTAAAAATACCAACCCCCAAATCTAAACCCCGAGATTCGTACATTTCCTTTTTTTTTAAAATATAAAAAAGATAAAAAAAAAATAATCTTCCTCAACCCCAACCTTAGCGTAGTAACTCCTCACTAGCATTCCTATTCCCCTAAAGAACGATATCAATACCCGTGGCTTACCCTAATACTACACTACAACGATTAGGTTCACTGCCTAGGGTGTTATAAAACTTGCTCGAAGAAAAGGAAGTTCCTTTGACCCCAAACGACGCGTGTAGCGTTATCAAATTTTTTAACAAATGAATGATGTTTCTTATATCGTTGTTGATTGTTACATAGTGTTTGGAAATGTTTGTGATGATGCTTATTACTAACAATTTTTTTTTTAGCTTTTTCACAATCCATGTATCTTTCTCTTGGCACCCAATTTAGGGGGAGCATTGGTCAAAGAGGAGATAATGGCTTGGGCTCATTGCATATTCCGTCTCGCATCTTCTTTTTGTTGAGACAAAAAGGGGGAGAAATATATAGAAATTGGTTATATTTGACTTTTATAAAAAGTCAACTGCATATTTTGACTTTCTAATAAAAAGTCAACTGCATACTTTGACTTTTTGAAAAGTCAACATCATGTCTAATTTGGACATACTTGCATTATCATCCTTATCTTTCAAGTTCTAAAACTAATATTTTTATAACTATTGTACAATCTTTACATCTTTCATAAAAATAAAATTTATGTTTTGTCCTCAACAAAAAGGGGGAAACTGTTAATACAAATATCGTCATTAAACGTTATTTTTATTTTATGATCTTTACCTAATTGTTAACGACAAAAGTAAATTTAATTTTTATAAAGCTTAAAGCTTGTCAAGTTTAATAGAAATTAAAACAAGCTTTTCACATAATATCTTCATCACTCAAGCATTTAGATTTTGATTAATCATATTTTGATATGACTCTAAACCATAATGTATGTTAGTATTTTTAGTTTAAGAATGTTTGGTTTCTTAAAACAAAAATTACATATGTATTTTAACATATTTCTAAAAATAGAAAAACAAACACATGACATCATGTAGTGCATCATTGAAATCCTTAGAAGATTTCACTAGATACTTTGTGTAGATTTAGACTCTACATATCTTACACAATCTTGGATAGATATGGTTGACTTTGGTAAGATTTTGGTGATCTTCTTGTCGACAATCAATGGCACTAAATATTAACACGGACGGAACCCTTTGAGGGTCCGTGGTCCGTGGTGCTCACGAGCATTTTTGCTATAAATAACAAAGCCAAACCAAGTTGTTTTTCATCCCTTTCTATCATATTCTCATACATTCCTTCTCTCTAACATTTATAACTCGGTTTCATATCATATTAGTGATCTCTTTTGTAGCAAAGAAGATCAAAACATATTCAAGCTTCAACAAGTTGTTGGAAGTCTTGTTGTTTGTTGTTGTATGATCTTGTGTTGATCCATACATCATTGTTGTAACAAACCATCATAATCTTGTGAGTGTGAGTGGTTAGTATTTTAGTCCTTAAAATACATTGTGTGTGGGAGTGGTGGTACCCTTATAAAGAACTCGACATCTAGCTTAGTGTCGGAAATTGTGTGTAAGCGAAGTGTAAAGGTTTCTCCGCCGGTGAAAGGAGCTTGTTGACTAGTGAAGTTAAACTCTCGAGTGTGAGACTTGAGAAGTAGAGTAGGGCAAGGAAAAAGAGTCCTTGTAGACCGAACCACTATAAACAGCTTGTCGTGGTTTGATTGTTTCTTTCCTTATCTACTCTTTATATATTGTTTGCATATTGATTATCATTCACTAACATATCTAAGATCAATATCAATTGATCTTTCAATAAGTTTCAAAACAAAGTTTTTAATCGATAAACTATTCAACCCCCCTTCTAGTTTTCCACAATATATAATTTGCAAACAATGTATAATGTACTAATACTAATGCTACATGAACATGCGGAAACGTGTCTAATACTATAGGTCCCACAGAGCCTAGGTTTAATTCTAAATACCCATCTACAGCGGATACCTAAATCCCTTAAACCACAGCTCTAATACCAACTTGAAACGCCCAGGCTAAGAATTTTTTTTTTCATGGACTGACATAATATTAACACCAACACTTATATTAACACATAAAATTGTACATAACATATATCATTCATCTTGACCCGTACATGATCAAAATGGGTCAATATGGGCAAGAATGACACTATCCCAAACACCCTTTAAACTATAAAGGAAACTACTTATGTACTTGATTATGACATAACCATGAGTTTATATGTTCATACACAAAAGCATACGACCTAGGGCGTTTCTTGGTAAGAGAGCGTGTAGGAAAAAGGCTCATTACTCAAGTATCCCACCGAGGTCTAGTTCCCGGTCTTCGTACCTTTAGTTGCACTACTACTAGCTCCACCTATAACAAACCTGACGAAGCAACGTAAGCAGACGCTTAGTGAGATAACATATAAAAGATACTAATCATAACATGGCATAATATTATGGTTGCTTCATAGACAATGAATACTTGTTTGTTATTATATACTAGTCGCCCACTAAGGACGCGAACCCGTATTGGTTCAATATAACTGAAAATGTTCTAGTCGTCCACTTAGGACGTCTAAGTCATATACTCCATGACTTTGAGCCGCTATAAACACTGGTTATCCACTTAGGATGTCTAAGTCTCATTTTACAAAATGAGATGCTAATAAAGGCTCAGTCGTCCACTTAGGACGTCTAGGCTCCCTTTCGGAACATGTCATGACATAATAACACATGTCGTCCACTTAGGACGTCTACACCCGTCTTTTGGGTCATAATGCATATACTTGTGCAAATCGTCCACTTAGGACGGCTAATTTAGTTATGTCGCCCACTTAGGACGCTCTGCTAGTAATATCGTGGAATTAGAGTTAAAATCACATAACTAAACCCAAACGGGTCATTCGGGGCTGTTTTGACCCGTTTAACATATATCACATATAAACTTTCTATATGTAAGTTATTTAAGCACACAATATATAATTACAACACTATATACTCGTAACACAAGGATATTACGTGAACATGAGCAGGAGCACCACAAATAGAGTGGCACATTAACGAGTTATTATGGACCGGTTCTACACTTAAATATGTTACTCACCTCAAAACCGCTTGAATGAACACGAGCTCCTTACAAGATGTCCCTGCTAACCCGTATAACCTAGAAACATATAAACTATATGGAGCTTATTAAAAACATGACTAGGCTTATTATAATAAGCACTAAAAGAATAAATAAGCCATAAAAGGGGTGTTTGGTTCATGGCTTATGTAACCATACTAACATTATTTCTGAAATTTAACACCATAAATGGTGTTATAACATCTAAATAGGCTACCCATCACTTGGCTAATCATTTATACATGATTACTAGGGTTCTTGATGATTTCTCAAAATCATATTTTTACATAATCATGTAAAATTTCACGACGACCCTATAATTGGCATAAAAGCCTAATTTTTAGGCTTTATCCATAATTAGTAAGCCAAAACACACGAATTTGAAAACAAGTTGTGATATATACCTTGAATAAGATGAGAAAAACCCTAGTTTATTGGTTTTTGAGCTTGGATAAGATGATATCTTACTTTAATCTTGCTTAAATTCGAATTAGGATCAAAACCCTAACTGCTTGATGTCATGTATAATGTAACATGATATGTGGAGAGAAAGAGAGAGTCTTCTGGAAATTTTGTATGCCTGGGAATGAAGTGATTTGGTTGTTATAATTTTAAGTTTCACACTTAGGCAACTTTAGTCCCTGTAGTAGGACTAATTCAAAGTTAGTCCTTTTTTGCTATGACTTAATTCATGTGAGGTACTTTGACTAACCATATTGTATAAAAAGTGATGGAAATCAATTAGGAAGCGTATAAAATAGTAATAAATCATTACCGTAGAAATTGGGGTGTTACAATATGTTTATTTTAGAAATTAAATTGAACAACTTTGGGTTGTGTTAAGCAGAGTCATGAAGATGTACCTAGTCAACTAGAGAAAAACAGTCTAAAAACTCTGATTAATATAATTCTAATGAGAAATGATACATGGACCTAAACTTAGGCCTAAACTTAGACCTAAAACCAAGTGTCAGCATCCTGATGGCTGCAGATATGGACTCACTTATTTTACAACCCATCAGGATGATGCCAAATGGTTTTAGGTCCATGTATCATTTCTCAATTCTAATTGCAAACAATCACCAAATGACCCAAATTCTTTGGCTAAAACATAAGATTAGTTGTAATAGGAATTTTGGCTACAACATAATTTATATAGTAAAATACACCGTTCGTCCCTAATCTTGTACACAAGCATCACATTAGGACAAACCTTGCCTTTTTCTCATCCATACACTCCAAAAGAAAAAGAAAAAGAAATTACATCTTTATACCTTTATTGTTTGACATGTAATTTAGATAAAATACATCGTTCGTCCCTAATCTTGTGGATTGGCCAGGATGGTGATGGCATTTTAATTGTGTAATCGATGTTTGAGTGGAACAATTAGCAGGTTAAATACACATTGATATATTTGTTAATCTGGTTCAAATTGCTGTACAGTGTAAAATTTGTAAACTCATAGCAAACTAGTCATTATTGTAACCAACTCTTACCAAAACTGAAAAATCCAGTTATCACATATACCACCTCTAAGCTCTCTATCACGTATCAGCTTGTACTAACAGACTTGGAGATACTAATAATAGTTCTCAAAAACTTGCCATAAGAATTTCACGAAATCAACTGACAAGCTCTCCTTCATGAGTTGTCGTTGAATAGGTTGAGTCCAATTCTTCTTCTTCTTTTCTTTATCTTTATTGTCATTAGCATCCTTTTTGACTTCAGCTTTACCGTCTTTGTTTTCATCCTCCTTCTCATCAGCAGAACACTTTTCTTTGTTTCCATCTTCTATCTTCTCATCAGCAGAGGAATGCTTCTGTTGTTTTTTAACCTCTGCTATTTGTTCATTCCCCCATGCTTGGCTCTCCACTTTAATTTCCACAATCTTTGGCTTGATAATAACTATCTTCAATGTCTCCTTGTACCTATAAATGAATCCAATAGATAACAATCATTTTGGATATATCTTTAGACCTGGAAACCGACTAAAATCAGGGGGTTAATGCTTATCAGGCACTGAAAAAGGAGCAGTTCTACTAAACTGGACCAATTGTGATTCCGCAACTGTGAAACCATATACTACTACTGCCCAATACAACATTGAAACCTCTCCCTTCACTGTGAGACCAAACCACCATATCAATTGACCGCCAAAAAGTTGTGTTATGATGTTTTTATACTGCCTAAGACAGCATCGATCTCATATTTTTTGCTTTTATAACGCCTAGAAACTAACAAGTTGTGTTATGACTTATTTTATATTTGACTATGATTTAGAAGCTCAGATAATAAAACTACACAGTAGGAAGAATGCTAAAAATAGATCTAAAATAGACACATGCAATTTGCACAGGTACTAGTAACATTACTTGAAATCAGTCGGCTGCAATTTAAGTTAATCAGCAAAATTTGTACTATGTAATAAACAAAATCCAAGAAACAAAAAGACGTATACTACCAATGGCGGCTGGAAGTGGAGGGTGAGTGAAGTGTGTGTATGGTTGCTAGGGTAAAATGAGAGAGAAATAGTCATTTAAGGGATTTGGCAAAAAGATAACAAACGTTGACTAATGGAAAATGGGTCAAATGACTGATTTACACTAGAAAAGCCTTGTTTTGGACTCCCCACGATGAAAAAAGCAAGGTTGGTCGTAATGTGATGCTTGTGTACAAGATTATGGACGAACGGTGTATTTTACTCTAAGTTATAGTATTAATATCTAAGAGAATAATAACAATTGATTTTTATAAAATAGGCTTCTTAGTCAAAATAAGAGCATCAGGTGTCATAACAAGCTTCAACTTCGTCGTCGTGTCACCTCAGCGCCACATCAGCATCCCATTTTTCCACAACTAACCACAACAAACCCTCTCCTCACTCATAACAAACCTCAACCTCTTCATTTGGGGCCCACCACTACCACTTTATTTTTTTTTTTCAATTTTTATTTCCAAATAAAAACTAAATAAATTCATTTCATTCAAATTAAAAATACAATACATAACACAATAATAAAAAAACAACACGATACGGAAACAAAAAACAACACGATTAAAAAAGAATAACACATACTACTGGATTTAATCTTCGACATCCCAATTTGGGCAATTTTTCAAAATCTCTCAAACGTGAACATATTTGAACTCTTTTCTACCAAATTGTTGCTGGAAGCTTAGTTTCGCATTTTCGAGATGAGCGTGGTCATTTTGAGCACTTCACGCCGCAACTGCTTGTAAATTGCGTTGAACGTTTTGCAATCGACGTTAATCCTCGTCCATTTACCCGTGATTGAATTTTTGTACGATGGTCATCGGTTGTCGATTATTGAACATATGATAACGCCGCTCCAAAAATATTTTCGAACGGTTATTTTGCATATCCATAGCTTGCGAAATTTCTATCCAAACTTCAGCAAGCAAGATTTCTTCGACTTGTTCCACTTCAAATTTTGAGACATTTGTGTGTTTTTTTTTTAATTGATATAGATGTGAAAAAAAATGGTGGTTATAAGATGTTATTTATAAAGGTGGTTTTCAAATTCAAATTCAAAATTTAAAGCCGTTTACCGTTGAGCGGGGTAGTTCAAATTCAAATTTTAAAGTTTCATCGTTGATCGGGGTAATTCAAATTCAAATTTTAAATTTTAAATTCAAATTCAAAACCGGATCTTGTTGAGTAGGTAATTCAAATTCAAAAGCAAGATCTTGTTGGGCGGGGTAATTCAAATTCAAATTTTAAATTTTAAATTCAAATTCAAACGGTTTAGTTTTATATATAGTATCCTACCAAGATTAGTTTCACACACAAATAACATAATTCACACACAAAAAATGTCCTCGAAAGACTTTTCTCAAGAATTCTCACCCTGGAGAAGTTGTTGAAACCGCCTTTCCGTCCCCGGATCACTTGTCGGAAACCAACTTTCCAACTCGCCGAGTTTGAAGTTTACTCAACACCACCGGAAAATGTCTTTCCGGTGGGGTTTCAAACATCCCATACCTCCAATTGTTCCAAGTCCACTGTGAAACAGTCATGGTGGATTTTCAAACCACCCAAGTGGGTTAAGTGAGGCTTCCTCCGAATCTGGAACAAGATGAAGAAAGCGTCGAGGAGATCTTGGAAGAAGCGGCGACGTGAAAAGGCCGTCACGCGAAAGAGAAGCACGGAGGCTCAAGACTCCAAGACAACTATTTCGACATAATAGAGAGTCGATACATGAATGGGAGTTTTATTCTCCGCCAAAGTGATGATGGTTGGGACTCGGATGACTCGCTTTTTTAAGTGTTTAGTAGTTTTATTATGTATTTCATGTTTTTATGTTGTTTTAGGGATCCTCTGTAGTTTTAATGTTTGTTTTATTATGTATTTCATGTTTTAGTTAATCTTTCAAATTTCGGTTTTTATGTTTAACCACGGTGTTTCAAGACTCTACGAACCTTTCAAATCAATAACACTTCACCTTCAACTTATTATAAAACTTTACATATCATTATCTTAAAAAAAAAAAAAAAAAAAAAAAAAAAAAAACAACCATTGCCTCGTCGTCCCCACGATCTCAACTCCCACGGCGGGCCACAGCAAGCCACCCCGGTGTGGCGGCGGGCCATGGCGGGGCTCCACTTCGGCCACGCGAGGCAACTTCTCCCAACTGGATGCTCTAACTTGTTAATTATGGAACATGCTTTTTTATCATTTTCACCAAACAAACAAACCTTGTGAAACAGCAGTAGTGAATCTCTCTGCTGGAAATGGCAACCAAGAAGATGTTGATAATGCACCTCTCAAAATCTGCTCATTACTCTTTCTTCAAATCTAATATGAATATGAATATGAGAGGTAATTTATTAATCACCAACTCTTTCCTTCAAACCCCTTTTTTCATTTTTGGCTTCCTTAATTCATTCCAATTCCTTTTCTACTTCAAGTGTTGATAATTTTGAACAACATCCTCAATCTAAGTATCAAAAAGTAGCCAACTTGGATGATGCTTTGTACCTGTTTGATCAAATGTCACAGATGCGACCTCTGCCTTCGGTTGTTAAGTTTACTCAATTGTTACAATCTGTTACCAAAATGAAACATTTTTCTCATTCACTCGATCTTTTTAAACAAATGCGCGCCCTTGGTGTTCCTGTTGATAAATTTACAATGAGCATTGCCATCAAGTGTTGTTGTCAGTTGTATCGCACCAATGACGGTTTTGCAATCCTAGGTTATTGTTTTAGGCGGTGTATTGTACCAAATGTCTACATATTTAGTGCTCTTCTAGATGGACTCATTCTAGAAGATAGGATTCTCGAGGCTGAGATTTTCTTCAAGAAACTGATAAAAGATAAAATTTGTGAACCTGATGTGGTTATGTACTCCACTATGGTCAAAGGGCTTTGCAAGATCGGGAATAACGTTATTGCCCTTCAATTGCTTAGGCTAATGGTTGAAAAGGGTTGTAAACCTGATATTGTTACATATAACACCATCATTGATAGTCTTTGCAAAGACAAAATGATTGATGATGCTTTCAAACTCTTCAAAGAAATGGTTTTCCAAAAAGGTATCTCACCCAATGTCATCACTTACAGCTGTTTGATTGATGGCCTTTGTAGTTTAGGTCGTTGGGATGAAGCCTCTGAGATGCTTCAAGAAATGTTGGATGTTGGGATCTCTCCAAGTGTGCGAACCTTCAATATATTAGTTGATGCATATTGTAAAGAAGGTAAAGTAGAAGAAGCTGAGGACGTTATTGACATCATGATTGAACAAGGTATTGTTCCAAACATAGTGACATACACCACACTTATCGATGGTTACTGTTTGCGTGGTGAAATAAACAAAGCAAAGACAGTTTTTGATTCAATGGTGTTTAGAGGTCTTGTCCCTGATGTTGTTTCATATAGTAGTTTACTGAATGGGTATTGTAAGCGTTTGAAAATAGATGAGGCGATGGATCTCTTTAATGAAATAACCAAAAAAGGTTTGAAACACGATGTAGTCACATACGGTACCATGATACAAGGATTGTTTCAGGTTGGTCGATGTGGAGATGCACGGAAACTCTTTGATGAGATGCATGCAAAAGGTCAAATGCCGGATCAATTGAATTATGGAATTATTCTAGAGGGTCTTTGCAAGAACCATCAAATAGAAGAGGCACTCTCTTTGTTTCATTTAATGGGTGATAGCAAGCTAAATATGGATATTGTTGTGTACAATTTCCTGATTGATGGTGCCAGCAAATGTGGAAAGCTTGATATAGCGAAGGCTCTTTTCAAGGATCTAACTAATAAAGGCTTGCATCATAATGCTCGAACTTATAATGTGATGATCGGTGGGCTGTGTAGGGAAGGTCTAGTGGGTGATGCAAAACAGTTGTTTCTTATAATGGAAGAGAGTGGTTGCCCGCCAAATAATGTTACTTACAATGTTCTTCTCTAAGGATACCTAAAGATCCAATGTTATGATGATGTAGAGATTCTTTTACATGAAATGGACGGAAGACGTTACTCACTTGATGCTACAACTTTATCATTGTTCTTAGATCAAATCGCAGCAGGTTTGTTAGATAACACTTTACTTGAGTTGATCGGTAAGCTTGTGCCTAAGGAGTTGGTGGGTGCGTCCAGTTTTTCTACTTGAATCTTGGTCTGGGTGAAAAACCGAGAAAGGGGTTGTGGGTTGCGGTTATATTGTGGCGTGAGAAATGAAGAGTGTACTTACAGAATGTTGAAAAATATGAAATCAGTACCTATTATCCTTTGACTTTTTGTGTTTGGTTATTCGTAACTGTTATTTCAATGAATCCACAACTGTTATGTGTTTATATTTTCTGTAGGCGACTCACGTATTGCTAATTTTATGGATGCTAGTTGTTGACATCTTCTTTTTATTTCCTGACCCATGTTTTTTCACACACTTGATCGATTTTATTGTGGTTGTAAGAGTTTGTTATGGAGTTATGGTCAACGTGAATGTCATAGCTCCATCTGGTTGATTTTATTTTTACACTTTCTGCACCAGATCTGGTCACAGGATCGCTATATTTCTTCTGTTTCTTTTGGTTTTCACTTTTAGTTGAGAAATGCAGTGCGTATTCGTTTGCAAGATTCCTGCACAAACACATGTTAATACTATGTTTTTTGGGATGTATTTTGGTTGTTGATTTGTGCAGAAAGACTGATTGTTTTGGGCCTTTGTCGGGGATGGTTTTGGTCAGCTGAGGGCACCAGCGGTTGACTGCATCAGTTTCTGTTTCTGGATATGTATATGTACTTTACTGCATATCATATGAGTAAAAATTGGATACATTTGAATGTACTAACAGGTGTATATGATAATGCAACATATTTGAGTTGAGTCCCTTGGATCATGGGGCACAGCTACTTTTTAGAGAAGAGACCGCTGAACATTATATAATTGGTACTGGGTGTATAACGAATCTTATTTTTGTATAACACATTCAATGGCTCCTCATGATGCATTTCTTGTAGATATCTTCAATAATGGTATATAATGATGTTACTCGAGTTCAAAGTGTTTTAGTGAAAATTTGTGTGCCTGGTCTTAAATTGAGCGGTGCATCTTAAGTTGTTAACTAAACCATGAAAATTCTAGCAGCTCTTGAAAATAATTGTTTTTTCTTCTGTTTAAAAGCATACTATCTGTAACATGTACAGTGTGGTCATGTCGATTTCACCCAGTTTACTTGTAAGTGTTTCCCCTTTACCAAAATCATAAGCAACATGTTCTGAACTTTAGTTTTCTAAATATTTAGTCCCAGATTGTTAGGGACGATGCCATCGACGCGATAACCAATCATGTACTACATGTACATCTCTAACTTTGTCAGTATGGTGTGTTTTAATTTTGGTTTAAGTGATTGTGGTGTGACAAAGCTGGTTCAGTTTTAGTGATAGCTTACAATTATGTCACGATTTGACGTGCAGAGGGACAAGTATTCAGAAAATTACGGTTATTGTGTAACCATTCAGTTCAGAGTTGTAAGGTAAAAATCTGAGGCGGAGTCTACAAGTCTCTGTCAATCAGTTTGGTTGAATAATGCAAGTATTCTGTCTGCCTTGCACAAAAAAAAATTGCAAGTATACTTTTGGTTGAATAATCAGTTTGGTTCAAGTTCTACACTTCAACTCTAACAAACTATAAGTTAATATTTGAGTCATGAAAGGTATTTCAAAAAGGGGTCATGACATTAGGTAATTTCCACTTACTTCCTATATATGCTTAATCTTCTAGATTTCAAAATAAGTCTAAGACAATAGGCTTACCAAATTAAAGTTGTAAAGTAAAGTTAGAACGAGCTTTCTCCGTCCTACAAGGTTGATGGACAATTTTACAGCCCTAGTCATGGACTCATGGTCATGTGGTGGCATAATTGTGAGATTTTATTTCAACAAACATATAATTTTAGATACGTTGTCTGCTGTTGCATAGCAATATTAGAGGTTTTATAAGTAGAAACTACAAAGTTTAAGTGCAAAAATGATGTAGTATGTAAGAACATTTTCTTATTCTGGTAACAATCTTACATTTCTTTACATATCACAGTAAATTGTCACCATTTAGCAACATATACTTATTTTAAGTTGTGTTCCTAAGTATAATATATGTTACTCCATATCAACTTACTTATGTAGAAATTAGATATATTCATATATACGTTTATTTTAGAAATTAAACTGAACAACTTTGGGCTGTGTTAAGCACAGCCATGAAGATGTACCTACTCAACCAAAGAAAAATAGTCTAAGCTGTGCTTAATATAATTCTAAGTGCAAACAATCACCAAATGACCCAAAATCTTTGGCTACAACATAAGATTAGTTGTGATAAAGAAGAAGTCGAAACCAAAGACAAGTAGTCTAAAGTCTAAACTCTTTAATATAATTTTAATTTATAGTATTAATATCTAAGAGTATAATAACAATTGATTTTTATAAATTAGCCTTCCTAGTCAATATAACTTGTTGATCATAATGTTAAGAATTATTGTTAACAATAGTATAAACTAAAGTAGTACTAACCAATCATAACTTTCAATACACGGAAGAGAAATATAGCTAGATGGTATGGTGCATATTAATGGTGAATTCAGTTTTGATATATGGAAGCAGCCTTGATCTTGGCAGTTTGCTCTATAGAAGCTTCTATGGATTGGTTATCTTTGTCTGAAGATCAGTGTTGTCTGAGAAAATTGTAGTATTGTCTGATATTTGTTATATGTTTTTGTTTTGTATAGTTTTGATTTGGGAACTGTCCAAATCAATTCCTCATATCCGTACAATGTTTGGAGATATATATATATTTTCACCATTTGCAAAAAAAAAAAAAGAAAAACTTTCAATACAGTAAAAAATAATGATATAAGAGTAGCAATACTTAAATACTTAACTACCGATGTCAAGTTGAATGGGTCTACAATATGGTTTTTTTTTTTTTTTTTTTTTTTTTTTCTTTGGATGGGCCAAAAGTAAATAAAATAGACTAAATCTGTTACAAATGTACGTCTTATATGCATGATAGTAATAACCAAAATCCTTTTTGGGTGGGCCTTGGCCAACCCAAGGCATAAGCTGGCTCCGTCCCGCACCCTTAGATTCTGCAACCTCATCTAGATTCGACAACCATTATTATCGAAATATCAAACAAGGACAAGGACTCCTAATTTCCGATGGCCTCTTAATTTCTGAAGACACATAAGGGGGACCTGGTATGGGAATTTGCCTCGGACGAAAAAATGTTTTTTGGCATGTTTGCGGATTCATTGATCAAAATGGGTAATATACAATGTACTTACGGGGCAACAAGGAGAAATCAGGAAGAATTGTAGTTCATCAATACCTAGGATTAGAGTGTGATGTTATACATGTATTTTTTGGTAATCAATGTTTTTGTATGCGACGACTTGGTGGTTATCAACCTTTTGCGAAAAAAATATAAAACACAGCTTCATCAAAGTTAAACATTATTTACTCCATAATGAAAGTAATTACATATAACTACATTTAGGGTATGTTTGTAAAACTATAGAATTTGTATCTTTCAGAAGTGTAAGCTATAATATAAAAATATAGCTATTAACATGAACTTCATAAGTGTATCTTTTTAATAAAAGTGTTTGGTAAATTAATTGTTAAATGTAATTATAAGATGTAAAATGACATAAAAGGACAAATCTATAATTGTTAATAAATGTTTGGAGGGTAAATTAGTAATTTAAAGTTTTAACAATTCATAGACATTTAAAAACTTCGTGGATCGCCTTTTCATTTTGAAATTTTTGTTTGAAATAAAAACAGAATTTAATCATCCAAACGAAGTTTACTTGGTTTATAGGAGATTATTTTTGAATAAAAATAATTTCCTCCAAAGTCCCTCGCCAAACAGGCCCTTATAACCTTAATTGTTGTGTTTCTAATCATATTATAAGTTAACAATCAATTACGAAGCCAAACGATGCCGTATTTGGCTAGCAAAGTTACAAAGCGTATGTGAGGATTAAAAGAAACCAATGACGTCGTTTGTATATTTGTTAAAACGAGCCAACTATTGCAAAGCTTTTGACTAATGTGCCATTTCATAAAAAATGTTTAACTTTAATACTGTATATGTTTTTTGCAAAAGAAAAAAAAATAAATCTAAAACACACCTTTGAGCTAACCAACAAATTTAAAATCTACCCTAAAGTTTGTTTAAAAATAAATTTAATAAAAAGAGTTAATTACACAAATGGTCATTGTAGTTTGTTGGATTTTTTAATTTCAGTCACTAAACTTTTTTTTGACTGATTCAGTCATTGTGGCTTCTTGTTATTACGGATTCAGTCCAAATCCGTATGAAATGACCAAAAATCCCTTGTCACTTTCTTCTTCAAATGAGTTAATTACATAAATGGTCGTTGTAGTTTTCAAATGACAATTAAGTAAGGCCGTTAGTCCTTTATATTAACGGTCGTTAGTAAATAACCAAAAATTTGGTTTTCTTACGTTTTCGTTCATTTTTACACCTTATCGTCTGTTTTTACATGGTTTCTTCCGTTTTTACTCGTTTTCGTCCGTTTTTACATGTTTTCGTCACGTTTTCGTCCATTTTTACATGTTTCGTCTGTTTTTACATGTTTTCATCCGTTTTAACACATATTCATCCGTTTTTTCACGTTTTCGTCCATTTATATACGTTTTCATTTGTTTTTGTACGTTTTCGTTTGTTTTTACACGTTTTCTTCCGTTTTTACTCGTTTTCGTCCGTTTTACACGTTTTCGTCCGTTTTTCCATGTTTTCGTCTGTATTTACACGTTTTCGTCCGTTTTTACATGTTTTCGCCGTTTTTTACACGTTTTCGTCCGTTTTTGCAATTTTTTGTCCATTTTAATACGTTTCCATTTGTTTTTGCACGTTTTCGTCCGTTTTGACACGTTTTCTTCTGTTTTTACTCATTTTCGTCCGTTTTTACACGTTTTCATTCGTTTTTTACTCGTTTTCGTCAGTTTTTACACGTATTCATCTATTTTTACACGTTTTCGTCTGTTTTAGACATTTTCGTTCGTTTTTACACGTTTTTGTCCGTTTTTTGCACGTTTTCGTCTATTTAAATAAGTTTTCATTCTTTTTTTTGCACGTTTTCGTCCGTTTTTACACGTTTTTGTCCGTTTTTACATGTTCTCGTCTGTATTTACATGTTTTCGTCTGTTTTTACATGTTTTCGTCCGTTTTTGCACGTTTTCGTTCATTTTTACATGTTCTCGTCCATTTTTATACGTTTTCATTTATTTTTGCACGTTTTCGTCCGTTTTTACACGTTTTCTTTCATTTTTACACGTGTAAAAGTGGATGAAAACGTGAAAAAAGGGACAAAAATGAGTAAAAATGAAAGAAAACATGTAAAAACAGACGAATACGTGCAAAAATGAATGAAAACGTATAAAAAGGGACGATAACATGCAAAAATGGACGAAAACGTGTAAAAACGGACGAAAACATGTAAAAACAGATGAAAACGTGCAAAAATAGACGAAAACAAGTAAAACAGACGAAAACATGCAAAAACGAATGAAAACGTATTTAAATTGACCAAAACGAGCAAAAACGGACGAAAAAGTGTAAAACATAAGAAATCATGTAAAAACGGACGAAAACGTGTAAAAACAGACGAAACCATGAAAAAAAGGATGAAAACTTGTAAAAACGGACGAAAACGTGTAAAAACGGACGAAAACGTGTAAAAACGGACGAAAACGTGTAAAACGAACGAAAATGAGTAAAAATGGAAGAAAACGTTTAAAACGGACGAAAATGTGCAAAAACAAATGAAAACGTATAGAAATGAACGAAAACGTGTAAAACAGAAATCTCTTTCATGTAGCTTGGCAAGAACATTCTGTAGTCTTAGTAAGAGGGGGAGGGTTAAGGATTTACCCGGTGTGAGATATCACATTGTTCGAGGAACCCTAGATGTTGTCGGAGTAAAGGATCGTCAACAAGGGCGTTCTAGTGCGTTGTAGATTCTTATCCAAGACTTGTATCATTTGATGATGCCATGTGAATCGCTAGAAACATGTGAAGTGTATGTCTAACCC
>CM040240.1:208048877-208072302 GCA_022545495.1 Chrysanthemum lavandulifolium
AATACGGATAACCGGAAAATATTCTACATAATTAAACGTTATTCATGCGGAACAAATTATACGATGAATTACACAAGTATACATTTATTAATACTATTAAACTAAAAATAAAACCTATCCTATCTCTAAAACATACACCCCTCCCCTACCTCCTCTTTTCAGAATATGTCTCTCTTCTCCTGGAAACATGATGCACGCCTTCATCCATCTCAAAAACCCCAACATCCATTCTTGTGATAAGCTGCTAAGCTACCCCTTCCATAGCTTCATCCATCTCTTTCAACCACGAGTCAACCAAGCAAGAAAGTGAGATGAGCCAAAAAGAGAAACTTATAGCTAAGGAGGTCAAGAAAGAGAGTTGTCATCTACCCAAATCCTTGTGTATAAACAACAGTTGGTTGTTACAGTTTCTTCATCATTCTTTCAAAAATCCAAAAATTAGGGTTGGGTCAATCAAGGGGCTTTTTGAAATTGATTGAGGGGTTTTATTCTTGGGTGAAAAGGAAGCTATCCCAGAAGTTAATTGGTCTAAATCGAACCGGGTCACCTCCAATTGGAGTTTTTGTGTTTGACCCACTTTGGAAAAATGTAAGAGCAATTATTTTTGCATTTCTTGTTCACTTGAACCATTTATTATAACCAATTGATTTTATAAAATTAATTTGGTTAATGTTTGGAATAAAAAGAAAATTATTGCTGGCTGATATTGTTATTATTGTCGTGCTACCAATAGAGAAAAGGAAAGATTTAAAATGATAAACCTGATTTTTATTTTTACCAATCGTTATATTATCTTTTCTTTTTGGAATGAGTGAAATTGTTATTGTTGTTATTGTGTGGCAGAATTAAAACAAATAAAATGAAAAGTAATACCGATTGGAAGTGCAATGCCCTTTTTGTCTAATAACTGTTAATGTTGATCGGATGTTCTTGGGTCTCGGTGAAGTGTGATAATTAGTTTCCGTGTCTCGAAATATTTTTGAAATAGTACGGCACTCTTGGGTTCTTAAGGACTTATTGATCCAATGAGTCTGTGTGGTTGTGGTATCGAACCCAAGTCGTGTGGTTTTCGAGGGTCTCACTGGTCAGAATAAGCTTAGTTGTGGTCGATGGTGTTCAAACTTCCATAGCGTTGTCGCTCGAGCTCGACACTTGGGCGCTTTGCTTTAACCATCCAATATCGAATTGTACAAAATTATTTTAAGAACATGTGATAATGAACTTAACTCGTGAATCGATCGCCCGCGCCCCATTAAGATTAGGTGGTGCTTGATCGGGCCGCCTAGTTAAACTAGATGGTCCGCTTTGATAGTAGCAGCCCATAAAGGGAGTTCGGTTAGAAATTACCACTCACGATGCGTTTGGTTTTGTATCACCTCGAGAAAATTCTAGTTTGTCATGCCTCGGCTCATCACGCACTACATCATCTCCCGGCATACGGTTCGTTGAGCTCTACTCGTCCTCATCCACGACACATCATGTATTTTTCCGTACAAGTATTAAAAACACAAGTCTCACATCAAGTAATGAAAATATAAACAAATTTGACAACATAAATAAAATGAGTTTTACTTATAAAAACTAGACTTAATCGTATTTATTCAAATTCATCCATAAACTTTATGTACTTTATAGAAATTTGTATAGGTTTTATAAATTATAAGACGGCTACTTACTTAAATATATACCTTATAGCTTATAATTACCACAGAAAAACTATAATGTACATCCGGGTCATGCCCAAATTTTTCAAAAACTTACATTTATAACTAATAAAAGTATTTTAATATAAACTCTTTTAATAAAACCATCACCTAGAGTACGATTTTAATATACTTTTATTAACTAGTATTAATCATATATAAATGTATATATTTCTAATGGCTTTCAATTATAATTAGTTGACGTCTAATATTATGAGTAATTATTTTCTGAACATCGTCTTTCGGTTGCCATCGGACCGAAGATTCATTCGTCCTTAATATTTTGTTACTATGTACTTATGCTCTTCCAAGAGCCAAAATCTACAAATATATTAAACATTAATCGTTGCCACACAAGAAACAACAAAATTTTTAATAAACCTTGTCGAGTCATAATCATGAATAAAGACTAAATTTACCATACTAATCTAGGTCGCGTGTCGGTGCCATCCAATAATTCTAATTGACTGCTGCTTAGGTCTTCTTATTGCCAAGGTGAGTATTCACAGCTCCTTTTTACTGTTTTACTTATTTGGGGTGAAATGCATGATTATAAAGTTAAATTTTTTTATTAGGACTATTTGATATATTTTGAACCTTTAGACTTAATTATAAATTTATGACTTGTTTGAACCTGATGGACCGTACGTCCTTGACCCAAACTCTCCCCTGTTCAGAGCAATGCCGAGTCTCCCATGTTCGGAGTAGTCATTAATTGATAGTATATAATAGTTGTTATGATGTACTGTTAATACATTCGCATTGTTAGTCCCTTATTGGTTTGCCGTTCGCACTCCAATTATACGTATCGTTCGTACGGCTCCCTTGTGCGGAGCAGTAGGTAGTATGGATAGCGCTATTAGAGGTCGGCCAACCTCTCGTTCCCCTGTCTACAGAACGCATATTATTTATTTTAGGGGCTTTGCCGCATAACTTTATTATGTATGAGGCATCATTATGACCATAGGCGTATTGACTACCAGACTTACCACTTGAAATATGGAAATGTATGTCAACTTATATGTTACAAGTCTTGTATGGGCGGGACTTGTAACATGGTGAGTTGACAGGACATTTCCAAGGCAGACATACTCAAAAATGTTTTCGTACTATTTAAAGACTTTCTTAAAATTTGATTTTATAATACGTAAAAGGACTTTTATTAAAAAATGGCTTTTTACAATACATAAAACCTGTGTACTCACCAACTATTTTTATAGTTGATCCGTTTTCTCATGCATAAAGGAGTCTTCACGTGTCATCTTTGGTCGTCAATCATAAGAAGTTATTTTTTTGAAATCAAGTTTTAAGATTTTTTTGCCAAAGTTGGCTTGAACAATATTGTAACATTTTACTATTTCCTTAAACTCAAAGATGGTATAGTACTATATCTCTTTTGCGATATATATTGATTATGTTGCACCTCGCGTTTCCACCTCTGGCGGGGTGTGACATCTACCCACTTGGTAAAGTAATCAATTGCTACCAGTAAGAATTTGATTCCTCCAGGGGCCACAGGAATAGGTCCTACCATGTCAATTCCCCACTGAGAGAAGGGCCATGCGGATGTCACGCTTGTCATGTCCTGCTTCGGCATCTTGGGAACGTTTGAGTGTATCTGACAAGCTTCACATTTAAGATTGATTTCGACCGCGTACCTGTGCATCGAAGGCCAGTAGTATCCTAACTTCATTATTGTTGGAATCACTCCTAAACTAGATTACAAGTGTTAGTAATTAATATGTAATAGTTAGCTTAATTATGGCCTTTATGTTTGTTATTAAGCTAAGGCTTGTGTAGAAGGCCCATGAGCCTTGGCCCAAGCCCATAAGAAGGGAAGGATGCTAGTAGTGTTGCCCTAGCTCCTTGCCTTATAAATAATCCTTGTAAACCCTCACTTGAGGGTTAGTTGTTCATTTTACACATTTCACTCTACGCATAACTCTTCATATATCTCATACGTGTGTGTGTTTGTTCATCCGATCTCTTCTTTTCTATTTCTTCTATTGATGCTTGTGTTACTAATATGGTGACCTAACAGTGGTATCAGAGCCAGGTTTAGAACTTACCCAGAAACACCAATTGCGTTAAAATTGAAATTTAGGGTTTATGTTCATAGAATTTGGGTATTTCTGATCCGCTTAGGTTTTGATGTTAAAACTTGGATAAAACAACTCAATAAGCTTCCTAGACATCCCATAAAAACTTTGGTGCATATCCTATGGCTAGAATCCTTACTCGTAATTCTTGAAAACTAGGGTTTAATTTTACGCATAAGTCATTTTACGCATAACTGCTTTAATGAGTATTCATGATTAATACTGAAAAGGATTGAATGAATGTGTTAATATTGGTGTTATGATGAACTTATTTCAGGATTTCTACGCGTGAAAATTCATAATCAAGGTTACTTGAACCTCTACGCATAAAGATCACCTTACGCATAGAATGTTAAGGTTCTAAAATGGGGACTACGCGTATCCTGTGAAGGATATGCGTAAACAGTAACCTCTACGATAAGGTTCACTCTTACGAGTAAGCCTTACGTAAGGTTCTATATACGCCACGCGTAAGCTTTACGCCCTAAGGCCCTCTTTTCCACGCGTAATATTTCTTACGCAGAAGTCAAGATCCCACGCGTAGCTTATGTTTACGCCGTATAACCACTCTGTTTACGCATAAGTTTGCAAAACCTCGCTAAGCCTAGTTTTAACCAAAATTATGAATTGTTACGTGTGCAAACTTGTAAATAAATGAATCATAACGTCCACGAAACCAAAATGTCACCATAAGATTAAATGTTTAATAAGTTGTGAAATATAAGTGAAAACTTAGACTTTAAAACTCAAAGTTAATCAACTCACGAAACTTATCATGGCGTCATTGGGTATTGGACTAACAAGTGACATTGGACACATAACAATCATCGACATATCACATTCAATAAATAGACAATAAAATCAGCTGCTGACTAACGTAATGTCTTTAAATATGTTGGTTCTTTTGGCTAAATATCTTCGATCACGACATGGACGCTCAAATGGAAAATGTGGATGCACCAAATGTTCTCACGGTTGTCGATATCTTCCTAATGGTTACCCAATGAAGATCGGAAGAATAATCTTAGAGTTGATTTTGATAGTTTCACCGGTCGAGTCTTCTTGTCGATTGCTATGGACATTACGAAGAATCACCCTTATCGTAACATGTTCACCAATTCGCTACGGTCTGGGAGATTTACATTCATCAATTCTGGCATACAATGCAAAATATCAAAGGTCAAAATGTTGTGACAATGACACTCAACGACAAACAAGTCACCATCACACCAGTGATTTAAGGGCTATTCTTCTTATTCTGCCATCGAGCCTCTCGAATACAATGCCACACCAATCAAGAGGTCGTTATACACTTCATGGTCGACATTGGCTATGACGAAGATGCGGGGTAATCACAAAGCATTCATCCGTGGATCTTAAGAATATTCCCCAGCCATGGAGAACCCTCTACATTATGATTACCAAATCCGTTTATGGATGTGATAGTGGTCATGAGCATCCTAAGCTCATGGAACTACAGATCTTTTGGGCTTTGGTCAACATGAAACATATTGAAGTTGAAGCTTTGATATGGGAAAACATGATGTCTTTTCTCAAAAAGCTAGGCACCAAGATCCCATATATCAGATATACCAAACCATTGATCCAAAGAGCTCTAGGGTATAATCTTGACATTCCCTTGAGACTCGATGACCCCAACAATCACTCCATGTTGTATGAGCCTACACTCACAGTCAGATTTAAGGACTCAACAACAAAGAAACAAGGTGCAGTGTTGCCAGATCACCTTCTTACTGATGATGTCAAACAACTTTATTCATACAAAAGGTATCTGGTGGCGGTTGATGAAGGCAAAGTAGGTTTACTTGATGAAAAGTCCTCTGGTACACCTACTAGGAAAACCAGGAGAGGCAGTGCAGGAAGTGTTACAAGCACTGAAAGTCAAAGAAAGTTTCCTAAGAGGAAACCTGGGCACAAAAGGAAAGTTCCCTTAAAGGAGGCTATCCCTATCCCCAAACCTGAACCGCAAAGAAAGCTAATGGATGAGGACACGGAGGATACTGAAACAGACGAAGAGGTCATCTACTCTGAAACCCCTAAAGATGACACTCAAATAGCTACTAAACCTCCTAGTCCCAAGGGTGATAAAGGGAAAACACCAGTACTTGAGCATGAAGAAGAGGAGAGCTCAGATGAAGAAGCATTGGACAAAGACTACAGGAAAAAGGTGAAGCATATAAGACTCCAACATGTTGCTCAAGAGTTCGTACAGCAAAAAACTCGTAGACCCGGAGGGTCAAGTGGTGGTGCACTATCTACACCAGTTTCTGATGCGGTTAATCAACCCGATAAGGAAACCGGTACCATCACCCACGAACAACAACAGCGGCAACTCAGAGGATTCTATCAATTATGATTTTGAGGAACCGTAAAAGGAGAAGTGCGAAAAGAAAAAGGCGATGAAGAGGCTGCGGCTCAAGCTAAAGCGGATGAAGAAGCTGAGGATTCAGTCGCACTCAAGCTAAAGCGAGATGAAGAAGCGAGGTTTCAGTCAAGAAAAGGCTAAATCTGGACAAGATGACGAACTTAATTATGATGACTTTCTTCTAGATAGTCCAGTACATTCCAAAAGAAGAAACTTCTGAGCCACCAAAGGACCCTGAGTCTCCTCATGTCTCCTCATCATCAGACTCGTCTTCTCACTCTTCTCCTCCACCATCCAAAGGTACAACCAGAACTATATCCAAGTCAGTGAAGAAACCAACTGACTCTTGGATATCCTGGGCTAAAACCAAGATTGTCAAAGCTGTCAAGCAGGTCAGGAAGAAAGATGTGACCAACAAAAAGCTAAATCAACTCGCTGACAATATCAATCTTCTACATGACGAGATAGACAAAATGTCAAATGAAAGGGAGTATATCCAGAAGTTCATGCAACGTGATATCCAAGGGGAAATGAACAATATGATCAGGGAATATACTCATAAATTCCTTCTCGAAATTTTTCCAGCTGTGACAAAAGACATGTTCACCAGACAACTATATCCGAATCTTATGCAGTTGGCCAAACAAACAGTCAGATCTACGCCCTTAACCGTTACAATCAACCCAATCGAGCCTACAACGTTCTCACGATCTTGTCGGTTTCCAAGTGGTAACACAAATGTCTAAGCGATGCGCAAAGTTTACTTGATTTAAGGTAAACTGCTTGAAGCATTACCGGAATATCAACTTAAAACGACATGCGAGCAGTGAAAGGCCTAAGCATCCAAGAGGCGATGAAGATAAGGATAAGGATAAGGATAAAGAGCCTAAGCGTCCAAAGAAGTCCGGTGAACCCTCTTCTATGCTACCACCCCAAAGAACTCCAACCGCAACTCGATCTCCTCCACTCTTCTACCTTGATAAACCTTAGGACTCGAGTTACCACCATCCACAGAGAAACCGGTGCTCACTTTGAATACCTTTGGTGGTGACGATGAAGAGTTCCATGAGCCACAACAACAACTCACCTCCCGACCTGACAAAGAAACCAAGATCCTCCTCTAGGCCAAAGAAGAAGAAGAAGACGACTAAGGTGATGTCGTCTCATGGCTAGACGAAGATGACACCAAATATGACTGGTTTCCACACTTGTTGATGCTACTCCTCCTACCCGAAGGTCAAGATATGGTAAAGGTCAAACACTAGAGCATGCTAAGTTACTTCAAGAAAAGTTTCGTGAAGAAGATGACCAAGTCGAGTTAAACGCATCAAGAATGAAGCTTTTCAACTACTCAAAGACAACTCGAAAAGTGCTATTGAAGTTGAATATCATCTTGAAAATATAGCACGAGCCATGTCTAACAACATCGATTAGCTCAACCACAAGTGAACATTGACTTCACCGGAAAAGACAAGGCTCCATACTACATGATGGACGGACCTCTACCTACCATTGTCCAAACCGGATCAACCTAAGATTCCATTTCGCTACTTCTTCAACAAAGACCTGGAATTTCTTCTACATGGTAGCGATGTGTCAAAGAAATACGCTACATCACTTACACATCCGTTCCCGGAAGCCATATACTCCAAATGCATAGCCATCGAGGAAAAGGCTTCTCACATGTTTGTTAACAGCGTGGAGAAGTATGATATTGATGCAATGTATGGGATTCACCATTGGCCTGAACGCCGATGAATCTTCTACAAAAGCTGCCAGGTTTAAAAGTTTACACATGAAGTGCATAGTGATAAAGGGATCATTGCTGTTAAGCATGTAACTCTCTCGTCTAAATGAGACTACACATTCCTCAAGAAAATCGTGGTCAAAAGATAAGACAAAGAGGACTATGCTTTCTGTGAAGCGAACTTTCAGAATTTGTCTCTCAACGACATTGAAGATCTCATATCTTGCAAAGGTGCGAGGGAAGAATGAGACAATTCTCGATGAAACCCAACGTGAATACATCAAGTCCTTGCTAATCTTTATCGAAGCATTGTGATCCAGAACGTGTAGAAGATCGCAAGTTGCCATTGAATCGTATCGAGACACGTGTCAACCTCACCAAACCTCACTTCGACCTCCCGACATCAATCAACTTCCTCAATACACTCTCATCAAGAAACCGTTTGGAGTAGTCTCTGTAGTGAACTACACACCGCAAATGCTTGATGGCGTGTAAAGAGCTTCACAGTTTGGAGATCATACGAAGAAAGTCGGGGATGGGCTAGCGAGATCGGTTAAAGCGATACAACAAGGCATTGGGTCACCAAAAGATGGAATTCTTAGGAGAGCGGGATGTGAAGAGGATCATCACTCGTGTCGATGAAAGGTTGTTCGAGAAGGGACGATTCGAACATTGGAAAGCTTCGTAGGTGGTCGTCGAATTTCTCCCAGTTACCAGCGCCCATTCGCATTCTGGAGTTATTCTTGGACTACACGAATCTCTGGTAACCCTTGATCCATTTCATTTTCATTATTGATTTGAATGTGTGATTATTTTTGACTATGGCTTGTGCACAAATAATGATGTACAACCCGTACTTGTAATGAAAGGACCTCGTCGTGCGCTTGATGCCACAATCCTATAAAAGGAGTGAAAGCTTCTCGCTTTTGAGTAAAACTTATCAAACCTTTCATTTTCAAAAGTTTTGCTCAAAAGTACAAGTACTTCCCTTATGATTTTCAAAACCTCAAAAGTTTATATCACTTGTTAAGGGGGGGTATTTGACTTAAAACTTTGTACACAAAATTGTTCTTCGTGGTAATCTTCCCGCAAAACTCAAAATGGACATATTCAATATCAAAATTTCGTCAAAAATAACATTTATATGCCACTTTTGAGGGGGAGAAAAATTATGTGATAAGAAATATGTTGTTAACTGCTATTGAATCTTCGTGTGAAAAGACTTCAACCCATGAATTGACGAAATATGAACAGTCATACATCGAAAAGATTTGTCTTACTAGACTTATCCGAGTAGATCGTACATATCGAGAAACTCCTGATAGACATGAACTTTGACAGGTTTGACAACCTTTCGGGGTTGTCCACATCTTCAAGGTAGTTATTAGAGCTAGCTGTCACCTAAAAGCTGACAATGTAACTCTTTAACTATTCAACGTAATCGTGTCTCGCAAGGAATTGTCTATCTTGAGTCGATCAATTCAAAAAGTGCGCGCTCTTCTCTCACCGTGCAGATTTCTGTCAAAATACTTAAGCACGTGTGGAGGGGGAGTATTTATGCAAAAGATCAAACTCTTACAGTGGTACAAAATGTTTTCTATCATAACCACTGTGAGAGATTTTCATAAAAATTGGTTTTATGGCAACATAGGTTAGTCATGGAGTTATAAGGTGACTAAGGTTAGGAATAACCGTCCTATGATCCGCCAGAGCCGAAGGGATCTACCCAAGGACATCACCAATAGTTAGAATCTAGATGTCCTTAGGTATGATTATAAAAAGGAGAAAATGAGAATAATATAAAGAAGGAGTTCAAGAATTAAAAAGAAAAGCAAAGAAAGGGTGAAAAGAAATAGCCCTCCCGATTATTCAACTTAGGCGTACATCAGGTTCAATTCATATACTCTTGGTTGTCACTTGATGACACCGTATTGAAGATCAAAGTCGTCATGGACCCAAAGGATGCATGCACTAAACCTTCTTAGCCACTCAAGTTTCACTTAAAAGAAACTTGTTTCATTCTCACAGGAACCCCACGTAAACTATCGGCTTTCTCTTGAGATTCTTGGTATTGAAGAAGGAGACCTCTCCTAGTCTCCGCTCGGAAAACCAAAGTGCACTATTGAGTCTAGAGCCACGAGATTCATCAAAAGATCTCTTAGGTACACTTGACATTTCATCACTTGTCGCTCAACAATAAGGACGCAAGTGATACAATCAAGAGTCCTTCATGGATCTTAGCAATCATCAAGAACATTTATGAAAGCTCGCATCTGTGATCCTCGGTGATTGAATGGAAACTCCCCCGGTCAACATCAAAAGACCGACAGCAGTCGCCGGTAACTCCCCGTGGATTACTCTTAGTGGTCTCAAACGGTCTACAGTCGTGGGGTGATGCTTTTGTGTACCTCAGTGACTCACCTAAACCGTAGATGCACTTCGGTACATCGTGTCATCTCACTTGTGGGACTCCAGTTCAGGAACAGCCTTAGTGAGAATTAGAGACGTGTTTTCACACTATGCTGTTAACACACTCTAAGTTCAAACTTGTAAGCGTTGGATTCTTTGTAACCCATGTTTTATGCTTTCTTCTTATGGATGCTCGCGGGAGAAAGAGATCGTGCAGATTCTCCACATGCTCATATCAACTACATCATCAAAGAAGTTCTCTCATATTCAAAGGCAACACAAAGTCATAATGATTCTTCATCAACAAAGAATCTACAAAGTTTAAAAACTAAAAGAACTTCATCAAAACTATAATCCAACATTAAAGAGCGTATGAGCATGTTGGAGAAAGACGTGGAGACACTGGAGCAACGAAGCGGACCTGATGCAGATTACTACACCATACTATCACTTTCACCACAAAGAACAAAGAACTTAAGAACAAAGAAAATGAAGACGTCAAAGCAGAATACTTCAAAGGAAACAATTTCTCTACACTAGGGAGATTGTTCGAATCAAGACACTTCTTCTCACAAGAAAGAAGAATGTCAAAAGACGTCAAAGCTACTATTACATCAGCACCTACTACGTTATCACTCATATAATCAATCACTAACACTTAGGGGAGATTGTTGGAATCACTCTAAACTAGATTACAAGTGTTAGTAATTAATATATAATAGTTAGCTTAATTATGGCCTTTATGTTTGTTATTAAGCTAAGGCTTTTGTAGAAGGCCCATGAGCCTTGGCCTGCCCATAAGAAGGGAAGGATGCTAGTAGTGTTGCCGTAGCTCCTTGCCCTATAAATAATCCTTGTAAACCCTCACTTGAGGGTTGGTTGTTCATTTTACATTTTACTCTACGCATAACTCTTCATATATCTCATACGTGTGTGTGTGTTTTGTTCATCCGATCTCTTCTTTTCTATTTCTTCTATTGATGCTTGTGTTACTAATATGGTGACCTAACAATTATCTTCGAGACGACTGAGCGGGGTCTTGCATCAAGACCACAGGATCCTTCATGGACCTCCGAGATGATGCTCGCAGCCTGTTTGGGTCCTACACATCTTAGCCAAGGTGATAAAAACAACCTTATGTATAGGACTTCTCCTATTAAACGATACTATGGAGACTTAACCCGTATTTTTCTCGCTTGTTTGGGATCTGCAAGGAGGAGACCACTTATCAAGTACTCCCGAATAGGAGTCATCCATGTCTCTCCTTCTTCATGAACCACGTCAGTGACCTCTTTTTGAATGATGGATCGTTCAGGTAGAATTTTGACTAGTACTTCCTTAATGAGATGAGCAAAGGCCATAGAGGCAAGCTTGCTCAGCGCGTCTACCTTCTTGTTCTGATTCCTACAAACATGCTGAATGGTGTAAGAATTGAAGCTTTCTAACATCTCCTTTCTCTTCTCTAAGTAATGTTTTATGACGGGTTGTCTTGCTTCGTAGCAGCCTGTCACATGGTTAGCTACCAATTCAGAATCTACAAAAACGGAAAGAGCTTTGACCTCCATATCCTTGGCTAATTGGAGTCCTGCTAGTAAGGCTTCGTACTCCGCTTCATTGTTTGTTGCTTGAACTCGAACGGAGAGCATAAGTGTGCTCCTTCCCATCGTGGTCGACCAAAGATCAAACACTCGGCCTGAACCACTCTGAGCTTGAGGCTCCATCTCGATAAAGTTTCCATTCAACTTGTGCTCGGGAGCTTGGCCTTAGGGTCTTCCTTTTTTTGTATCTGGAGAAGTTAACTTCTCCAATCAAAGGGGAGGTGTTGTTAAAGTAGACGAGGATCTGTCGCTTGTCTCGTTCTGCCATAAGGACTGCGCTAATACTCTCCATTGAGGATGCTAAGTACATTAACAACACCTCCCCTTTGATTGGGGTTGTAAGTGTTGGAAGGATTTCGATGAACTCCTTCATCTTCTGAAAAGCAGCCTTTGCGTCCTGACTCCACTGAAAAGTCTTCTTATCAACGCATCCTTTGAGTGTTTTGAAAAATGGTAGGGACCTGTCATCCCCCTTTGACAAAAATCGGCTTAGAGCAGCCAGCTTCCCATTCAGACTATGTACATCTTTTAGACACTTAGGAGCTTGGAGATCCGTAATTGCCTTGACCTTGGAGGGATTAGCCTTTATCCCCTGCTTAGTAATCAAATGCCCTAAGAACTATCTCTCTTCGACACCGAAGGAGCATTTCTTAGGGTTCAGCTTCATGTTAATTGCCCGAAGCTGGTCGAAGGTTTCTTGCACATCGAGGAGTAGGTCCTCCTCCGTTTTGCTTTTAATAACCATGTCATCAACGTACGCTTCGAGGTTCCTGCCTATCCGTTTATTGAAGGCTTTGTTCACAAGACGTTGGTATGTTGCCCCTGCGTTCTTTAGTTCGAAGGGCATCTTTCTATAACAGTAGACACCTTTGCTGGTGTAGAAGGCTATTTTATCCTCATCCTCCTTTGCCATCTGGATCTGATGATACCCTTTATAGGCATCTAGGAAGCATTTTAACCGGAAACCTGGCAAGGATTCTACCTTCCACTCAATTTCTGGCAAGGGGTAACAATCCTTTGGGCACGCTTTGTTGATGTCGGTGAAGTCAACACATGCGCCACCCTCACTCGCTCTTTTTAATCATTCTTGGGTTGGTCACCCAGTTTGGTATTTAACTTCCTTAGAATCCACTTGCTGTAAGTCCGTTGACCTCTTTGTAGGTCGCAGCTGTTTCTTTCGGGGCCAAGCTCCTTCTTTCTCGCTTTTATTGTCTCAATGTGTTTGTATTCATTGAGTTTATGCTCCGTGTCGGGCTGTCCATCTATCGACAACGTTCTCGGAACCCCGCTCATGTCGAATATTTCCATGCAAAACATCAAGGTTAGTCCGCAATGCCTCTGTGAGCTTGCTTTTGAAATTCATCGGCAGCTTGCTTTCCAATTACCACCGCTTTGTTCGGGGTAGCTTAGAATAAATATCGGAGGTTCCTCCGATTCCTCTTTGACCTTTTGACACCATATACACCCTTATCCTTCCCATAATTAGAATGAGCAGCTCCTACCCGAAGGAAATCTGAACTTGATAGCGGCATGAATGGTAGAAACGACAATGCCCATCTTTTCATAGTTGTTCTCCTATTAGTAAATTATAAGGAGAATCGGCCCGACTATGACGAAGGTGAGCGTTTCCGTCGGGATAAGGGGCCTTCGCCTATAGTGATGTCCAATGGTACCTCTCCAGGGGCATGAATGTTCGTGGAGAATCCTACCAGAGGTGTTTCGAATCCACCCTTCGTGGCGTATAGATGATTTGAGCTTGAGGAAACAATGCTCATAGATGATCTCGCATGAGCTTCCATAATCCATATATGCCGGTGTACCTCCCTATTCGAGACACGTACATTGATGACCACGGGTCGATCGAAGGTGTCCGCCCGAGGATGGAAGGGAATGTTATCTCCCTACGCTTCCAAACTCTCTCGCTCGCTTCTTTCCGCTTCAAGGTAGGATCCTTCACCTTACCATTAGTATCGGAGCCTCTGGGGTAGCCTCCTTTTGTTCCCCTATTCACCCAACAAGGTGTCGGAGAACTTGTCTTTTCCTTCTTGATGCCCTTAACCAGGTGTGCGGTTGTCCGAGCGTCGCCTCTTCGATCCTTCTTTATCTCTCCGCGAGCTTGTTTGTGTCGTGCCCGTGGTCTTCATGGAAATGGCGATTGACATTTCCTCGGCTTTGCTTCATTCGACATCCGGTCAGGTGGATCGAAGGACTTTGGCTTTCTCGTGGCTGAATCTCTCCGGAGATTTGACCAAGTTCGCCAAGAGTCCATGATTCGAGCCTTTGTTGTATGGAGTAAAGCGGTCTCTGTTCTTCTTATTCTCGGATCCTTCCTGTGAGGACCCTCCGGAGAACTTGTTGAAGCTTGCTTTTGCTCTATCGGAGGCCCGTTTGCTGCTACTTCTTTGGACTCAATCCAAGTGTAAGTCTTCTCCATCGATTGCTTTGTAAGTGGTAGGAAGATCGGTGGACAGGAATTCCATCAAGCTTCGAGTCGGAAGGCCATGTACAAAACCAGAGATCCTCTGATCTTCGTACAAACCTAGAATTTCCAAAGTTTCATCGGTATACCTTGTAACGAAGGTCCTCGTGCTTTCGTTGTCCCTTTGCTTGATGGTGTGCACGGCTAGGTGGGTCTTGGGGTACTTCTTATGTTGGCTAAAGTGTGACCGGAACTTAGCCTTAAGGTCGTCTAGACTTACAATGCTCCCCAACTTCTGTCCATTCCACCATATTCTCGCGAAGTCTCGAAGCATGTATGTGAACATGTGACATGCTACGGGCATGACCCATTTCTGCATCTTGATAGCGCCTCAAACAAATGTAAGAAGTTATCGAGGTCGCCTTTCCCATCGAGGTGCCTATGTGAGTGGGCATCTTTACACCGTCGGTGAGGTAGTCTTGATCCACTTCACGAAAGGTGTGCAAGCTCCGAGGCTTCGGCATAGCAAGGGTTATATGGAGGTGGATAGACAGTGTAGGGTTGTACGGGTTAGGAAATGGTTGTGTGTATGCAGGGTAAATAATGGAAGGTCGAAAGGAAGGGTTTATTGTCACCGACTGTAGGGATGTGCCCGTAGGGCATTTGCTGGTAACATTGGTTAGGGGGAGAACCATTCGGAGGGTAGGTATTATAGGTTTGAGCAGGTAAATAGGGGTTCATACCCGGAGGGGGTAACTGATTCATACCTAAATAGGGAGGGGGACCTCCGACACTCAACACATAGGAAGGGGGTATCGGAGCCCCCGTCCCTTCTCTTCCCAAATGAGCAGCTAAGAGAGGGGGCAGGTTTATCCCTCTGTTCCCCACTGGATTGCTTCCTCCATTGGAGTTCTCGCTCCTTCTTTCACCCAGTACTCTTTCCCTTTTTCCCAGATCTCCTCCGGGACTTTCTTCAAAACCCACAGTCCTTCCATTAGGCCTTCTTATGGAAGGAGAACCATTCGTCAGGTTGGCGCCCTGTTAACCGGCCGAGGCCTCTCATCTACCTCAATCTCTTCATCATACTCCCCACCGGAATATTCCAGTTCTCTCCGCATTTCAGTATTGCGGACTTGCCTCTTATGATCCCTCGATTAGGACTCTAAGGCAAGTTTGCCTCAACGAAGGCAGGGCTAATTTCTGGAATAGGGTTAGCGGATGTTGAGGCGTGATGTACGGGAGTGGTTCCTAAACGAGATCGTGTAGTGAAGGTTGAGGCTGTTATGGGGCGAGATTATCGGTGTTAGTTGTGTTGAGGGACCAGGGTAGAGAACACGGTGGAGTGTATCTTCCTTCACGGTTCCATGTTGGAAAGGTAGCGTGTCGGTTAAGGTTTTCGGACTTGGTGATTACAGGACTAATAGTAGTGGTCCCACGATGGCGCCACCGATTGTACAATAGATTGCACTACCGAGGCTCATGATGATCAAAGGTATAAGGGGTGTATGTTCCAGCCAAGACTTGTCTTTCACCGAGAATAAAAATACGAAGACACTACGTTAGTGATTACGCAAGGGTAGGACCTGCGAACCACCTCCACGTGAGTAAGTATGAGTTATGGTTGTATAAGTGTGTATAAGTAAAGAGATGAGTGTGAAAAGAGCATACCATAATCCATTGCCCGTCCAACCTATTTATAGTGGAAGAAATAGGGTTAGGGGCACTCTTGCGTGAATGTCGGAGAACATGGGGGCGTCCCATGTTTGTGGGTAACCGCTGGGGTTTAGTAGCCACGTTCTCAAACTTGACGGGGAAGCCAAGAGAGAGAGGGAGATCGTGGGTTTGACCAAGTCAGGAGGTTCCCCTATCCATCGTTCCTTCGTTAGCCATACCCCGAAGGGCTTAGGGATTCAAATGGCGAATTCCCCTCAGGTAACCTTCGTGCCTACGAATGGTTTGACGCCTATAGATATTCTGGAATCCTAACTTGGGCCTTCGAATGGAAGGGCTTCGACACGTCTCGAGGAGTGTCCTTCGAGCTATTCGGAGGGTACATCATCATGAAATCGGGATCTTCATTGGAATTTGAGAAAATACCTTCATCATCTAACTAATAATCATCGGTGTCTTCTAACCCGTGCATGGTTGGATCATTCAAACCATCAAAAGTCTTCATCAATGGTGCAGGAAGCTTTGATCAAAAGTACTTTGATCTAAAGTACTGTAAGAGTAATCTGTAGATTTACCCTTTTTCTTTGCTTCTTCATAAGCTCTCCTTTGATCATCCTCATAAGATTGTGCTATTGTTTCTTGAAAAATCATCCTATTAAGCTCATCTTGAATAGCTTGATCTTCATCAGACAAAGTGGATTTTGGTTTATCAGTACTTTTCTCCTTTTCAATAGAAATAGGTTCTTCATCAGCAACAACATCAGGTCTAATATTGACTCCATGAACAATGTACTGTAAATCTTCTTCTTTGTGAACAACTTGATTTTCTTCTCTGACAGGAACATAGTTCATAGAAGGAGTCAAAACATCAAGATCAAATATCCAATCAGGACCTTTACCCTTTTAATTTTGTTGATCTTCTAAAAATTCAACATGAAGACAATCTTGAACCTTTTTGGTAACCTTGTTGTACACTCTAAGTCCTTTGCTATTGGTACAGTACCCCAATAAGTATCCTTCATCTGACTTGCCATCAAATTTGCCCAAAGTATCAATAGTATTGAGAATATGATAGATATTGGATTTCACAAACACATCACATAACAATATATGGTTCGAATTATGTATAGTTTAGAGAGAGTGGGATCCTTTCTAGAGAGAAAAGTGAAAGAAAACATAGAAGGTTAGATTAAGATGAATTAAAGGTCCACCTCTACCTTGGGAGGTAGGGTATTTATAGTTACATACTACGTCCTCCTTGGATTGTGGATCGGGCATCTGATGGGTAAAGACCGTCCGTCCTCCACGGTGTTGCACTAGACTAAATAACTAACTAAATAACTAGTAAATAACGTAGCGTCTCACGAGCTAACATATGCTATACTAGAGTTGGGGTGACCACTTCACTATGGATTTTCAATTCCTAACAATCTCCCCTAAGGAGGTCACCCTATGTTTTACATTTGAATCCTAGCATTCTATTTAATCTTGAGTTCTTGAGCTCGTAGACTTTAATTCTTCAACTTCCATCTTTTGTGCTTTAGCGAGCGATACTTTAAAGTCCGATTATATTTTGTACTTTTAGTGGAGGCCTTTAACCGATCCACATCTTTGATGATCTTGAGCTTTCATTGAGATCATCGTACGAGAAATCTCTGGATCACCCTTTATGTGTTGCCATCATGTGAAGTTGTGACTTTTGGACCGACATGCTCACACTTTTGAATCATGACATCTTTCCATCGGAGTAGCGGAAGCCTTCTTTGGTTCATGATATTTGAAGCGGTATAGTAGAAGCATAGTATAAAAATATCGAGAACCGGGTTATGTAGATATGCACCATCATGATTTCTTCAATTAAGTGTGGATCTTTGTGAGCATGCGGCTTTGGATTGACTCCTCAATTACGATCGGTGCAACCATCCAAATGTACTGCAAACTGACGATTAGCAATAAAACACGAAAGTGTCTTTGAACACTTTCGTTGAATTGAGGTACACGACCCACGGTTCCCGTTGATCGATTACAATCTTGTGATCGTGAAGATTCCTAAGAATCTCCTTGACGGGGTTTCGCATTGTTCTAGTTTGTTCTCAAACCGGACGCGTCTCAAAGAAGACAACACGGAGTGAGTGAACCGACAAATTGAGATACAGCGATTGATGAAAATGATTTGAAAAACAATCGCGTATTGCTTGAAGAAAGAGTTTTGCAATATGACGAAGGTTTTATGAGAAAGATCAATTTTCAAACAAAATACTTTTGTATTAGAGAATGAGTACACATTCGACGTGCTAGTGAAAAGAAGAGATTCGCACATCAAATGGTTTTCTAAAAGTATTTTTCAATCGAGATACTTTTGAATTTGAAATGAATACACATTCGACGTGCTAGAGAAAGAAGGTTTGCACATCGAATGGTTTTCCAAAAGTATTCAGTCAATTCCATTCTGGACCAAGGTTGATTCAAGATTGAATCTCCCCATCATTTCTATCCGGTTGTCACAAGCTTGATCTTTGAGAAGATCTCACATGTCACCCATCAAGAGCTTGTTTGATGTTGGCTCTAGAAGGATTTCCAACTTTATCGTGAATACTTTTACATACCACTCGGATGTTACGGCAATACCGCTAAGGATAATCGTGGGACTCTTAATATATACTTACTTTCCACATTGTGTGAAGCGAAGCAAGTCTTCATGAATTTAGTGTCCTAACGAGATATTGTGGATGATCTCTTGGCTCTAGACTCAATAGTGCACATTTGGTTCTGTCTCGGGAGACTAGGAGAGGTCTCCTTCTTGAATATCAACAATCTCTAAGAGAAAGTCGATAGATTATGTTGGTTCCCCGTGAGAATGAAACAAGCCCTTTTAAGAGGAACTTGAGTAGTTTGGGAAGTTTAGTGCAGTGCGTCATTGGGTCCATGACGTCTTGTCTTCAATACCGGTGTTACCTTAGTAACCACTTAGTAGCATATGTATTGAACCCTGTTTGCGCCTAAGGTTGAATTATTGGAGGGCTATTTCTTTTCACCCTTTCTCATTTCATTTCTTTTCATTCTTCAACCCCTTGATTACTTACGAGACTTCATTACTAGAACCTTGTTGGGTTTATTCCAGTTCTAGCTCTATCTCAATCCACACTCTTCCCATATTCTCATTTTTCTCCTTTTTTTCAACATTCCTAAGGACTCTACACTATCTAGTGGATTGTCCCTGGGAAGATCCCTCCGGTTCTGGCGGATCGTGGGAATGAATACTTAACCTAACCATCCTTATATCATCATGCATAAAGTAAAATGGTCGGTCTTTTGGTACAGTTCATTCTTCCTTGAAACCAATTGAAAAATCATTTGGAAAAACAATCAAGGTACTTGTGATCGAGATCAAGCATTTTGTACCCTAATAGTTTTGATCATTTAGAAAACCTCCCCTCAACATGTCGCGTGTGATTTAGAAATTGTTTAGCACATGGAGGCAAGAGGACTTTGAAATATTTTCTTTGATCACAATTTTCATACGAAAAAGCCATTTGATTTTCTTGGTAAGATTCTCCCCCTCAATATGTGCATAGGATATTTTAAAACATTTTATCACATAGAGGCAAGAGTTCTTTTGAAGCACATCCACGATCACAAAAGCCATTGAGAAAACCATTTGAAAACTCAATCAAGGTACTTTATGTTAAAAACATAAACGCTTTTGTACCTCGATAGTTTATTTTCTTTTAAAATGCTCCCCTCGATATGTGCTTCAAGATTCGAGCGTTTAGCACATATGAGAAGCACTCTGCGCAATTGAATCAAAGCGATCACCTTTTATCAAATTTCATTATTAAATCACAAATTCTCCCCGATCAAAATATCAAATCCTTTGAGATTTTGGATCTCAAGTGATTTAATTAGGTTTAGAAAACATGGGAGAAAATGTGGCCTTGTTTAAATACTCATCGGTTTTGGATAAATCATCCTCCTCAACATGTGCATTATGTATATTGAAATCGTTTGGCACATGGAGGCGGGAGTGCCTATAAAGGACTAAAACCAATTCCATTTAAAAGCAGATTTGAGATTTAAAACACGATCTCTACCCGATCGAAATATCAAACCATTTGAGATTTGTGATCCCAACCAATTAAATCATTTAGAAAAATTTGGGGAAAGGCGTGACAAGATTCAATTTTGAAAGATGACATATAAGGACCATTTAAGACATTAAAGATTGTTAGTGTCGGTATGATAGTTTTTAAGAGATCTTTTAAGTAAAACAAAACAATTTCACAATCAAAACAACGAGAAAAAAATTTCATTTTGAAAGACCTTTGATTCTAAAGAAAATCATACCATGACATAACATTAAATCTTTAGATCACCACTTATATTGTACAAAGCGGAACTTTTGTGAAGAAATATCGTTTGAAAATATTTTATTTTAAATCACTCTCCCCCACAATCTATGACCGTAGTCGATAATTGAGTGACTCAAGTTTTGATAAAAAAGAAGTCCGGTGATTTTCAAAATTAAGTCCAATTAATTTTCAAAACAATATTTTCCATTTTCAAAACAATTTAATCATATTATTCAAAATTTTTAAAATGGTATCCTGCATAAAGATACGTTAGGTGGATGAGAAGCTTCCGTTTTTTGTTCTTGTAGGGTTTAGAAGAAAAACCATCTGGCGATGCGGTGAGACTTCTTCTTCGTTGCATTTGAATGCCAAGCGAGGTCAAATTAAGCTCCGTTTCTTCAATCACTTAGAAAAATCCATCTGCGATGCGGTGAGACCTCTTCACGTTGCATTTATGCCAACTCTCCATAGAAGTCAAATTAAGCTCCATTTCTTCATTTGTCAACCCAAGATATAGTTACCCTTTCCTTTTGGCATCCAATCACATTCACTGTGGGATCGGGATCGGGAACATTCTTATAACCAATATACACGCATCGTTAGTGAACACACATACTGAGATATATGGTGGTCGACATCACCCAAACAGTAATCGACTAATAAAAGTCTATGCAACATATCAATCGGATCATTTAAATGTATGGGAAAATGTGTTCATCAAACTCTAATTATCTAATCCTAGCTATCATATCCTTGGCACCTAGTCCTTCAACATAGGTTAACATCATTTTAATTAAGCATATTAGGATAATTAAAGCTCGTTAGAAGATATAGATTTGAAAACATTTTCCCCATCAACCAATAACTCATTTTATAAAAGATTTTAAAAGTCTTGAAGTCATTGATTGAGTTTCCAAATTTTATAAAAACTACGAATCGATTGATTTTAAGCAACTCATTTTCCACCATTTTGAAAACACAACAAGTATTTTTTCAAGAATTTTAGATGGAAAAACATTTGTGTAGGAACATCGATATTTTGACGACATGCTTTCCTTGTTTTGTTTTAGGATAAGTGCAGAAATATTTTGAAAATAGATTTAGCGCAACACTTTCCTTCCTTTAAAGAACGAGTTACTATCTCGAAATAATAGCAAGCCATAGTTTAAGCGCGGTCAAGTAACTATAAGCCATCATTTGAAGTAATCTGGCTAAGCCATATTTTGAGACATGTTTAGAAAGAATATTTACACCTCAAAAGAAATATTCGAACTTCATCTAAAGTCCGTGTCATTATTGAATGACATTTCTAAGACCGTAGATGTTATCGATACGAAGACATGTCTTGAGAGAACATATTTTGGTATTTTTAGATTTTACGATTTTGTATGGGTTTTTATTTTGTTGGTTTTATAGTTTTCTATTTTGTTTTGAAAAATTGTATATACGATAAAGATTAGATGATATAGTTTAAGAAGATGATGATAAAATGAGAGATAAGGATATCGAAAGCGACCACATTGTAGAAGATAGAAGTCATCATCCCTAAACCTTTCACCACCAAAGCTTTCGAGGCTCTTGAATGGATGTTAGAAATAGAGCCTGAGAAGTGAGACTTTGGTAGCTTCCCTCATACCTCAATCTTGGGATAAAGACCATTTCCCCAAGAAGAAGAATGAGAAGAGAAAGCAGTCTCATTGAATGAAGCACGGCACCCGAAGAACATGAGAACACCGGGTAACAAGTTAAGACATTGATCGTCTTAGCGGTTATCAAATCCGAAATAACCGATGAAGACCGATCACATGAACTGTTGTGCATCCCCGATATACATTACTCTTCGAGATTGACCGATTGTCTTATTCTGGGGAACAATACATTAACATATTCAGTTTACCAAATGCATTCCGATTATCTTCCATATAACCAATCACCCATAATGTACACAAGTACCCAAGCAGAGTAGAGACAACAACATCACACTAATCGGTTGAATCATTGATCTCCTCTGCGGATGTCAACTCTAGAATAACGATTAAGCTCGATCATGTGAATATGTTGTCCGACCACGATGTACACATATATCTCCCCGATCGTTGCGATCTCGCCGAATCATCATTACATTGTGTACATGAAGCACTAACCGGAAGCACTTTATCATAAATCATATAGAAGATGTCGATATGCAATATCATCTCAAGAACCAAATATTCTTTTCACATTTTTTCTAAGCGAGCGTTGTAACACATACAAAAGTCTCCGAGACCATTTCCTCCAATTAGTTGGAATAATACACCAAAGGCTACGAGTTAAACACTTGAGTTTCTCTACAGTTATGACCATTGTCTTTCCGGGATAACTTCAATCGGTAGAAGTGTTAAGTTCATCATGTGTACTCGTTGTGCTTTTAGATATATGTCTCCTTCCCCTTCTTTGGTTTTGATACCTCAGTTGATTGAAACATAATATACCCAAAAACTCGAAATCTTGTGAGAAGAACTCAAATAGCCCAAATGAATCTGTGAGAATCAATCGCATGAAACTCTCTCTCGACTATCTTTATCAACCCATATGTAGACAATTTAGCGTAACCAGCGATGAAGAATACCGATACACCAAACACAGGCGAAGTCAAATTTCCACATTTGTATCTTAAGCTTGCACTTAATAATGGAAGCGATTATCGAGAATTTATGCTTCAAGAAAATTTCTAAGTACTCACTACTCGAAGCAAAGTATGAGACATTAACACCTTCTTGCGATTATCCGCACGACATATCGTGTGACAATGAGTAAAACAAAGTAACTCCTAATAGTGATAGTTAACTGGTCTTCAACCATCCACCTCATTCACTGGTAACTAGATAACCCAAGACTTCAACTCAATTTCTTAAGCCCAAGCAAGTTATCAAATAAGAACACACCTTTGTGAATGTCAACTTCAACCTCAAATAAGTGATAAAAGAGTAACTTGAATCAACTTGTGTCAAATGTCCAACACTTGAATAAACATTCAATCGGATGAACATTGACCCAATGAATGA
>CM040240.1:208072402-208272402 GCA_022545495.1 Chrysanthemum lavandulifolium
CCTAGGTAAAATTGAACCAACGGAAACTATCTTAGGATTAGCGGACGGTAGTATAGCACGTCCGGTTGGAATAATAAAGGACATGGTAGTACATGTAGGAGAGTTGACTCTTTTGGCCGACTTTCATGTACTCGACATGAATAAGGACCCGACATGCCCATTACTAGTTGGAAGAGGATTTTTAGCTACCGCTAGTGCCATCATCGATTGTAAAATGTCCAAAATAGTGGTAGGGAGGGAGTGCTAGATCCGTTACGATGTTAAAAACATACATACTATAAGGATGAGGAAATGCCACATGAGATAGGGTTGGATAGAGAGCCTTCTCGATATGGACCTTGGATTGAGAAGAACATCATAGGCCCCAAAGATCTTTTACCTAGATAAGGCCTTTGCTAGTGCGACAACTTTCCAAGAACAAGAATTGGCTAGGGATATAGAAGTGAACCCGTTCGAGGCGCCTTAGTATTTAGGAAGATGACCGAGTTCCTAGGAAGCTTGCCCGTTAACCTAGTCATGAATAAGTGGATAGTTGAGAAATCCGAACACATGTGGAATTGGAATAGACCGCCTAGTGATGGTAATGGAAGGTGGCACATTAGGATACAAATCTATGATCCCGATGGTGAGATGTTTGAAAAGGCTTATTTAACCGAGCATTACTACTAGGAACTTGAATGATAATTTTGATCCTTACGACATTGTTGAGGATAGACTTACGATATCGAACGTAGGAGCACGACTATGAGTCTAGCTACAAGACTCTTAAATAAAGAAAAGCGCTTCGTGGGAGGCAACCCATGCTTAATTGTTTGCTTGTTAGTGTCATATATCTTTTATTAATTGTTTATCCTCATGTTTAAATTTGTAAAAATGCTTTATTTTGTTTTTAACCGTCTTAATTACATATAAAGGTATTTTACATAAGGGATAAGTGTAGGAGGATTACACACGTTTTCAAAAGAAACGTAAACATGAGAATAACAATTAACTAAAAGATATATCTGCTTGTTTGTTCGAGTCAAATGCTTGTATCGAGTCATAATGGATGTTTTGCAGAAATTTTTTGATTCTAAAGATGTAAATTTTCTAGAAATTTTTCCGTAAAATCGCACCGCTTTTTGTCGGGATAACTGACGTCGAGATTGCAACTGACGGCGTCGAGAAGGAGTAAAAACATCGATTACTTTTTCTTGTTTTCGAGCTACTTATAAATTTTTGGAATTTTCCAGTCTTAATTTTCTTTGAAATTGTAAACACCCATTCCACAAGCATTATATCCTAGTTTAAATCGAGTCTTATATATATTATTACCGCCGATTTTACGAAGGTTTCGTTTGTTTTCTTCAAGTGTGCAGTTTAGTTTGTCAAGAAGAAGTTACAAAAGATTGAAAGGAGCTTTTCACGCATAAATTCTTCTTGAAAAGAATTTAACCACCACTTACACGGATCTACCGAGCTAATCGGGAGTATTAGTTTCTTCGTTTTAATTACCTTCTATTATCATATCTTTGATACTTTGAGGAACATTGGGGACAATGTTCGGTTTAAATGTAGGGAGGGAAAATAAAACGGGAACTTTGAAACTATGCTTATCCTTGACTATTTGCTTTGTCCAAATGTGATTGTGTAATAAACCATGAGAAATGTCGGTTAGGGTAATTTTGGCACAAAATTTAAAATTTTTCATGACATATAGGAGTGGGCCATTAGTCTTAACAAAAGCGTCTCATGGATAGGAAGTTATATGACTAGCACAAAACCCTTTACCACCCAAATTCCACCCAAAATGTGAGGATCGCCCTTAGATTAGTAGGAATTAAAGCATTCATCTTTAATGCTTAGAGTGAACCGGTAGTATAATAGATTCTAGAACTTGTTTTGTGATGCATTCCGAGATCGCAAGTGAGACTACACTTGTGTAGTTAGGAATAACTAAATGATAAGAGGCATTAGGATAACCCTTGTTTGATACCGTAATATAATTACTTCTTCCACATCGGTTGAGTAATTCCCCACACCCTTTGCGTTGTACTCATCTTTAGTACACGATACCCTAGTTAACCCCTCGAGCCTATCCTTTTCGCGGTTCTCGTGATGTTTCGGTTTCCGAATATCAATGAAGAGCATTGTTTACACCCCACCCCAAATATACACCCAAATCGCCTTAGCCTACCCCTTATGCACTCACTTTTAGTGCAATTATTTGTTATCACCCCAAACCCTTAGTTCAATTATCTAGTTGCTTGCATAAGTTGCTAAGTCGAGTCATATCCTTTGTATACAGCTTTGGGATGATTGGGATTCATGGGAAAAGTTAAAGTTTATGAAATGACGGAAGGGAACGTTAAATTCAAATTCCCTTTGTTTACGTAATAATGTACCCCAAGTGTTTTGATCTTTTCAATTCGGGTCAAATTAGTGTTAGAGTAATAAAACTCAAGTGTAGGGATATGCTTATAAATCCTAGTATTTTGATGTTATCTTAGAGGATGGTAGAGTAAAAGTGTATGAAAAAAAAAAAAAATCGAAAAAAAATAGAAAGAGAAAAAAAATATAGAATGATTAAAAAAAAAAACATACGGGCTACCATCTTACATCTATCCTTTAAATTTATGTTTGTTTATTTCGGTTATATAGAGTTTAGAGTGTCGAGTCTTGGCTTAGCAACGCCATTCTTCATATGCGATTAACATAAAATTTTTGACTTACCACCACTAAATAGCCTATCCCACCAAACCCTTATTTCCTACCGTAAGCCTAACGTTACAACCCTTTAAAAGACCTCTTTGATAGTCTTTCCTAGGTGCTTCATAAGCGATGGAGGTTTGATCTATTCTCAAGCCTATGGTAATCTATGTACTAGGACCGGTTAATGAGTGTTTATCTTCCATTTTCTATATTGTTATATTTCATATATACACCGAGAGAGATGTGAGTATCCAAACACCCCATGTGAGGTGCTAGTATGTAATTCGTGCTTGTTATGACTTTCTTGAGGCTTATATGTGTTGTGGACCGTTTTGAATTAATGCTTGAATGACCCCTAACTTATAAATTAATTGGCTAAAGCACATTTGCTCGAGGACAAGCAAATAACAAGTGTAGGGATATTTGATAAGGTTTTAAAAGGTACCATTTTGAGGGTCGTTTAAGTCCTTATTTGATCACTTTTGTATCCGTTATTGCTTAATATCGTTCCTTTTCACTTTTTAGGTCTCGTGAAGGCAAAATCTTTGGAATGACACTTATTTGGACGAAAGGCGCGAATATATGAAGAAATGGCCAAAGTCGAAATCGACACTCACGATCGCCGAATGTAGAAAGCGGCGGCGTCGGGAGCTATTTGCGACGCCGTCGGAGAATTGTTGTGACGGTCGAACTCAAAACTCGTGTTTTCAAGAGACGGCGTCTAGTGTGAAAGAGTGAGCCGTCGCTACTCGCACGGCCTAGATGCGATCCGCACGGCGTCGGTCAAGAGGAGGGCGTCACGGACATAAGGTGACGCCGTCGCAAGGTTAACGTGGCCAAGACGAAACCCTAATGGCGGCGACACGGCGGCGTCACTAAACATAAGGTGGCGCCGTGCAAGTGTAATCTTATATATAGAATCCAATTTTTCGGTCTTTATGTGGAGAGTCTTTGGAGTAAAACCTAAAACGAACCTAAGGTGTCTTGTACAGTATTTTAGGGTTTTAACCCTATCTTACACCAAGATAAGTCTTTGCTTCATTAATTCAATTGTGTCTTTGATTATTTGTGTGTATGCTTGCATGTTCTCCATGTCCAAGCTAATTTATTTGTGTGTTTGCTTAGGAAGTATGAAACTTAATTATTAAATATTGATTGGTTGTTTCTTATCTTAGTTGATTAATGATCTAGTAATGCGATAGGTCATTCGTTGTGTACTTAATGCTTGATTCATCTTTGTGAACCCTAGAGTATGATTACCTGAGTGATTGTAGTCTAAACCATCCGAAGAGCGCCTTAGAGTAGGAGTCTATAATCTCTAAGTGGATTTGTAGACAAGACCCTTTGGTAAGTTCAAAGAGTTAGGGAGAAACGCATACCTTACAACTTTAGAAACACAACGCAACTAGGAATAAGACGTGACACTCAACCATCAATAGGAGATAATTAAGGAGTAATACAAACTAAGTAAACACATCTTTAAACTATCATACGAGCACACATTAATTAGACATAGACTCTGATAAGGTTTTAAAAGGTACCATTTTGAGGGGTCGTTTAAGTCCTTATTTGATCACTTTTGTATCCGTTATTGCTTAATATCGTTCCTTTTCACTTTTTAGGTCTCGTGAAGGCAAAATGCTGAAATGACACTTATTTGGACAGAAAGGCGCGAATATATGAAGAAAATGGCCAAAGTTGAAATCGATACACTCACGATCATTTGAATTTAGAAGGCGGCGGCGTCAGAGCTATTTGCGGCGCGTCGGAGAATTGTTGTGACGGTCGAACTCAAAACTCGTGTTTTCAAGAGACGGCGCCTAGTGTGAAAGAGTAGGCCGTCGCTACTCGAGCGGCCTAGATGCGATCCGGGCGACGTCGAAGCGAAGAGGACGGCGTCACGGACATAAGGTGACGCCGTCGCAAGGTTAACGTGGCCAAGACGAAACCCTAATGGCGGCGACACGACGGCGTCACTAAACATAAGGTGGCCGTCGCAATTGTAATCTTATATATAGAATCCGAATTTTTCGGTCTTTGTGTGGAGAGTCTTTGGAGTAAAACCTAAAACCGAACCTAAGGTGTCTTGTACAGATTTTAGGGTTTTAACCCTATCTTACACCAAGATAAGTCTTTGCTTCATTAATTCAATTATGTCTTTGATTATTTGTGTGTATGCTTGCATGTTCTCCATGTCCGGCTAATTTATTTGTGTGTTTGCTTAGGAAGTATGAAACTTAATTATTAAATATTGATTGGTTGTTTCTTATCTTAGTTGATTAATGATCTAGTAATGCGATAGGTCATTCGTTGTGTGTATAATGCTTGATTCATCTTTGTGAACCCTAGAGTATGATTACCGGTGATTGTAGTCTAAACCATCCGAAGAGCGCCTTAGGTAGGAGTCTATAATCTCTAAGTGGATTTGTAGATAAGACCCTTTGGTAATTTCAAAGAGTTAGGGAAACATACCCTACAACTTTAGAAACACAACGCAACTAGGAATAATAACGTGACACTCAACCATCAATAGGAGATAATTAAGGAGTAATACAAACTAAGTAAACACGTCTTTAAACTATCATACGAGCACACATTAATTAGACATAGACTCCCACAACCTTAGTTTAGATAATTAGATAATAGTAGAGTAATCGGTGAAATACCAACCCCAAATCCAATACCGAGATTCGTACCTTTCCATTTTCATAAAATATAAAAGATAAAAATAATCTTCCTCAACCTTAACCTTAGCGTAGTAACTCCTACTAGCATTCCTATTCCCTAGAGAGCGATATCAATACCCGTGGCTTACCCTAATTACTACACTACAGCGATTAGGTTCAACGCCTGGGGTGTTATAAAACTTGCTCGAAGAAAAGGAAGTTCCTTTGACCCCGAGCGGCGTGTGGCGTTATCAAGTTTTTACGCCACTGCCGTGAATAGAATAGTTAGTTAGTAGTCCACCTCGTTTAGGTTTCTTTGCTTGATTCCTATCAAGTAAAACTTTTTTCTCATTTCTAGATTTCTCTTAGTCTATCCCCCTTCGTGACCCCGTTCATACAAACCATCATTAACCATGATCCGTATTTTCCATCAAAGATTCTTTACTCTACCGTTCCCAATCCGAGATTGAGAACGCAATCCCAAAACCCTTCACCCACCCACCATTTTGGTAATCACCTAGAGCATAATGAGATGAATTGGCAACAACAAAGTCCTTTCTATTACTCGATTCGATGAGGAATTTGATTATGATGAAGCACTTGATAGCGGGGAGGTCATTAATGAAGAAGTTAGTTCTGAAAATAAGGAAGACCCATCCCAATGCTTTGACCCTAGGTGCAGGATTGAGAAAGATGGCCCCTTTAATATGCAATTCCCTTGCAAAATAGGACTAGAAGGGTTCGATGCTTATTTGAATTCATTCTTACCTTTAAACTTAATTTCAAGGGACCTATACAACAAAATCAAGGTCAAAGAGTTAACTTATCAAGGGAACAATGTTGTTGAAGCGATCATTTATTTACACGTGTTTGTCGGAAGTTTTACTTATTTGGTAGAGTTCATGGTCTTAGAAGACTTAGGAGAATTTATAGATAAGGACCTCACTCAAATAATTTTGGAAAACCTTTCAAGAAATTGACTAGGTTGAATGAACGGATGATTGATGGTCTAATTACATTCTCGATGAAATTGAAGGTTTTATCTACCAAATGCCACGCTCATCCTAGGTTTAAACATAAGGACAACGAGGTTTGTAATAGAATGACCCCTATTCCATTGCTTAGTGAAAGGGATAAGCGAGAATGGGCTTAGGTACCCACATGAGAAAACTAAGCGGTATTACAAAAAATGCCTTGAATTAGGAGATGATTACAAAAGAATGAAAGAGCGTTAGAATGGCTTAAGTATGAGCACGAGGGCGGTGGTGAGAAAACGTAGGAGCACGACTATGAGTCTAGCTACAAGACTCTTAAATAAAGAAAAGCGCTTCGTGGGAGGCAACCCATGCTTAATTGTTTGTTTGTTAGTGTCATATATCTTTTATTAATTGTTTATCCTCATGTTTAAATTTGTAAAAATGCTTTATTTTGTTTTTAACCTCGTCTTAATTGCATATAAAGGTATTTTACATAAGGGATAAGTGTAGGGAGGATTACACACGTTTTCAAAAGAAACGTAAACATGAGAATAACAATTAACTAAAAGATATATATGTTTGTTTGTTCGAGTCAAATGCTTGTATCGAGTCATAATAGAAGTTTTGTGAAATTTTTCTAGATTCTAAAGATGTAAATTTTCCGAAATTTTTCCAAAATGCACCGGTTTTGTCGGGATAACTGACGGCGTCAGATTGCAACTGACCGTCGAGGAAGGAGTAAAAACATCGATTACTTTTCTCGTTTTCGAGCTACTTATAAATTTTGGAATTTTCCGGTCTTAATTTTCTTAGAATTTACGTAAACATCCATTCCACAAGCATTATATCCTAGTTTAAATCGAGTCTTATATATTATTACCGCCAATTTCTGCGAAGGTTTCGTTTGTTTTCTTCAAGTGTGCGAGTTTAGTTTGTCAAGAAGAAGTTACAAAAGATTGGAAGGAGCTTTTCACGCATAAATTCTTCTTGAAAAGAATTTAACCACCACTTTCCACGGATCCTACCGAGCTAATCGGGGAAGTATTAGTTTCTTCGTTTTAATTACCTTCTTTATCATAACTTTGATACTTTCGGGAACATTGGGGACAATGTTCGGTTTAAATGTAGGAGGGAAAATAAAACGGGAACTTTGAAACTATGCTTATCCTTGATTATTTGCTTTGTCCAATTGTGATTGTGTAATAAACCATGAGAAATGTCGGTTAGGGTAATTTTGGCACCAAATTTAAAATTTTTCATGACATATAAGAGTGGGCCATTAGTCTTAACAAAAGCGTCTCATGGATAGGAAGTTATATGACTAGCACAAAAACCCTTACCACCCAAATTCCACCCAAAATGTGAGGATCGCCCTTAGATTAGTAGGAATAAAAGCATTCATCTTTAATGCTTAGAGTGTGAACCGGTAGTATAATAGATTCTAGAACTTGTTTTGTGATGCATTCCGAGATCGCTAGTGAGACTACACTTGTGTAGTTAGGAATAACTAAATGATAAGAGGCATTAGGAAAACCCTTGTTTGATACCGTAATATAATTACTTCTTCCACATCGGTTGAGTAATTCCCCACACCCCTGCGTTGTACTCATCTTTAGTACACGATACCCTAGTTAACCCCTCGAGCCTATCCTTTTCGCGGTTCTCGTGATGTTTCGGTTTTCCGAATATCAATGAAGAGCATTGTTTACACCCCCCCCAAATATACACCCAAATCGCCTTAGCCTACCCCTTATGCACTCACTTTTAGTGCAATTATTTGTTATCACCCCAAACCCTTAGTTCAATTATCTAGTTGCTTGCATAAGTTGCTAAGTCGAGTCATATCTTTTGTATACGTTTTGGGATGATTGGGATTCATGGGAAAAGTTAAAGTTTATGAAATGACGGAAGGGAGCGTTAAATTCAAATTCCTTTGTTTACGTAATAATGTACCCCAAGTGTTTTGATCTTTCAATTCGGGTCAAATTAGTGTTAGAATAATAAAAACTCAAGTGTAGGGATATGCACGTAAATCCTAGTATTTTGATGTTGTCATAGAGGATGGTAGAGTAAAGTGTATGAAAAAAAAAAAAAAAAAAAAAAAATCGAAAAAAATAGAAAAGAGAAAAAGAAAAAATTAGAGTGAAAAAAAAAAAAAAAAAACATCACGGGCACCATCCTACATCTATCATTTAAATTTTATGTTTGTTTATTTCGGTTATCTAGAGTTTAGAAGTGTCGAGTCTTGGCTTAGCAACGCCATTCTTCATATGCATTTAACATAGAGATTTTGACTTACCACCACTAAATAGCCTATCCCACCAAACCCTTATTTCCCTACCGTAAGCCTAACGTTACAACCCTTTAAAGACCTCTTTGATAGTCTTTCCTAGGTGCTTACGTAAAGCGATGGAGGATTTATCTATTCTCAAGCCTATGGTAATCTATGTACTAGGACCGGTTAATGAGTGTTTATCTTCCATTTCCTATATTGTTATATTTCATTTATACACCGAGAGAGATGTGAGTATCCAAACACCCCATGTGAGGTGCTAGTATGTAATTCCGTGCTTGTTATGACTTTCTTGAGGCTTATATGTGTTGTGGACCGTTTTGAATTAATGCTAAATGACCCCTAACTTATAAATTAATTGGCTAAAGCACATTTGCTTGAGGACAAGCAAATAACAAGTATAGGGATATTTGATAAGGTTTTAAAGGTACCATTTGAGGGTCGTTTAAGTCCTTATTTGATCACTTTTGTATCCGTTATTGCTTAATATCGTTCCTTTTCACTTTTTAGGTCTCGTGAAGGCAAAATCTTGAAATGACACTTATTTGGACGAGAAAGGCGAATATATGAAGAAAATGGCCAAAGTTGAAATCGATACACTCACGATTATGAATTTAGAAATCGACGGCGTCGGGAGCTATTTGCGGCGCCGTCGGAGAATTGTTGTGACGGGTCGAACTCAAAACTCGTGTTTTCAAGGCGACGCGTCTAGTGTGAAAGAGTAGGCCGTCGCTACTCGAGCGGCCTAGATGCGATCCGAACGACGTCGAAGTCGAAGAGGGCGGCGTCACGGACATAAGGTGACGCCATCGCAAGGTTAACGTGGCCAAGACGAAACCCTAATGGCGGCGACACGGCGGCGTCACTAAACATAAGGTGACGCCGTCGCAATTGTAATCTTATATATAGAATCCGAATTTTTCGGTCTTTGTGTGGAGAGTCTTTGGAGTAAAACCTAAAACCGAACCTAAGGTGTCTTGTACAGTATTTTAGGGTTTTAACCCTATCTTACACCAAGATAAGTCTTTGCTTCATTAATTCAATTATGTCTTTGATTATTTGTGTGTATGCTTGCATGTTCTCCATGTCCGGCTAATTTATTTGTGTGTTTGCTTAGGAAGTATGAAACTTAATTATTAAATATTGATTGGTTGTTTCTTATCTTAGTTGATTAATGATCTAGTAATGCGATAGGTCATTCGTTGTGTACTTAATGCTTGATTCATCTTTGTGAACCTAGAGTATGATTACGAGTGATTGTAGTCTAAACCATCCGAAGAGCGCCTTAGAGTAGGAGTCTATAATCTCTAAGTGGATTTGTAGATAAGACCCTTTGGTAATTTCAAAGAGTTAGGGAGAAAGCATACCCTACAACTTTAGAAACACAACGCAACTAGGAATAAGACGTGACACTCAACCATCAATAGGAGATAATTAAGGAGTAATACAAACTAAGTAAACACATCTTTAAACTATCATACGAGCACACATTAATTAGACATAGACTCCCACAACCTTAGTTTAGATAATTAGATAATAGTAGAGTAATCGGTGAAATACCAACCCCCAAATCCAATACCGAGATTCGTACCTTTCCATTTTCATAAAATATAAAAGATAAAAATAATCTTCCTCAACCTTAACCTTAGCGTAGTAACTCCCTACTAGCATTCCTGTTCCCCAGAGAACAATATCAATACCGTGGCTTACCTAATTACTACACTACAATGATTAGGTTCACTTGCCTAGGGTGTTATAAAACTTGCTCAAGAAAAGGAAGTTCCTTTGACCCCGAACGCGTGTGGCGTTATCGACTCCCACAACCTTAGTTTAGATAATTAGATAATAGTAGAGTAATCGGTAGAAATACCAACCCCAAATCAATACCGAGATTCGTACCTTTCCATTTTCATAAAATATAAAAAGATAAAAATAATCTTCCTCAACCTTAACCTTAGCGTAGTAACTCCCTACTAGCATTCCTATTCCCCTGAGAACGATATCAATACCCGTGGCTTACCCTAATTACTACACTACAACGATTAGGTTCAACGCCTGGGGTGTTATAAAACTTGCTTGAAGAAAAGGAAGTTCCTTTGACCCCGAACGACGCGTGTAGCGTTATCACATGTCATCTGCTTCGATCTTCTTCTTATCCTCGTCAGTGTATTCTAATTCATCTTGATCAGGAAAAGATGGTGGGACGGCAGGTGTTGCATCAAGAATTCCAGAGTCTTGGACTTGTCGTGGCTTGAAGGGTCAATTCGTAATGGATTGAATCATTAGTTTTCCATTAGGTTTGGTCATGATGTAGCGGAGCATACAACTTGTCCATTGAAGATATCCACCTTTTTCCAGCATAAGAGGCGGTTTTCGGCACCGACTACATGAATGTCTTGTTGAGTTGCCATTGATGAAAGTATTTGATAATAAAGTTGATGTAGGATCGATTCAACGATAAAGGAGTTGTGTTTGATGAAGATTAAGCTCAGTTGTTGTAGTGAAAATTTGCTCTGAAAACTTAAAACCTCAATAACTTCTGTTCAGAGCATTTTTAGGACTTCAAGGTTTAGTCTATTCAGCATTCTATTCTCCTCATTCTCACGGTCGTTTTGATGGGTAGAATGCTAAAAACGGAGTTACGGTTCAAAAGTTATGGCCGTTTGAAGTTTTGTTGAAGATCTTACACATAAACTTGTTCTTAGGCGTAGGATTTAGTGCTTAGGCGTAAACTTCCTTAGGCGTAGACTTCCTTACACTAGTACAAAAACGGGATTTGGTCACACATGGTCGAAATGGAACGGCCACACATTCGCATATTTGTGTGGCTGAAGGTACAAAAATTGACAACATTTACTAATTAGTCACACATGAAAATTTTGATTGTGTGGCCATTAGAACTGTATTGCCACACAATTGAACATTGTGTGGCTAAAGGTATCTGTGATTTTGTTTGATCATTTAGCCACATATGAATTTGGAAGCGTGACAAATACAAGTAACCTTGATGCGTTAGTCACATGAAGTAACTTTTGTGTGTCTAAATCATAGAGTCAAGTTTTGTCACACATTATTTAAGGGTGGTGATATGTTTTGCCAACTCTTTAGCCACATCTGAAATTGGAACGAGTGACAAATGAAAAGTAAGGTTGAAGCATTAGTCACGATATACATATAAACAGTGACAAATATATGTCACACACTTGAACACTGTGACCAAAAGCCATATATGGTCACACTAAATGTTTTGTCACACATTCATTAAGTGTAGCCAAAATCCAGTACATATGTTCACGTAAGTTAATATGTGTGTTTAAAGTTTAGTTTGTGTTAGGTTGCCAAAAGCTAATCTATAAAGTCACATTTACTACTAACACTGTGACCAAATGCCATATATCGTCACACTAAACGTTTTGTCACACATATTACTTAAGTGTAGCCAAAATCCAGTACATATGGTCATGTAACTTAATATGTGGCCATTGGATGATCAATAGTCACTCAAAATACACATTTCTTCACTTTAAACACCATATGGTCACACTTATTAACACTTTTAGCCACTTTATGGTTAATTGTATGTGACTAAATATCCAGAACAAACATGCTTTGTGTGACTAAATGTTAGAAAAGGCCACACAAACATAAAATTCATGTGGCCATTGGATGATCAATAGTCACACAAAATACATGTTTCTTCACTTGAAACACCATATGGTCACACTTATTAACACTTTTTGCCACTTTATGATTAATTGTATGGGACTAAATACCCAAAACAAACATTCTTTGTGTGACTAAATGTTAGAAAAGGCCACACAAACATAAATTTAATGTGGCTATTGGATGATCAACAGTCACACAAAATACACATTTCTTCACTTGAAACACCATATGGTCACACTTATTAACACTTTTGGCCACTTTATGATTAATTGTATGTGACTAAATACACAAAAGAAACATGCTTTGTGTGACTTAAATGTTACAAAAGGCCACACAAACATAAAATTCAAGTGGCCATTGGATGATCAATAGTCACACAAAAGACATATTTCTGCACCTTAAACACCATATGGTCACACTTATTAACACTTTTGGCCACTTTATGCTTAATTGTATGTGACTAAATACCCAAAAGAAACATGCTTTGTGTGACTAAATGTTAGAAATGGCCACACAAAAATAAATTTGATGTGGCCATTGGATTATCAATAGTCACACAAAAACTATTATGTTTTCATAAACAGAACTAACTACGAATACTAAATGACTTAACTTAGGTCCGCGGACTTAACTTTGTCTTGGCAGCCTTAACCACTAAAACTAACCTACAGGACTTAACTTTGTCTTGGCGACTTTAACCACTAAAGTTTTACATTATAAGTAGACCACAACACAAAAATATATTTTTTGGGTGCAAAGATGAACTTGTATTAATCAAGGAAACTTTGTAAAATGAAAAAGCAACACACATCGATATGGACAAGTCCCATATCAAGTTGCATACAAGGCAACTCTATTCAATATCGATATAAGCTGTTCTTATAAGTCCGATAACAAAAACAAACGCCCATATTATACAACCATGGATGATGAAAACCATCACAAAACCATCACAAAGAACACCTTTTAATGCACCACTAGGAACCATACACTTCGGATAGGGTCTATACCAAGTAGTTTACATTCCGTCTCACGAATGGCTTCAACTACTTGGGAACACACACCCTAAATGAAGCCAACCAAATCCTACACAATCCAAGAATCATTTATAAACATGTCTACTAATAACAAGCGATAACGCTGGAATTACGTTTTAACACATGCTAAATCTTGGAATTATAACTAGAATACGGAAGACACCGAAGCTTGGTCGTCACGACAAAGTCAACAAGATTTAATCGACCATTTTGTTTCGTTCCCACCGACACTCCTCAACAATCTCTCTCTATCTTGCGTTTATGGTAACGTGGTTCTTGCTTCTAGGCGTATCGTTGTGGTGTTCCGATTCACGTTCACATAAACTCCATGTCTTCCGGTATCTCGGCGATGCGTTATGGTACTTCCACATGTGATTTCGCCAGTAAACTTATGTGGTATGTTACGCATTAAAAGAACAATGTAGTATGCTCAACAAAAGTATGTCCATGTGTTGAAGCATATATTCGTTTTCGGCGGATAATGGTAGAAATGGTCCAATTTGTATCATTACTTACCAAACGACTCTCGTCCGCGACATATGCAAGGATGGGCGTAAAACAACCCTTTCACTTTCGGGCTCGTACATTCGTTCCATGCACATATGTGTTTCATACGCTCATCCGCAATTGGAATTTAATAAAAATGGTATATAATTTAAAAGCTATTATATGGAAAGGTTTATTTTAAAATAAAATCATAGATTATGTCTAAACTTAGATTAACATAACTTCATCTACGGGGTTTCTCATGAGCGGTCTTATACGATTCGACTCCATACATTGCACAAGTTCGAACGCATCATCAATCCATTATCGACAAATGGCATCACGGAAAGAGTATTGTTTAGGAGATTTGTGAAAAAACTCTTATGCCAAAAGCAAGGTTTTCGCCGTGAATCAATACATTCCATCCGTGCCCACCAAACTCATGCACGGTTCTGCTTTCCTCCGAAGATTTCAATTTGACGGTGAGTGATAGCGCTACGAGCACGCCAAAGAACAAGAACGTCAAATTGGTTATTGTCGATATTGTCCCGAAATTGCAAGGAATGACCTACGTAGCAGTTTAGTTTAAAGAAAACATTAGCGGTCAAACAATTAAAATAATTCCCATTTTCAACAAACTTATACAATGTATTGATTAACATTTTTTCTTACGAGAGGTTGTGCGGGATATTCATCCAACGTAACCAGCACCTATGTTATACGTAACCTAGAAGAGCCGGATCGTATCCGGGGCATTAGTGGCCTCGCATCGTTGTACCACATTACATAATAACGGTCTTCTTCTAGATAAATTAAATGGAATGTGGCCACATTGATGTATTGGTCATTTTCAATAAAAGCTCGCCACTCGGACCCATGCAAAGTAATGCGACCACGAACCAATTTCGATAAACCTTATGTTTGGTTCTCTATTGTGGATTAGGTATATCCAGCGCTTCTTGGGTGCAGTGTTTGATAAACAAAGCAGAAGCATCTTAAATTTAAAAAGTAAGCACGTATATCAATTTGATGGTTACATTGATAAATTTATAACCTTAAGTAAGTATTTTAAATACAACTTACCTGCAATGTCCTAATGTTTGTGCGGTTTTCCTCCACCAACAATTGGATGCTCATTCTATTTTAAAACCACAATCGTCTTAATGGCCAATAAGGTTATCACATATGCATAACATTTCCACCAACTAATACATGTCTTAGATGATCTATACATCTTTATCATTAAGGTGTCAAACAAAAAATGATTGAAGATGTATTACTACATATTTAACTATGTTTCAAAAATAAATAATCATATAGTCCTTTTAGACTAAAAATCTGTATTTTTTTTACGTTTAATCATCTTACCCCATACGTTTGTTAAAATCTAGTAACAAATCCATAATCTACCCAACATACCATACGCCATTGCTTCATCCAATGTTTAAACCTAAGCTCAGATAATTAATTACATAAGGTGTAGTGCTTAACCAAATCATATAAAAGCTATACTAACCTAGATTAAACATATGTTTAAAAGTTGTCTAATTAGCTATTTAACAAATAGCTGCTACGTATTCCACAATCCACATATATCCATGATTCTTTTTATTCAAATCATCCTATATTTACATGTCACACAATATTCTAAAGAATCAAATCGCATATAGTTCAAATAAAATGGCTGTTACATTATGATCAAAGGATACTATATTCTTTAGGATATGTTAAACATTGCAAAAACAAATATCAAACATGCATGTGTATCCATCAACATATCAGAAACATGCATATCAATCACTTTACATTTGCAGTTCATGGTTAAAAAATAAATAAATAAATAAATAATGTGTAACATTACACGATGATGCGGTTTTGTGTTGAAGAAGATAGACTTGAATATTTTGCTTTGACTATATGATTAAGTGTAGCCGTAATATATCACGGTTCTCAAACTCGCAATGATTACTATTAATTAAGAGAAGGATTTTTGTTTTATTTTTTAGCTTGTATTATGAGAGCATTGCATATATACCATAAAACTCAAAAGTTGCATATTTCTCCATAATACAAGTTTTTAATGCATGATGTACAATGCAACTTAAGCATGTTTTGGGTATATACATAAATATGTAAGTTTTAGTGGAACAATTACGTACCAAAGCGGTACATTTGAAAAATACGCAACTATTTTATGACCTAAAGCCTTGATTATATACATACAAAATATTTGGTAGAATCACCTTAAAAATTAAGTACCTTAACATACAAATAAATAATATTACATTAACATACGCGATGTCGTAACTTGTATCAATGTGTAACCTAAATCACAACCATACACGATGTCGTAACTGGTAATTTGAATAACAACGTAATAGTGACATAACAATGTATCTCCTTTAAACAATCCCGAACATAAATATAAATTTTAAGACACGTATAAATATACAAGTTACCCATTTAATAAATCAAAGCGTAATCAACACTTTAAAGACAAAGACCTAATACATTATTGTGTAAACCGTAACTAGTATTCTCGCAAATAAAATCGTATGTCGAATACAATATTGGTTAATCGAATATACAATGTAGCTATTGAATCAATGCCAGTGCGTCAACGTTTGCAATGTTTTTACACGATGTTTCCCGTCCTTGAATGTCACGTTCACTGTGATGATAAAAAACCTGTGGAATTTAAGTAACAAAAAAAGTTAAACGTTGTAATAAAGTATATAATTGTAGGTACTTTTTAAATAAGAAACATACTATTTAATAACATCATATGTTTTTTTTTGGGAGTACATTTGAAAAAAAAGGCCAAGTATGTGAGGTTAGATAATTAATGATTCTTCATGGGGAAGGTAACTCTAGGGTGGCAATCAAATCAAATGGCTTATAAGTCATATACAATTAGTGTTTATCAAATCATAACCAACAAATAATTTTCACTTTAAACACACACACATACCAGTAATAACTTAGCACTACCAATATTAACTTAGCATTACCAGTATTAACTTTGCACTACCTGTATTAACTTAGCACTACCAGTACTAACTTAGCACTACCCGTACTAACTTCTGAATCTGTCCACTAAGAGTCGGGATGTTTAGGGACCTTATGGGTATACATTCCGTACCTCCTGACCCATTACCAGGTGTGAACTAATCCTACAAGTGCACTAAAATTTCCAACAATCCTCCAAAAATTTAGTTCACTTCTTTTGCATGAAAATCAAACATCAAATAAAACATGTGCATAAACGAAAATATCCTGAGGATTGAATTTCCATCTTAGTACAATAAACGTTCAACCAACAAAGTAGAAAAAGCCCATAACAACACATGTATGACTGTTTGAGTTACTGCAACAGTAGTAAGAAACAAAAAATGAATATATGTAAAGATACATGGAAACAGAGTGCAGTGTTTGGAGTGAACTAAAAGGACGTATGCAAATAGTAATAAATTTGGATTTTACTTGCATGCTATTTGTGTTAGATACCTTCCAAGCGAATCAATATGAAATCTGCAGAAACAGTAGTGATTTTGTGTATTTTTTTTTCATGCAAATGGTATTCAATGTGTAATTATATGTTATACATGTGCCTATCACTATGCAAAACATATAGCCTTACTTTTCCTATTTAAGAGGGTGTATCACTATGCAAAACATATATCCTTACTTTTCATAACTTGTAATAAAAAGGAAGAAAACACAATGTCTAGACGCCTAAGTGTGATCGACAGAGCGAAGCCAATTCGAATAACTGGTGCGAGATGCTAGTGTTGTCTTGTCGCTAAGTCAGCGAGTTAGGACATTCAAATGTCACAACAAATGAATGTCCTATGTGCTAGCTTACAGTGTTACTAAATGAAGAGGCTTACTTTTATTCAAGAGTTAGAAATAGTTGGGAACATTTATGCCAGAAAATGCGAAATATCTAAGAGAAATTCGAGCAAGAGATAAAGAAAAGCTCATGAAAATCGCATTTTGGCAGCTGGATTGGAGCTAAATTTTCGCAATCATGATGTGTTCATTCAGAAACTTAAGGGCTTAATGGATTGGTAAGTGTGTTTGCATAGCTGGGGGATGCTGTTGTTGGTCATGATGTCTAGTTTATGCTGGTCTTTGCATTTGCAGTTATGTACTTGTCTTGAATTTTATTTTGAATGTTGTTGTAATATTTGGTTTTAGCCTTTGGCAGGTGGTTGTAAAATATTTTATCAAATAAAAGACAGTGTTTGTGTTAACTAATTTTTCGATGTTTACCTTTTATTGTGTTTGCATTCCATGATCCAGTCTGAAACAACATCCTCATCACTGGTTCAGGATTAATCTATTGAAATGCCTCCGTTAATGGAGTATGTTTACCTGTTGCTGCAATTAAAGCGGATGAGTAAAATTTCCATATACGAATCTAAATTGTGGAAAACTAAGGGGGTTTGAATAGTTTTACCAATTTAAAACTTCCTTTTAAATATTTAGATCGACTTATGTCAATCTATTTGGTTGTTTATGTTGGACGTTGATAGATAAATATATAAACGTGTAATGAAAGATAAAGAGTAAGAAGCACATCACCACGACACAAGTATTTATAGTGGTTTGGCTACAAAGACACCTTCCTTGCCCTACTTCACTCCCCGAGTCACCTACTCGAGAGTTCGTAAACACTACACCAATCTCCTTATGGCGGAGAAGCCTTCACAATGTCGCTTACACCTTTTTCCGGTACAAAGCTTAATACCGAGTTCTTTCACACCAAGGCGAACCACACCTAACACAACGTCGCCTACCCTTTATACGGTGCTAGGCTAACCACCGAGTTCTTTCACACCAAGGAGAACGAATCCTATCACAACGTCGCCTACCCTTTATTAGGTACTAGGCTAAGCACCTAGTTCCATTACTATGGAGGAACTACTACCCATCACAACACAACACCTAATCTTCAAGGAGATCCACTCCTTGTTATAACACCATCAAGGATATCACCATCCTTGGAAATAGACAAATACTTATATGTATAACGATGCACCTCATCGATTATACGACCTAGGCATTCTTCCCTAATGCCACTTGATTTGATTCTTAGGCATCCTTCACTAATACCTTTGACACAACGCTTGGCACCTTTCACTAATGCCTTCGTCTTGACACCTTTAGCATTCTTCACTAATGCTTTTAAGACGGACGTTTAGCACCTTTCATTAATGCTTTCATCTTGACTCTTTCGGCATCCTTCACTAATGCCTTCAACACACAACTATGGAGGAAGAAAGAACTATCAAAAAGAGAACCTCAGTTGTCTTGATGATGACGAAGCATGGCAACTCATGGACTTGAGCTTGCTCAAGTTCAAGAAGTGGTGATCTCGCCTTTAAGAGGAACCTAGAGAATCACACAAAAACCAAAGACAAACTACATAGATCTCTTGGATCTGAGGTTAGAGAGATATAATACTTGGAGAAAGTATGTGTAAAAGTGGTGAGTAAAAAGGAAGAAATGGCTCACTATTTATAGAGGAAAAATTATACTATTCCCCGGATCCTACGGATCCCTTCCACAAGGGGTCCGTTCCGTGGGATGCTCCTCTTTACCCATGGGTATTTTGGTTATGGGTCATGGGTCATGGGTTGATCCATGGGTCTTTTGCTAGATACAATGTATCTCTTGAGTGCAATGCACCTAGTCACATGGGTATGAGTCAAAACCATGAGTTATAGATATTATCCATATATGATATAAGCATGATGTCATGCAATGGGTTATGGGTCAAGCTCCATGGGTCATGGGCTTTGGGTTGTACCCAACTACATTCAATGTATTTGCCCAATGGGTTATGATACTTAAGTTTCTACCCATTTATATTACCCAATATACTACATACTAGTTATGTGTATATTTTACCCAAATATGTAAACACTAGTTGTTGTACATATGTAATATTAAATCATAAAATCACTTATACTTGTTTTAGTGTTTTATGTGAAAATGTGAATATGTTAGAAACTATTAGTTCAAACCATTTACGTATTTTATTTATTTCGTTAAAATGATTTTCGTTTGTTATCGACAAAACATTGAAGATCGTAAAATATAAATAAACGTTTTCTGACTTATTTGTATAACAATCTCCCCTTTTGTTGATGACAAAACATAAAATTATTTTAAGGAAAAGCTAAAATTCGTAAAAGTTTGAATTTGTAGTTTTTACTTTCTTCTCTCCCTTTTTGTTAAAACAAAAAGAGCTTTGAAAGGAAACTAACACATTGTTTTAGGAAAAACATGTGAAAGAAATAAAAAGAAATAGAGAGCAAGCAACGGGAAAGGATCTTGTCTTTACTCCCCCTTGACGAGTCGATCCCTATGTAAGAGCGTCAAGAAAGTAATACTAGGCTAGTTTATTTGCAACTAAGTTTGCAAAAGATTTCGTCTAAGTGATGAATGTGCTCCCCCTTGATGATTGCAATTTTGTAAAGGGATGTCAAGAAATGTAATCCTAATATTGCAAGTAATTTGCAATGTATTGCTTTGACACAAAGCTCCCCTAGCTTTAGGATGTCAAAGTCTTCATGTGTAAATTGAATAACTACAAAACAAAGATTAGAAAACAAGTATAATGCACATTTCCTGCATATGTGATCCAAGTTAATAGAAAAATAGTTTTACAGATCACGGATCCCACGGTTCCCTCCTAGTAGGGATCCGTCTGGTAAATTAGAGGATCGATCTGGTGATGAATAGATTCAAGAAATGGTGGTATAACAACTAATGTTATCACAAAAGTAAGATATGAATACAACGTAATCATATACTCAGAAATATAGCAAGTAGCATGTAATTTCATTTAATAAAACTAGAATTATGATATACATGACTCTAAAAACTAAGAAAAAAATACATGACTAGGAATTTCTAAACCAACTATCGCTTGATGCTAGGACACCACTAAACTTTTCTAGCTCAAGTTTTGTTTAGGTTTGATCTCGTCGAAACATTCGAGGAGATGGTAAAACATGAAACGTTGGTCTTCTCATACTTCATGTATCAAACTTTCAACATGTTGACAATGATAACAATCTTTGTCATGGCTAGGTAGTGGTGGTGGAAGAAATGAAATGGCTTGATGCGAAGGATCAAGTAAAGCGGCTTATGGGGCTTCAAACGACGGAGGTATTGGTGGAGGCGCATTTGAGAATGGCTCGATCAAGAATGATGGTGGTGGTAGAGAAGTGTCAACTTCCATATGGTCGGGTGGTTGACTTTGATGATTTCTCATAATCCAAATGGGATTATATGATGGAAATGGCGAAAAGGAAGCCGGAGCTAGTGTTGAATCAACACCTTGATGTTGTACCATTATTCCTCCTAATGAGGAGAATGTTGTCGGCGGAGGCGGATGAGACGGCCTAGGAGGCAAATCCTCTAAATTGTAGAGGTGTGGTGATGATAGTGGGGATGTAAAAGAAATAGCTCTAGGAACCAATGGTGATGGTTTGGTAGAGATGATATTGTTTGGCCTAGGAGGTATGGTGGTGTTTGGCATAGGTAGTTTTGTGGGTACTATCCTTTTAGGAGTTGGTTTGATTGGTTGAGAAGAGATCCTTGCATTTGTTGGCTTGACCAGAGATGATTCGGTTGAAGAAATTTCGTGTACAACACGAGCAATTTTCTTGGGTGGTTCTTTGGTGGATAAGTTACTACTTGGAGTTTTCCTCATGATGAGATGATTTCAAAAGTTTGTAAGGGTTTCTTAAGTGCTGAAAATTAGGATGAAAGTGATGACTATGGAATTCCTAACAATGTGGTTTATAAAGCAAGAGATTTGACAAGTGCATTTAAGCCTTAGGCCACTAAGATTCATTGGAATGTTATGATTTAACATGCACAAGAGTTAACTTCAGAGTTTGTACTGATCTAGGAACTTATTTAAGATGAGATGGAGTGTTTGAGTTAGGAAGATGAGCTTGAAATGATTGTTTTAGCTAGAGTTGTCATAAGCTGTCATCCGGATCCCATGGTTCCCTCCTCAGAGGGATCCGTCTAGGCTAATCCTAGGGATCCGGCTCTCAGCAGCTATGAAAGAGTAGAAATGATTTTTCTAAGATCTAAGATCTATATCACCTTGAGTGTTTCAGTCCTCCTAAGTATCTTAAATGAAGGGGTGCTTAAGTACTTAAAGGTAATGAGTGATGTAGCTAATGATTGCCTTTTATGGAAGAAATTTGATCTTTCATGAGTACCAATGAATGAACAAGAGTGACACTAAAGATTTTGAGAGTGTCAAGTGAAGCTAAAAGATCCTAGAGATCAGATAGTGACTTAGATTAATCCTTTGGAAAATATCCTAGAGGCTTAAGATGGAAAAACTAGGATTTGATCAATTTTGACCAATTTTGTCGTAAGGATGATTATGGTCGATTTTACTATAAGAGGTTTCCAACGTTTAGATATGAGGGATCATGTGAAAAATGATGTGTGAGTAGGAAGGATCTACTTAACTTGATAAGGACTTAATTTGCCTTAAGACACTATGTCTAGCTTAGTGTGAGGTGTTCTAAGGATATGTTTGAAATACAATGCTTGCAATTGCATTTTCTGTTTGCCAGATCCCACGGTTCCCTAAATGTAGGGATCCGTCTAGCACAAACTTTGGGATCCGTCCATCTGCTCAGTAGAACCTTTACTAAAGGTATGCAATGATCTTAACAATGAATTATATTCCAAGGTTAGTTTAGAGGGGTTCTAACACTAAGATATCAAATGTAAGATGTTTTATTTCATGAAGGAAATAGGATTACATTGATAAAGCACGAGTACGAAAGGATTGATCCGATTTGAAATACTACTAGGTCCCTGGAGTGTTTTCGCTAGGAGGATCATCACGTGATTAATGAGTGTTGGTGGAATCAAGAATGAAGAAAGTCTTCATGAGAGATATGTTTAGAGGTTCCATCATCTTGTTCACAAGCACGCATAACGGACTTTGAAATTGAGGATGAAAGTGCATAACGTTATGATAGAGGCGTCAAGAACATTCCATAAGGGATGAGTTTATTCTTGGAGCCTTGAAGATTTACAATTCGCCTTGCGAAGAAGTAGGCGAGATTGTATGGTTGTTGTGTTAGCAAACATTATATTATGTGAGCACAACAAGCGGGAAAGATTTCTCGATTTCCCCTAAACTCCAAAAATTTTCACGTAGGATGAGTGCAAGGGGCTTGTACTCTTCTCGGATGTCCCGTGTGAAGATAATGTTTGGATCGGAGTAATATGGTCGAGGTTTGCATATTATGCGATGTAAATCTTTCGGGGAAGGTATGTGTGAACAATATGGACTATTTTCTTCACGAAAGTTGAAGAGAGAATCAAGAGACCAATCTTCGGTGAAGGCACATTGTCCATGATTTGGAATTCGGAGGATGTGAGCAAAATGCCCAAGGGTTAAAGTAAAATTTTGGTTTTTGATATAAAACCAAAGAGATAGAGAGCGATTCTCGTTACGAACGAGTTCAACTTGACGGAAGAATTCCATTATGAACCTTGGACATATCTTCTCGTTGATTTCAAGAAGACATTCTAGTCCTATGGCTCGGAAGGAGGTATTGATACCTTCTTGAATTGTAGAGAGGTGTTAACAATACGTCCTTCATGGAAGTGACGGTTTTGAGGTTATTGAACCCACGACATGAATACCGGTGTGTTGGGTTCAAGGAGATGTTACGAGTGTAGACGCTAGTGAGTGAAAAATCAAACTCATATTCATGCGTCATAGTTGAACCTATAGAAATGATGAGTTAATAGAAAGTGATGTTTGAGGTCAACCTATGATTATCTAACGTTTTTATTAGATTTTTATTAACAATGGTTTTTAACAACAACGACACTTAACTTCACTTATGGTTTTGACATTCTAGTGGAATATTCCTTTTAGAAAGAAAGTGGTTTTTATTTATTATTTTTTTTTTATTTTGCATGAAAACTGTTTTCCAGTAGGACGGATCCCGCGGTTCCTTTTCAAAAGGGATCCGGCTAGTATATCTTCCGGGATCCGTAGATCTGTAGTTACAGAAACAGATTTTATGATGAAAAGCATAGGTTTTTATATCTCATAGTTTTATATCAAGATATGTGTTTTAGCCTATATTTTTGTTTAACATGCATACATGTCTTCTAATGTATTACGAGAGAATGGAATAAAACAAAGAGAAATGATAAACACATTGTGATAATAATAACCTAGATAACTAGACTATTAGTAATATTTCATTTCAATACTAAGAATGATACAAAGGATTGGGTATATACCCCAATGTAGATTAACAACACAAAGTAAATGTCTCTGTATGTGAACTTCATCATAGGGAACACAAGTGTGATGAGTGTTAAGACGATGAGCATGAAGGCGATGTAAACCATGTTGAACATGATTCTTCTTGGTTTTGGTTGAGATGAAATGGAGAGGATGATGAAGTTTTGAGTGAGAGGGAATAAGATCAGTGGTGTTTTTTGAAAGCGTATAGCTGAGTTCTGTTCCACGGTTCCCCTGGATCCCTTGTATTTAGGATCCGGCTACTGTGGACAGAAAGAGGGTTGTTTGGCATTATTTTTGTAGTAGTCTTATAAACTAGCTTACTAAAAAATAGTTTGGAGGTATCAGATGAAAGATTGTTTTTGGACGACGGGTTTTGATTAATAACATATCGAGGGTTCATATGTGACGACGGCATTAGTTTGACGAATTAAAAGGAATACTATTCCCGATGATGAATAAGACGGAAAAGTGACGAAAGAGACTTTAAAAGATGCTAGCAATTATTAAACAAAAAGAACTATGATATAAATAAATTCATGTAAGCTATCTAATGAAAAGTAACACATACCTCTATGCTTCTTGGTTTGGAATAATACCAAAACTACTTCATCAGCTTTTAAAGTAATCCTTTGTACTTGGTGTAAGTAAGTTGTGATTACTTATAGATTCTTCCTTGAATGTTGACTTCATTATTCTTTGAATAGAAATGAAGATTTTGGAGAGATCCTAGTATGAAGATTTCTTGAAACAAAAATTGTTAGAATGATCTATCAATATCCAACAAAGTGATTTAAAAGAAAAATAGACTTTGAAAAATCCTTCTTTGTAGTTTTCAAACATACACGGATCGTATCAAGTTTTTAAAGTACAACATACTTTAAGAAACTTGGTAACAAAGCTCTGATGCCAATTGTGGAAAACTAGAAGGGGGGGGGGTTGAATAGTTTTACCAATTTAAAACTTCCTTTTAAATATTTAGATCGACTTATGTCAATCTATTTGGTTGTTTAAGGTGGACGTTGATAGATAGATATATAAACGTGTAATGAAAAATAAAGAGTAAGAAGCACATCACCACGACACAAGTATTTATAGTGGTTCGGCTACAAGGACACCTTCCTTGCCCTACTCCACTCCCCGAGTCACCTACTCGAGAGTTCTTAAACACTACACCAATCTCCTTATGGCGGAGAAGCCTTCACAACATCGCTTACACCTTTTTCCGGTGCAAAGCTAAATACCGAGTTCTTTCACACCAAGGCGAACCACACCTAACACAACGTTGCCTCCCCTTTATACGGTGCTAGGCAAACCAACGAGTTCTTTCACACCAAGGAGAACTAATCCTATCACAACGTCTCCTGCCCATTATTAGGTACTAGGCTAAGCACCTAGTTCCATTACTATGGAGGAACTACTGCCCATCACAACACAACACCTAATCTTCAAGGAGATCCACTCCTTGTTACAACACCATCAAGGATATCACCATCCTTGGAAATAGACAAATACTTATATGTATAACGATGCACCTCATCGATTATACGACCTAGGCATTCTTCCTTAATGCCACTTGATTTGATTCTTAGGCATCCTTCCTTAATGCCACTTGATTTGATTCTTAGGCATCCTTCACTAATTCCTTTGACACAACGCTTGGCACCTTTCACTAATGTCTTCGTCTTGACACCTTTAGCATTCTTCACTAATGCTTTTGACACGGACGTTTAGCACCTTTCATTAATGCTTTCGTCTTGACTCTTTCGGAATCCTTCACTAATGCCATCAACACAACATCTATGGAGGAAGAAAGAACTATAACAAGAGAATCTCAGTTGTCTTGATGATGGCGAAGCATGGCAACTCATGGACTTGAGCTTGCTCGACTTCAAGAAATGGTGATCTCGCCTTTAAGAGGAACCTAGAGAATCACACAAAAACAAAAGACAAACTACATAGATCTCTTGGATCTGAGGTTAGAGAGATATAATACTTGGAGAAAGTATGTGTAAAAGTGGTGAGTCAAAAGGAAGAAATGGCTCACTATTTATAGAGGAAAAATTCTACTGTTCCCCGGATCCCACGGATCCTTTCCACAAGGGATCCGTCTAGCGTAAAGCTAGGGATCCGTGGGATGCTCCTCTTTACCCATGGGTATTTCAGTTATGGGTCATGGGTCATGCGTTGATCCATGGGTCTTTAGCTAGATACAATGTATCTCTTGAGTGCAATGCACCTAGTCACATGGGTATAGGTCAAAACCATGGGTTATGGATATTATCCATATATGATATAAGCATGATGTCATGCAATGGGTTATGGGTCAAGCTCCATGGGTCATGGGCTTTGGGTTGTACCCAACTACATTCTATGTATTTGCCCAATGGGTTATGATACTTAAGTTTCTACCCATTTATATTACCCAATATACTACATACTAGTTATGTGTATATTTTACCCAAATATGTAAACACTAGTTGTTGTACATATGTAATATTAAATCATAAAATCACTTATACTTGTTTTAGTGTTTTATGTGAAAATGTGAATATGTTAGAAACTATTAGTTCAAACCATTTACGTATTTTATTTATTTCGTTAAAATGATTATACATTTGTTATCGACAAAACATTAGAAGATCGTAAAATATAAATAAACGTTTTTACGACTTATTTGTATTAACATAAATTTTCAAAGTAACAAACACTATTTGTTCATCTATCCAGCAAAATGTGTGTTGCAGACCATTGCACTTACAATGCCTGTTTAGGTGCAATATCTGATTGGACCAAGCATAAAATAATTGCAATATCTGATTCGATGTCAAATTCCAGCCCATTCTACTACGACTATATACACAGATGCCTAACATCTTCGAGCCAATCATGATTCATTGGGACGGTTGTATGATAGGGACCAATGATTATATATAGCTTTGAACAGAAACTATATATACACGTGACGCTAACGGACGCCAGCCACAATGAAACATGATTGACCTGAAGAAATTTACCAACTTCATTAAAGTACAAGGTTGTGATAATATTATGCATATAAAATAAAGCGGTCACAAACATGCGACATAATCGTCTATACATTGCTATAAACCAGTCAAGATATGGGCAATCTCAAGTTTAAAACTACCCGTCATAATTGATCAAAGCGTTGATGGTCATGGTAAGCTTAACAAGCAGATAATCCATTAGTCACAAAATCTGAGGCTCGGATAGGGTAGCAGTTTGAAAAATTGGATTGCCCACCATGGTCGCAAACCTTAACATGCTGCCAAGCCAATATATGGGCATTATCGGTTTGTAAAATACCCGTCGAATTCATCATAGCCTTGATTTTGTTGGTAGCTTACACGCGCTTAAAGCAAAAAGGAAATAATCAATTTTAACATTAAAAGCGAACCAAAGTCAAGATGTGCAAACTAAATGTCCATCTAATCACATAACCTTCACCAAATCACGATAAAATCATCATATAACACATTTCCTAACTGGGTCATTCATTCATCATAATCAAGAACCCAATTCCTAAATTGCAACAAGCTTATATTTTGACAAGTAGGTCGTCATTAAAACATCAAATATTGCTCAAACAATTATCAATTTATCAAAATGAAACATAAAAATTAGATATACACCTTTATAATTCTTTGATGAACATGTATTCATCGCTTTCAACCCTAATACTGACCATAAGATGATCAACTATATATGATCATTTCATCAAAATTGAATCATCAATTTGAATACACAAACACAAGATGTCTGAAATATATGTTTTAATTTGATAAATATGTTGTATATTAGAAACCCCTAATTTCACCTGGAAACCATATTTTGTTTTTGCAAGTTTTTAGGACTGTGTGTTTGATCTATGTGTGTGTGAGAGAAAACTAAATATCATGATATAGTTTAAACTATAAAAGGAAAAATTGCATAAATAAAAACATATTAACATACGCTAAACTATTATCATTATATAATAAGCATCATTGTACCATTTTCATTGTTAATAGCTACATTAATCTAACATCCCCATCCTAAACCATATGCACCGTCTACCCCCAAAAGACAACCATACACAGATCACCAAGATGACAAAACACAAAACACGTACATAAACATATGACCTAATCATAAAATCCATGATGTCCATATGCTCCTCCTTCTCATGCAAACACCACGGACTTCAACCAACAAGCCCCTCAAAACCTCCAGCCTCTTGCGCATCCTGATCATCTGCAACCTCAAGCACTCATAGACATCTCCACCAGCTTCTTCATCATCATGGTTAAGAGACCACACCTCAACCATCCTTTTAGTCTGCACTAGTATCTTCCTCTACAACTCATTGCATTGCTCCCCGAGAAACCTCAAAAACGCTTCATCTTCTGTGTGATCTTGAATGAAAAGGAACTTGAAACTTTGATGTAGTTTTTCTGATCCGGACATGTCTTTCAACTCATTGATGAATGGAGTGTTCGCCATTGTAATTATTGGTGGTGGGTGAAACTTTGACGGTTGATATTAATTGGATTTAAGAGATAAGAATGAAGTATATATTGTAAATAAATGTAATTAAACCACACTCTAACTAAACTGCTAAGGAACCCAGAAGGTTTCATCATTGCAAATGTAAATTAGACTATTAATTCACATTTTTTGTTTTCCCAAGAAAAAAAACAAATACTGTAACAATTCGCATTTTCAGGATTTCTATCCATTCTCAAATTTTTACTTTTTGTTTTCGAGAATTTACTATTCATTTTTACTATTCACTTTCACTATTCATCCCGTAAAATTTTTATTTCACATTCTCGTAATATAAATTATTTTAGTAATGACTTGAGAGTTCGACAATCGTTAGATCATTTTCGCAAAAGTTATTAAGAAAACATCGTTATAAAGTTTCATTTTGGTCGAAGCACCATTTAGTCATCACGCGCATAACGAAAATCAACTCTGAAAATTTTCCTCGCATAAGATAAATTTTTAGATCACTCTTGATTAATTTGAGAATTTTTAAGATTTATTTTTATGTTACCAAATAAACCTCACTACTGCATTTAAACTAAACTCACGTTTTAAACAATTCTACTTACATCCGGACTTAACGATTCTGCACAGTGTTTCTAATATGTTTTGACACTTTTACATTTTTGGAAAAGTCAAACATATTTCCCTCCTACTTTGACCATAAAGAAATTAACCTTGTACGTTCTACATTTTTGCTTAAATCGCGTAAGTTTTAGACTTCACGTATAACTGTAAAGTTATCCCGCTTATGATGAAAACCACATTTTGACATCTCATATCACTTTTAGACTAATTTTAGTCTACTTTAAATAAATTCACGGTCATTTCCCTGAAATTTCGTTCTTTTCTGATAAATTGCGAATTACGCGTTTTTGCACCCAATAAGACTTATCACTCATTTTATACTTTTAGATGGAGTATAATTATGAGTTTCATCATTCCTACAAGTTTCGTATTTTTACGATACCCGGTTTTACGTTTTATGGCTTAACAACTTACGGTTGGCATTTAACGGAACCAAAACTTACTCCGTAACCAAGATAAGATCAAGACTTATCATCTAAGCCTTGTCACCAATTGTGACAGCCTCTATGGGTGGAGTCATCATTTTGGTGGCATAATCCTAACCATGCTTCCTTTAGATCATTACATGTGTCCTAACTTAACCATGGTTAACATTTAACCCAATATATGATTAACCAAACTTACCCTCCTATAAATAGCAAGTGAAATTCATCCTAAAGACCTTCACAAGCTTTTTTGGGTCGTTCATAGCTTAAATCCTCCATATCTTCCATCATTTGATCTTTAAACTCCAAGTTTATGCAAAGAAGTTCCAAAGATCAAGCTACTTCATCAAATCTCTAGCAAGTTTAAATGATCTTCTTGAGTTTAGATCCACTCAAGTCACTTATTACTTCATCACCAACTCTTCAAGTTTGCAAGGGTGCCAAGGTGTGGAAAGCTAGCTCAATCCAAAGTCTTAAGTGATCAATCAAAGTCCTATCCTTACTAAGTTACTCATTTCTTATTGAAAGCCAAAAGTTGTAAGCAACTTATCACCACCATCATCTCATCTTTATTATTCATAATCTTAACTATTTCATGCTATATATCTAGTTACTATGTTGATTCATGATGTACATATACTCAATCACTTGTTTTAATTCACATATTGTCATAAAAGTAAGAAAGTAGTAAACTAGTCATATTCTACACATGTGAGACCATTAAAATCATTAACATATGGACTTTCTAACTTACATAATATGGTAGACAAGATAAAAAGGTAAATATAGCAATTTGAATCACCCGAAACGGACAGACGAGTCAAAAGTTATAGTCAAAAGAAGTTAAGCGAAACTAAAACGCCAAAACTGTCATATTGAAACTGTTTTGGTTCTGCCATTTTAAAAGTGGTACTTCTGTTCCGAATCATCAAAAAGTTAAAACACGAAAGTTGTCCGGAACGACGTTTTCCTCTGCTTTCAAAGAATCTCGGACCTTGAAAAATAGGCCATTATCTTTCAAAAATAGAAACTGCCCTTTTATATGGTCTCACAACTATACTTTTGTCACAACTAAAAGCAAATCAAGAGGCCTAATGGCCATAAGCCAAGACCACGGCTATGGCTAAGGTCAAAGCTGAGTGTCAAGACCAAAGTCACGGCAAGGCCATGGCTAAAGCCTCAAGGCTTATTTTCCCAAGACCGTTAACTAAGGTGATCGTATATATGAAACAACAACAACTTGTAAAAACATGATAAACTTATTTATATAACAATCTTCACTCAAAACATATATTGTATCTACTAAGTGCTACAATAGTAGGGAGCTTCATGTGAGGGGTTTCATTTGAGTAAAACGTATCGACGAGTTGTTGGATTTACGATTTAAAGTGTCCTAGCTCCTCGAACGTTTACTGCACGACCTCTGAATTATGATGGCCCGAACGGTAGTACGATATCTATACACTAAATACGTTTTCACAACTAGACCATTTCTATAAACGACATACACAAACACCATGTACTACATCATGATCAACATAGAGACATATATAGGATGATTTATGTTTTCCTAAACATTATTCCAAACCTTAGTCGCAACATCATATTCTAGGTTGCTCGTAGAAGTTCTCACGACATATCCATCATTCTCATTATACACTTGATATCATTTACTCTCGGTGAGTTCATAACCCCACTTTCTATTACTTAATTGTTTTACAAACCCTTGGGGGAGATACATGCTTTATTTTAAATCGAACACATTGCTTTCAAATTATACTTGAATATATTAGTTGCACTAAGTACTACTATTGCCAAAGTCCTTATTATCATGAACCATTAATCACTTGCGAGTGAACGCGAATAATGTGGATAGATCTATCGGGAATGACAAATCCCCGTTTGTATTGACCGGTAGGCAAACAAACGCACTCTATTTGAAGATCCATTGGTTAATGGCAAATTACCTATTAGGGCATCGGTTACTATTATATGACAGCTGTTAACGTTTCGGTATCATGAGCTTAGTGCAATAATATCTGTTTTGTTTTCAAACCATTGGTGTGAGTCTATAGCTCACACTACAAACATAATGTGTTCAACCATCAAAAAAACTCTATGAATTTCACTCAACCTTTGTGTTGACAGTTTTAAGCATGTATTTCAGGTCCATAATGTCGGAAGCTGGCACGGAAGAGCAAGGATACTAAAGAAGGCTATAAATTTTATTATCATTCGAAAACCTATTTAATGTATTTTGTAAACCGTGAAACTACTAGGACCTCATTTTTTGTAAATTATGATATTTATATAAATCGAATGATAAATATTTTAAAACGACTCCATTAGAGTTCGTTTTCTATTGTTATGACTGTTGTGCCATGAAGTAATACCCGTTTTAATTCCTCTGCGTATCACGAAATTGGGAGTGTTACTGATTGGTATCGAGCCACGATTATAGAGAAGCGGGTCTAATGAGACTTAAACTATAACTACTTTTACAAACAAAAACATTTTATAGCCTTCCTTTCTTCGTGCCTTCCATTCTCCGACGATTATGTGACTTTTAGGCATTTTAAGCTATACAAACATACTAGTATATTGATATATACACTTGACATAATTTCAATCATAAACAAAGTACTCAACATATCTCAGTATGCCTATTCTAAGGCATTACGGCACAATCATATTTTCCTAATCTCCCAATCATGCATCTACTCATGCATTTTAGGATTACTAAACTTTATCCAAGACATTGTAACGCGATTACAATGGTCTTTCCTACTTCCTAGACACCTTGTGAGATACAATAGTCTCTATTACATTCTCGAACCTTTGTGAGATCTGATGGTCTCTATTACATTCTCGACAACATGTAAATCCTACGGTGGTCTCTATTACATTCTCAAACACTATAAATCCTCACAGTGGTCTCATTTATTTCTCAAGACATTGTGGGTTACACAATGGTCTCTCTATCATTTCTCAAGACATTGTGGGTTACACTATGGTCTCTCCATTTTTTCTCAAGACATTGTGAGTTACACAATGATCTCTCCATCATTTCTCAAGACATTGTGAGTTACACAATGGTCTCTTCATCATTTCTCAAGACATTGTGGGTTACACAATGATCTCTCTATCATTTTCTCAAGACATTGTGGGTTACACAATGATCTCTCCATCATTTATTAGACATTGTGAGTTGCACAATGGTCTCTATTATTTCTTAGACATTGTAAGTTACATAATGGTCTCAACTATTTCACAGACATTGTGAGTTGCACAATGGTCTCAACTACTCCTCAGACATTGTAAGTTATACAAAGTCTCTAAAAAAATATTATCTTATAGACATTATATGATATTGTTTTACATGAAACCCGTCACAGTCTATCAATTTCCCTAATGGAAATACAAGAAATGGGATTTCTAAAGATAAACCGACTCATCATCTACAAAAGTGAAGTTCAAAACTTTCTCTACATTCATCAAAATTCTCTTACGAAACCTTCATGGTTAAAGGTTCGTGATTCTAGCCAAGTATAGACTATTTTAGAATTACTTAAGATTTCCTTTCCACACGTATCTACCCATACTATCTTCTATGCAATGGAATCGAAAACATAGGTTACAAGTCTTTTATGGCGGGACTTGCAAGCTGAATGGTTTGATATCACCTTTGCATAGTGGACAATTCTCAAAAGCTATGGACATATCACAAGTATACCTAATTTAGGTATTTGAAAATTTATCGAACCTCGGCTAAATATAGCCTAATCACCTATATTTAACCTAGGGATAGTGGAACATAGTCGATTAACTATGTTCGACTTAAAATTTTCAAACACCGAGAACGATTATACAAGGGTTATATTCGAAGTTAATTTCCTACTTAAACTCGATAAACCACAAGAATTCATTATAAAGATCTAGAGACACGATAGTGTCCTACCACTCAACAAAATCTTAACATCTTATTTATACTACCTAATTTCATTCATGAAATTTTCATACATGAGATAATCCGAACTACTATCTTGGGATAGTCATCAAATCTTCTCGTCATTTCATAGAAGTACTAGCCGATTAGGTTTCAAGGATATCATTCCGCCATATTCCTTTAAAATTCACTTTTGATTTTAAAACAAACTTGACATCTCTACCTAAGAATAATGGTAGCGTCGCTACACTCTTCTATTCGTCAACATATCACATCATTATCTGAACCCCATTGAAATTCAGTATGTAAAACTTCACAGTATCACGTTTCTTTCAAACACTAGTAGGCATAAACACTATACGATATAGCCTTCATCTCGAAACCACCTAAGACATGATCAACTTTGGAAATTGTTTGGATAACCACTTGCCACTAGCAAGACTTTCCTACAACAATTATCACATCATTATAAACCAGTTCACATCAACAATACCTTGCACCTTTGATTAACAATGATTACCTAACAACAACAAAACTATTCCATTTTGAGGAAGCTGATATCTGAAAGTGTTAGTTAACCATTTCTTTGAACTAAGGTGTTCGAGAGATCACCCACGAAACAACTAAGGAAACCATACAAATATAAATTAGGCTCCATGCACTTTACTATCACCAAAAACTCCATGTTAGAAATTAAGGTTTTATTGATAGCCTCAATACAATAAGATATGATTCGTTTTGAGAATCGGAAAAGCCAAACTTTAGGTATATTGGACTCTATAAGATTTTAACAAAACCCTTTAGGTTATCAACTTAAGCCACATGGTACATAATACATTCTATGACCGAAATTTGAAAGCGCAAATGTTAGAATTCGTGAATACACCCACATTTTCCTAGACACTTCAACATCGGATAACACATTGAATTACGGACGAATTCCATTAAGGTGGTGAGGCTGTAACAATTCGCATTTTCAAGATTTCTATCCATTCTCAAATTTTACTTTTCATTTCGAGAATTTACTATTCACTTTCACTATTTATCCCAGTAAAATTTTATTTCACATTCTCGTAAGATAAATTATTTTAGTAATAACACGAGAGTTCGACAATCGTTAGATCATTTTCGCAAAAGTTATAAAGAAAACATCGTTATAAAGTTTCATTTTGGTCGGAGCATCATTTAGTCATCACGCGCATAACGAAAATCAACTCTGACAATTTTTCTCGCATCAGATAAATTTTTAGATCACTCATGATTAATTTGAGAATTTTAAAGATTTATTTTTATGTTACCAAATAAACCTCATACTGCATTTAAACTAAACTCACGTTTTAAACAATTCTACTTACATCCGGACTTAACGATTCTCCTTTGTGTTTCTAATATGTTTTTGACACTTTTACATTTTTTGAAAAGTCTAACATATTTCCTCCTCCTTTGACCATAAAGAAATTAACCTTATACGTTCTACATTTTTGCTTAAATCACGTAACTTTTAGACTTCACGTATAACTGTAAAGTTATCCGTGTAAAGACGAAAACCACATTTGAAATCTCATATCACTTTTAGACTAATTTTAGTCTACTTTAAATAAATTCGGTCATTTCCACGAAATTTCGTTCTTTTCGATAAATTGCGAATTCTGCGTTTTTGACCAGCGCTTCCGACTTTAAAGCTGCGTTTTGCACCCAATGAGACTTATCACTCATTTTATATTTTTAGATGGAGTATAATTATGAGTTTCATCATTCCTACAAGTTTCGTATTTTTACGATACCCGGTTTTACTTTTTATGGCTTAACAACTTACGGTTGGCATTTAACGGAACCTAAACTCACTCCGTAACCAAGATAAGATCAAGACTTATCATCTAAGCTTTGTCACCAATTGTGACAGCCTCTTGGGGGGGGGAGGCATCATTTTGGTGGCATAATCCTAACCATGCTTCCTTTAGCTCATTACATGTGTCCTAACTTAACCATGGTTAACATTTAACCCAATATATGGTTAACCAAACTTACCCTCCTATAAATAGCTAGTGAAATTTATCCTAAAGACCTTCACAAGCTGTTTTGGGTTGTTCATAGCTTAAATCCTCCATATCTTCCATCATTTGATCTACTCATACATTTTACGATTACGAAACTTTATCCAAGACATTGTATGGCGGTTACAATGGTCTTTCCTACTTCCTAGACACCGTGAGATACAATAGTCTCTATTACATTCTCGACAACGTGAGATCTGATGGTCTCTATTACATTCTCGGACACCGTAAATCCTACAATGGTCTCTATTACATTCTTAAACACTGTAAATCCTACAGTGGTCTCATTTATTTCTCAAGACATTGTGGGTTACACAATGCTCTCTCTATCATTTCTCAAGACATTGTGGGTTACACTATGGTCTCTCCATTTTTTCTCAAGACATTGTGAGTTACACAATGATCTCTCCATCATTTCTCAAGACATTGTGAGTTACACAATGGTCTCTTCATCATTTCTCAAGACATTGTGGGTTACACAATGATCTCTCTATCATTTTCTCAAGACATTGTGGGTTACACAATGATCTCTCCATCATTTCTTAGACATTGTGAGTTGCACAATGGTCTCTATTATTTCTTAGACATTGTGAGTTACACAATGGTCTCAACTATTTCTCAGACATTGTGAGTTGCACAATGGTCTCAACTACTCCTCAGACATTGTAAGTTATACAAAGTCTCTAAAAAAATATTATCTTATAGACATTATATGATATTGTTTTACATGAAACCCGTCACGATCTATCAATTTCCTAATGGAAATACAAGAAATGGGATTTCTAAAAGATAAACTGACTATTCATCTACAAAAGTCAAGTTCAAGAACTTTCTACATTCATCAAAATTCTCTTCTGAAACCTTCATGGTTAAAGGTTCGTGATTCTAGCCAAGTATAGACTATTTTAGAATTACTTAAGATTTCCTTTCCACATGTATCTACCCATACTATCTTCTATGCAATGGAATGTGAAAACATAGGTTACAAGTCTTTTATGGCCAGGACTTGCAACTGAATGGTTTGATATCACCTTTGCTTAGTGGACAATTTCTCAAAAGCTATGGACATATCACAAGTATACCTAATTTAGGTATTTGAAAAATTTATCGAACCTCGGCTAAATATAGCCTAATCACCTATATTTAACCTAGGGATAGTGGAACATAGTCTGATTAACTATGTTCGACTTAAAATTTTCAAACACTGAGAACAGTTATACAAGGGTTATATTCAGGTTAATTTCCTACTTAAACTCGATAAACCACCAGAATTCATTATAAAGATCTAGAGACACGATAGTGTCCTACCACTCAGCAAAATCTTAACATCTTATTTATACTACCTAATTTCATTCATGAAATTTTCATACATGAGATAATCCGAACTACTATCTTGGGATAGTCATCAAATCTTCTCGTCATTTCATAGAAGTACTAGCCTGATTAGGTTGCAAGGATATCATTCCGCCATATTCCTTTAAAATTCACTTTTGATTTTAAAACAAACTTGACATCTCTACCTAAGAATAATGGTAAGCGTACGCTACACTCTTCTATTCGTCAACATATCACATCATTATCTGAACCCCATTGAAATTAAGTATGTAAAACTTCACAGTATCACGTTTCTTTCAAACACTAGTAGGCATAAACACTATACGATATAGCCTTCATCTCGAAACCACCTAAGACATGATCAACTTTGGAAATTGTTTGGATAACCACTTGCCACTAGCAAGACTTTCCTACAACAATTATCACATCATTATAAACCAGTTCACATCAACAATACCTTGCACCTTTGATTAACAACAGTTACCCTAACAACAACAAAACTATTCCATTTTGAGGCACTGTATAGACGAAAGTGTTAGTTAACCATTTGCTGAACTAAGGTGTTCAGAGATCACCCACGAAACAACTAAGGAAACCATACAAATATAAATTAGGCTCCATGCTGCACACTATCACCAAAAACTCCATGTTAGAAATTAAGGTTTTATTGATAGCCTCAATACAATAAGGTATGATTCGTTTTGAGAATCGGGAAAAGCCAAACTTTAGGTATATTGGACTCTATAAGATTTTAACAAAACCCTTTAGGTTATCAACTTAAGCCACATGGTACATAATACATTCTATGACCAGAAATTTGAAAACGCAAATGTTAGAATTCGGCGAATACACCCACATTTTCCTAGACACTTCAACATCGGATAACACACATTGAATTACGGGACGGAATTCCCATTAAGGTGGTGAGACTGTAACAATTCGCATTTTCAGTATTTCTATCCATTCTAAAATTTTTACTTTTCATTTTCGAGAATTTACTATTCACTTTCACTATTTATCCTGTAAAATTTTATTTCACATTCTCGTAAGATAAATTATTTTAGTAATAACACGAGAGTTCGACAATCGTTAGATCATTTTCAAAAGTTATAAAGAAAACATCGTTATAAAGTTTCATTTTGGTGAGCATCATTTAGTCATCACGCATAACGAAAATCAACTCGACAATTTTCTCGCATCGGATAAATTTTTAGATCACTCATGATTAATTTGAGAATTTTAAGATTTATTTTATGTTACCAAATAAACCTACTACTGTCGAAACTAAACTCACGTTTTAAACAATTCTACTTACATCCGGACTTAACGATTCCTCTGACTGTGTTTCTAATATGTTTTGACACTTTTACATTTTTTGAAAAGTCTAACATATTTCCCTCCTCCTTTGACCATAAAGAAATTAACCTTGTAATGCTCTACATTTTTGCTTAAATCGCGAACTTTTAGACTTCACGTATAACTCGTAAAGTTATCCTGTAAGACGAAAACCACATTTGAAATCTCATATCACTTTTAGACTAATTTTAGTCTACTTTAAATAAATTCTGGTCATTTCCACGAAATTTCGTTCTTTTCGATAAATTGCAATTCAGCGTTTTTGACCGCGTTTCCGACTTTAAGCTGCGTTTTTGCACCCAATGAGACTTATCACTCATTTTATATTTTTAGATGGAGTATAATTATGAGTTTCATCATTCCTACAAGTTTCGTATTTTTACGATACCCGGTTTTACGTTTTATGGCTTAACAACTTACGGTTGGCATTTAACGGAACCAAAACTCACTCCGTAACCAAGATAAGATCAAGACTTATCATCTAAGCTTTGTCACCAATTGTGACAGTCTCTTGGGGGGGGAGGCATCATTTTGGTGGCATAATCCTAACCATGCTTCCTTTAGCTCATTACATGTGTCCTAACTTAACCATGGTTAACATTTAACCCAATATATGGTTAACCAAACTTACCCTCCTATAAATAGCTAGTGAAATTTATCCTAAAGACCTTCACAAGCTGTTTTGGGTTGTTCATAGCTTAAATCCTCCATATCTTCCATCATTTGATCTACTCATACATTTTAGGATTACGAAACTTTATCCAAGACATTGTAACGATTACAATGGTCTTTCCTACTTCCTAGACACATGAGATACAATAGTCTCTATTACATTCTCGAACCTTTGTGAGATCTGTGGTCTCTATTACATTCTCGCACAATTGTAAATCCTACGGTGGTCTCATTACATTCTCAAACACTGTAAATCCTACGGTGGTCTCATTTATTTCTCAAGACATTGTGGGTTACACAATGGTCTCTCTATCATTTCTCAAGACATTGTGGGTTACACTATGGTCTCTCCATTTTTTCTCAAGACATTGTGAGTTACACAATGATCTCTCCATCATTTCTCAAGACATTGTGAGTTACACAATGGTCTCTTCATCATTTCTCAAGACATTGTGGGTTACACAATGATCTCTATCATTTTCTCAAGACATTGTGGGTTACACAATGATCTCTCCATCATTTCTTAGACATTGTGAGTTGCACAATGGTCTCTATTATTTCTTAGACATTTTGAGTTACACAATGGTCTCAACTATTTCTCAGACATTGTGAGTTGCACAATGGTCTCAACTACTCCTCAGACATTGTAAGTTATACAAAGTCTCTAAAAAAATATTATCTTATAGACATTATATGATATTGTTTTACATGAAACCCGTCACAGTCTATCAATTTCCCTAATGGAAATACAAGAAATGGGATTTCTAAAGATAAACCGACTCGTCATCTACAAAAGTGAAGTTCGACAACTTTCTCTACATTCATCAAAATTCTCTTACGAAACCTTCATGGTTAAAGGTTCGTGATTCTAGCCAAGTATAGACTATTTTAGAATTACTTAAGATTTCCTTTCCACATGTATCTACCCATACTATCTTCTATGCAATGGAATGTGAAAACATAGGTTACAAGTCTTTTATGGCGGGACTTGCAACTGAATGGTTTGATATCACCTTTGCTTAGTGGACAATTTCTCAAAAGCTATGGACATATCACAAGTATACCTAATTTAGGTATTTGAAAAATTTATCGAACCTCGGCTAAATATAGCCTAATCACCTATATTTAACCTAGGGATAGTGGAACATAGTCTGATTAACTATGTTCGACTTAAAATTTTCAAACACTGAGAACAGTTATACAAGGGTTATATTCAGGTTAATTTCCTACTTAAACTCGATAAACCACAAGAATTCATTATAAAGATCTAGAGACACGATAGTGTCCTACCACTCGACAAAATCTTAACATCTTATTTATACTACCTAATTTCATTCATGAAATTTTCATACATGAGATAATCCGAACTACTATCTTGGGATAGTCATCAAATCTTCGTCATTTCATAGAAGTACTAGCTCGATTAGGTTTCAAGGATATCATTCCGCCATATTCCTTTAAAATTCACTTTTGATTTTAAAACAAACTTGACATCTCTACCTAAGAATAATGGTAGCGTCGCTACACTCATCTATTCGTCAACATATCACATCATTATCCGAACCCCATTGAAATTCGATATGTAAAACTTCACGATATCACGTTTCTTTCAAACACTAGTAGGCATAAACACTATACGATATAGCCTTCATCTCGAAACCACCTAAGACATGATCTACTTTGGAAATTGTTTGGATAACCACTTGCCACTAGCAAGACTTTCCTACAACAATTATCACATCATTATAAACCAGTTCACATCAACAATACCTTGCACCTTTGATTAACAACAGTTACCCTAACAACAACAAAACTATTCCATTTCGAGGCCTTTGTATAGACGAAAGTGTTAGTTAACCATTCTTTGAACTAAGGTGTTCGAGAGATCACCCACGAAACAACTAAGGAAACCATACAAATATAAATTGGGCTCCATGCCGCACACTATCACCAAAAACTCCATGTTAGAAATTAAGGTTTTATTGATAGCCTCAATACAATAAGATATGATTCGTTTTGAGAATCGGGAAAACCCAAACTTTAGATATATTGGACTCTATAAGATTTTAACAAAACCCTTTAGGTTATCAACTTAAGCCACATGGTACATAATACATTCTATGACCAGAAATTTGAAAACGCAAATGTTAGAATTCGGCGCATACACCTACATTTTCCTAGACACTTCAACATCGGATAACACACATTGAATTACGGGACGGAATTCCCATTAAGGTGGTGAGACTGTAACAATTCGCATTTTCAGGATTTCTATCTATTCTCAAATTTTTACTTTTCATTTTCGAGAATTTACTATTCACTTTCACTATTTATCCTGTAAAATTTTTATTTCACATTCTCGTAAGATAAATTATTTTAGTAATAACCTGAGAGTTCGACAATCGTTAGATCATTTTCGCAAAAGTTATAAAGAAAACATCGTTATAAAGTTTCATTTTGGTGGAGCATCATTTAGTCATCACGCATAGCGAAAATCAACTCGACAATTTTCTCGCATCGGATAAATTTTAGATCACTCATGATTAATTTGAGAATTTTTAAGATTTATTTTTATGTTACCAAATAAACCTCGCTATTTGTCTGAAAAACTAAACTCACGTTTTAAACAATTCTACTTACATCCGGACTTAACGATTCTCCTTGTGTTTCTAATATGTTTTGACACTTTTACATTTTTTTTGAAAAGTCTAACATATTTCCCTCCTCCTTTGACCATAAAGAAATTAACCTTGTACGTTCTACATTTTTGCTTAAATCGCGTAACTTTTAGACTTCACGTATTACTGTAAAGTTATCCCGCGTAAGACGAAAATCATATTTTGAAATCTCATATCACTTTTAGACTAATTTTAGTCTACTTTAAATAAATTTATGGTCATTTCCCTGAAATTTCGTTCTTTTCTGATAAATTGCGAATTACGCGTTTTTGACCCGCGTTTCCAGCTTTAAGCAACGTTTTTGCACCCAATGAGACTTATCACTCATTTTATATTTTTATATGGAGCATAATTATGAGTTTCATCATTCCTACAAGTTTTGTATTTTTACGATACCCGGTTTTACGTTTTATGGCTTAACAACTTACGGTTGGCATTTAACGGAACCAAAACTCACTCCGTAACCAAGATAAGATCAAGACTTATCATCTAAGCTTTGTCACCAATTGTGACAGCCTCTGGGGGGGGAGTCATCATTTTTGTGGCATAATCCTAACCATACTTCCTTTAGATCATTACATGTGTCCTAACTTAATCATGGTTAACATTTAACCCAATATATGGTTAACCAAACTTACCCTCCTATAAATAGCAAGTGAAATTCATCCTAAAGACCTTCCATAAGCTGTTTTGGGTCGTTCATAGCTTAAATCCTCCATATCTTCCATCATTTGATCTTTAAACTCCAAGTTTATGCAAAGAAGTTCCAAAGATCAAGCTACTTCATCAAATCTCTAGCAAGTTTAAGTGATCTTCTTGAGTTTAGATCCACTCAAGTCACTTAGTACTTCATCACCAACTCTTCAAGTTTACAAGGGTGCCAAGGTGTGGAAAGCTAGCTCAATCCAAAGTCTTAAGTGATCAATCAAAGTCCTATCCTTACTAAGTTACTCCTTTCTTATTGAAAGCCAAAAATTGTAAGCAACTTATCACCACCATTATCTCATCTTTATTATTCATAATCTTAACTATTTCATGCTATATATATAGTTACTATGTTGATTCATGATGTACATATACTCAATCACTTGTTTTAATTCACATATTATCATAAAAGTAACAAACTAGTAAACTAGTCATAGTCTACACATGTGAGACCATTAAAATCAGTAACATATGGACTTTCTAACTTACATAATATGGTAGACAAGATAAAAAGGTAAATATAGCAATTTGAATCACCCAAAACGGACAGACGAGTCAAAAGTTATAGTCAAAAGAAGTTAGCGAAACTAAAACGGCAAAACTGCCATATTGAAACTGTTTTGGTTCTGCCGTTTTAAAAGTGGTACTTCTGGTCCGAATCATCAAAAAGTTAAAACACGAAAGTTGTCCAGAATGACGTTTTCCTTCAATAACAAAGAACTTCGGACCTTGAAAACGCATAAACAGACTATTAACTTTCAAAAACAGAAACTGCCCTTTTATATGGTCTCACAACTATACTTTTGTCACAACTAAAAGCAAACCAAGAGGCCTAATGGCCATAAGCCAAGACCACGGCTACGGCTAAGGTCAAAGCTGAGTCTCAAGACCATGGTAGTCAAGACCAAAGTCATGACAAGGCCATGGCTAAAGCCTCAAGGCTTATTTTCCCAAGACCGTTAACTAAGGTGATCGTATATATGAAACGACGAGAACTTTTAAAAACATGATAAACTTATTTATATAACAATCTTCACTCAAAACATATATTGTGTTGCAATCACTCCTAAACCTTAATTCAAGTGTTAGTTATTCATATGTAATAGTTAGCTTAATATGGCCTTTATGTTTGTTATTAAGCTAAGGCTTATGTAGAAGGCCCATAAGCCTTGGCCCAAGCCCATAAAAAGGGAAGGAGCCTAGAAGTGTTGCCCTAGCTCCTTGCCCTATAAATACTCTTGTATAACCCTCACTTGAGGGTTGGTTGTTCAAGTTACTCTTTCACTATTACGCATAACATTTCATTTATTCATACGCATAGTGTTTGGTAGTTGTTCATCCGATCTCTTCTTATCTCTTTCTTATATTGATGCTTGTGTTACTAATATGGTGATCTAACATGGTATCATTCGCCAAATAGTTGGGTGAACATATTTTGTTTTGAAGTTTTTGTGGTCTTACGGCGTAAAAGCAGTTTCTACTTTGTTACGCTTCAAAGCGTATTTTTACACTTTTAATCCAAGATTCTTATACTTTCAACGTTTTTAGGTGTTAAAATATCTGCTTTTAGCAAAAGTTTCAAACTTTACGTGTGGATCATTGTTTTTAAGCTTGGTTTTATCGTGGGAGTTGTTCTACGCGTAACGTGTTTATAAGCTTTGGATCATCAAGTTTCACATTTTGTGTTATTTTGGTGATATTGAAGCTATTTCATCACAAAAATCTGGTTTGGAAACATCATTTGGCATAAATCGGTTTTGGCTAATTTCTCGCCGTGAAGAAAACCCTATTCTTCTGCGTAACTCATCCTGGATCGATCTTGATTTTCATGGTTTACTCGGTGTTTTCTTGCTTGGATAAGCTGAAAACACTTCAACTGGATATCCTTTGCCTTTGAGATAGTGTAAAAGATCTTTTGGGCAAAACCTAATCTTACGCATAAGCTCAAACTTATGCGAAGAACTCTTTACGCATAAGATTCATCTTACGCCTAAGCTCTGTCTTACGTATAAGCTAATCCTATGCCTAAGTTTTCTACGCTTAACTTTCAGTTTACGCCTAACTTTAGTGTTTTCTCATTACTTACGCGTAAGCTAATCCTACGCGTAACTTTTGCTGTTACGCGTAACTTTGGTGTTTTTACGCTTAATTGTTTCTTTGCCTACACTTGGTTTCTACGCCTAAGGATACTTCATCAACAACGTTTCATTCGACTACAAAGATCCATTTAACAACACAAGTTTTCAACATGTCACAACCACCATACTCTAGCTATTTCCCTTACACTTATCATCAACAACAACAACAACAACAACTTAGTCCACAACATCAACAATTTAAACATCAACAACAAATTTATCAACAGCAATTTAATCAACAACATACTCCACAACTTGGAGCAATTCCACCACCACAAATGGTTCAACCACCACCTAGTCTTCAAGTACAACCTTACACAAACTTCTACAATCAACATCCATCCAGGAATACTATGAAGGAACCAACATGGTTTGGCAAGATGTGTGAAGCCTTAAGTAGCCAACAATCAATTCATGAAGTCGGCTCATTTGATAGACCTCCAATGCTCACTCCGGTAATTATGATCAACGGTGATAAGGTTCTTTAGGTTTTGTGATCTAAAGCCACATGGAAAGTTCTTAAAGAAGGTCATTATGGAAGGTCCATTTCGGATGCCTCATTGTTATTACACCATGAGATCCAGATGCCAATCGATGAGTGTGTAAATACTCATCATTTTGGTCAATCGAACTACAAAACATTTAAAACACTGAAATGCATCAAAATACTAAAAATATTCCAAGGATTGTATTTTATATGTTTCAGATGCAAAATGTTCAAAATCAGATGAAAAACGAGCTAAGTTTGCATAATTGGCAGTTTCAGTCCCTCAACTTTCAAAACTTGTCAAATTTAGTCCTTAGGCATTTATTTTGTAAGAAAAGTCACCAAAGGTCCTTTTGAAATCATATGTTGTCATATTTAATCCTTTGGTGAAAAGTTTGGAGAATTTTCAAGTTTGGTCCTTCAAGTTTCAAAATTGGCAAAAATAGTCCTTGGAAGTTTAAAAATGTCTTTTATGGTCCTTGTACTAATGAAACTTGTCATAATTGGTCCCTATGATAAACTTTGCAAAATTGGCAATTTCAGTCCTCAAGTTTGGTGAATTACATGAAAGGTCCTTGTTATTAATACAAACACACTTGACCCCCTTGCTTGGACCATGACCCCTGCCAAAACACCCTTGAACCCCCTTGGACCTTGACCCTTTGTATAATATTAAACCCCCAGTCAAACCAGATAGTCAAACCCCGCCTTCTTTCCCTCCTTTTTCCACTGTCTTCACCCACCATTTCTGCAACACTCCATCAACCATGCTTCCACTCAACATAATCCACCCTTATCACTCCACCTCACCCAACAATCCAAGAAGCATTAAAGCTTCTCCTTCCTTGCACTCAATCAACCCCACCGGCAAATATCTTTTCCTTGAAAAAAGCCATCAATGGCTAAAATGATTCAAGTGATCCAATGGCTATGAAAAATGGTGGGATGTGCTCAGAGGCAAGTGGGAAGACCTTTTGCTAATAAATAGAAGGAAGAAAAGACAGAGTTAGTAGTAGTTTTTAGTTTTTAGTTTTCATGAATGTCGTTTTTAATGTTTAAGTCTTAATTAAGTCCTAAAATTGTACTGTTAATCTTCCTTGTATTAAACTCAAGCTATTATATCAGTTGTAACTAATTTTCAGTATTAATTCAAAGTTCGGTTAAGTTTCCTGTTTTTCCATTTTCTATAATCAAATCTGTTTTAACATTACTAAGCATCAAGCTTCAAATAGCTTTATATCAACTTATGTAAGCTTATTCAAGCTGTTGATAGCTTTGAATAAGCTTATCAAACAGATTCAATAAACTTGGTACTTGGTCAACGAAAGTCAAACTGGAGCTCATTTGGAAATGGTTATAATATTGGGTTGATGCAGTGCTGGAATGGGGTGAATTTTAGTAGTTTAGTGTAGTTATGGTTCTGGATTAAGCTTCACATAAGCTGGAGAACTTGTGAGTACTTATTCTATTTCAATATCTAGTATAGTTTGCAAAATCTGTTGAGTTTGAATCTGTGGTTAGGATTAGCTTTTATCATTCATTAAGTCGTTGTTAGATTAGATTGATTCGGTTTATGTGTTAGCATAGGCTAGATAATCTTTTATGTAGTTGCATTGCAAAATGATTCTTGAAAAGGGTGTTTGGATCAGATCACCAAGCGTGATAGAGGTTAGTACATTTGACAAGATTTGTTGTTTTAGGCTTGTTAAGGTCTAGGTCACTCATATATGTCTTAGTATTGCCTTTGCATAGCTCTTAAGTCAAAATCAACTTATATCTGTCCTAATTGCATATCTGTTGGAATTTTACAGATCATAAGCTTGATTTATGTTAAGAAACTAGTTAGAGTAGCTTAATATAGCTTTAGTTTAGCTTAAAACATCACATTCAGTTCACAAATTGAAATCAAAAGTCATTTTAGTCAAACTTTGCAAAACTGTCAAAAGTCAAAAAGTGCAAAACTCAGTTTTCACCAAACTGGATAGATTTATCATAGCTTCATTTCGGTTCAAAATCATTGAAATTTTGGGTTTTCCTAGTTCGAGTTGGTCAAGTTTCTTAAACTGATTTTTGTTGAATTTTTAAAAGCTTGTTTAAGGTCTAAGCGAGTGCTTTCGATAAGTTAAATATGCCTTGTTCACACTCGATTAATATCTTGAGTGTGGCGGTACTTTTGTAGATCTTGCACAGATTCAAGCAAGCTTTTTAGTGGCTGAAACTTGGTCCTGAGATGGTTCAGCTGGTGGTCTTGAGATCCTCAGTTCTGTTTTTCACATAAGCTTTTTCAATAAGCTTGTGCTTAAGCTAGAAAGTAGATAGAAAAACTGTTTTGGCACTTAATCTTTTAAATCATCAAATCATTGTAGTTTGCATTTCAGAGGTTTAGACTAGTTGAAATAGGTTATTATTAAGTAGTTATAGCATACTCTAGCCTCTGTGATAATTTGGTGCTTATTTGGTACATTTAGCTTATTACAAGTGCTTATTTATAAGCACTTTTCATTACAGCTTCATAATCTTGCACACTAGTATATGTTTTATATTTTTCTTAGACTTAGAATATTATTTTAGACTTTTCCTAAATTTTTCATAATTTTTCATCTCTGTTTGCTATTTTCCTTATTTAAATCGGTCTTTAGGACTTTTAAATAGCTTTTAATACAAATAAATCGGAAAATCTTCAAAAAATAAGTTTTCAATTTTCATAGATTAAGATAAATATAAAAGCCAAAAAATATTTTTCCATAATTTTCCTAGTTTAAATAGTAATTTTTGCAATTTAATTAGGTTTAAATAGTTTTTAAATCATAGAAATTAGAATATAAATCGAAAAATACAAATCCAATTTTCAAAAGTTTGTTTAGTTATTTTAGATTTTTGAAAAATAGTTTCACAATTTTCCTCTTTATTTTCATAATTTTAGTATTTTAATTTAGTTTTAAAAGTTAAAATTAGTTTTTAATTTAAATTTATAAAAGAAAAATCAAGAAAATCCAATTTTTAAAATAGTGATAGCGTTTATTTAATATAATTTAGCTTTTTAATTTTCTTTAATTTGCATTTAAGCCCTCGTAATTTACAAACTTTTCTTTAGGTATAATTATTCATAATCCACAAACCTTTTCCTTCAATTTCACCCGATCACTATACGTTTGGTTATTCAATGCATTTCGTTGGGACTTAACGACTGGGAAACACTATACTCTCCGGACTTAATTGCATTGCGTTCTCAAGTCGTCGGCTTTTATTACGGTTGACCATTCACAAGTGGTTGACTTGTGTGATAAACCAACCTTTTGGGAGCCAATCAAATTTTGGCGCCATTCGGGGAGTCGTAATAATCTTACGTTTAGCATTAGTGATTTGAATATTCACTCCTTGTTCATGCCATCTATATATATTTATATTTTCTTATAAAATCCAAAATCCAAAAACATCTTAAAACATATAAAACACAAAATATTTTTCTTTTGTTTCTACATATATATAAAACCATAAAACCAAAATTATCGTGAAGTTAATTCGTTTGACTAATCGATTACCAAAAATATTTTCATTCTTTGTTTTACAACATGTTTTTCAAAATACCAAAAATATTCCTCTTTACCCTTTTACCCTTTTGATTCTTATCCCTTTACCCTCATCCATTTGATTCTAACTTCTTCTATTCTCATGGAATCTCTCGACTGACGATTCAGAACGAAGTTGAAAACTTCATACTTTATCACAAATGTCAAGAATTCGTGTTGTTCGTGATGATCCATTAATTCTGCGTAGGAAATGGAGCGAGCAACCGGGGACAAAGGACCGGTCGTCCCTCCGATAATGGAAGTGCTAAATCGTCCAACCTACGGTTATCCAAAGATCTAACCCTCAATTGCTCATAAGCCGTCTAAAATTGATCCTAAACTTTCACAATTTACGGTTAAAAGCAATCATGCGAAATTAGACGGTGACTAGCAAGAATGACTTGCCTAATCTTCACGTTTCTCAAGAACCGAACCGGAGTCCATAACGGAAGAGGGAAATTTCTAGCTCTCGAGCACACCACTTGTCCCACCTCCGGATTTTTCAAAATGTTCTTGAGACTTGATAGTCATTCGGATTACCATGTTGGTTTTGTTGATTCTTTGAATGAACCGATTCCTTCTCATAACTCTCAAATGGAATCGTTTATCCCTTGTGTCGGTTGTGGTGAGCCTCTTTTGGTTCACCATGTCATGATGTACGTGTGTCTGATGTGGTAATGATATTCGGAGCGGGAGTAGTTTGTTTTGTGGTTCGAGAATTCATTTGATTATGATCCTAATCCGAACTCATATAACGACCCTCAAATTTTTCCAATTACCCACCACACCGACTTATCTTCATATAATCAACATAACTTCTTTGTGAATTTTGTGGAGGTCCTCACCAAGGATTTGAGTGTCAATCCGGAAACACGTTTGTCTATGAGCAGTTTTCCGGTGATGCTCGAACTTTGGTTATGACCAATATCCATATAATTCACTAGTCCGGACTCAGCAGCTTCTTGTTGTGAGAATTGTGGAGGTCCTCACGAGAATCTTCAATGTCAACCATGGAATCAAAATTACTATACTTTCGGTTTTGACAATTTCCAATCTCCACAGCACCATACGGTTCAAACTCCACCTGAGCCGTTGTCTCAAGAAATTTCCCAAGATTTTGAAACCGCAATGAAAACGCTTGATGATATGATTCGTAACTTTAAGAATCAAGTGAGTGGTGAAAAGACCATGGGAGAATTGCTAGTCAAGAACGAGGCTCGCAATTCTAGGAAGAATTATTGGTCTTAGAGCATGCGGCTCTAAGGCGTTCCCAATTCTTAAGGCAACTATGTATGATGATGACGAGGAGAGTTTTATCCTTTTAAAGATAATATTTCTCAACTCCTCGATCTGTTGTTATCACACCGAGATTCACACTCACTCTCTTATTATGGGGACGAGCATCTTGACCTTTGTTCACGAAAAGGAATCGGACGAATTCATAAAGTCTAGTGTTGAGAACCTTGTCCCAATCCCAAGAGAGTCATAGGGAATTCTCGAGCATTTGTGTGATATCCCTACCCTCTTGTCTTCCCAAAGATCATGTTGAGATGTTCTCCGATTACGATGATGATGATTCGTTATCTTGTGGAGACATCGTTTATGTGGAAGATTTACCTTCGAGCTTGTTAGCTTAGAAGAAGAGAATGATGAAGTTCTCGACAATTGAAATCAAAGATGAAGCACTTCGTGCAACATTATTGAATGTTAATCTTCTCATTTCTAGAATCGAGGCTTTTAATGAAAAGCCTATTTCATCTCCTATCCCCATTAAGGATAGTGACATTCTTTCCGATGATTCTATTCCGGAAATGAAAGCCTTCTGTTTTGATAATATGGGAGAGAAGATTAGTGGCAGTACCACTTTTCATTCTCATAATTCTCTCCCCAATTATGAATCATTTACATTGGAGGAGTTCACCAGTGAACCCACTCATATCAATTCTGAATATGATTCATTCACCTTCAAGGAGTTCTCAGATGAACTCACTCATATCATATCTCCGCCGGAGTATGATAATTTCTACTGATCTAGACACACCCATAATATGTCTTGATCAGCGAGCTTAATCGATGTGATTCATGAAACTATGAATTCTCCTATTGAGGATGAAGAGTTAGTCATGATTTTATCATGATTTTCTTTCTTTTCTTCATATATTACGTCACTTCTCATGTTCTTCACTCCTTCGGAATGAAGACATTATCTTTGATCCCGGCATTTCCATGTACCATTATCTTGAGCTGGAATATATCTCATCGGTGTGGAACTTTCACGCGCTTCAAATGTTTGTCCAAACATCTTGAATGAAAGTCCGATGGAGATTGTTTCTTCCACTTTGCTTCCCCATGAGCCAATGAATGCGGGGTCGAGTCAAGCTAGCGACTCGGGAATCAAAAACAAGATAGCACACTATATGGGTTTTCACCGTATTTCGACTTCTTTCTACTTTCTACCACCTAGTGTGGGGAGTTGCCCATTGTTGTATATATAAGTTTTCTAAAAAAAAAAAAAATTCAAATAATGGCGTAGTATTTCCCTTTTCGTTCTATGTTTCGGCATAACCGCGGTGCTTTGAATATTGAGGGCAATATTCATTTCTAGTGTGGGGAATTCTCACGAATTTTATCATGTAATTATACCTAATTCCCCATTTTTGGCCAAATTTTTTTGGAGTAAGTGTTTTGCACTTACTCAACATACTGATTATCGATCCGCCATGTCTAATAAACAAAAGTATTGGCTAATCCAGAGCAAACGGCTCTTGGTAAAGATATCTCAAATCCGTTGACTGCTTGCAATTTGCCTAAAATTGTATGGTATTCGACTCACCATATCTTTAATTAGTGAAGAGTTGGCTAGCCCGCAAGTTTATGGCTTGTGGTAAAGGCGGTTGGAAAACCATAATTGGTAATCGACTCACCAAAGATATTTTATCTAAGAGTTGGCTAGTCCGAAGCAAACGGCACGGTAAAGACAAATCAAATCCGTTGGAAGCGGTGGTTTGCTCAAAATCATATGGTTATCGGTGTACCATAGTTCTTACTTGAACTGAAACATTTGGCTACTCGAGTAATGGCTTTTGGTAAAGAGATTCAAATCCATTAAGTTTTCTCAAAAGATTGCTAGGGACTAGCAATAGTTTAGTGTGGGGATTGATGAGTGTGTAAATACTCATCATTTTGGTCAATCTGAATCGCAAAACATTTAAAACACTTTAAATGCATCAAAATACTAAAATATTCCAAGAATTGTATTTTATATGTTTCGGATGCAAAATGTTCAAAATCAGATGAAAAACCGAGCAAAGTTTGCATAATTGGTAGTTTCAGTCCTCAACTTTCAAAACTTGTCAAATTTAGTCCTTAGGCATTTATTTTGTAAGAAAAGTCACCAAAGGTCCTTTTGAAATCATATGTTGTCATATTTAATCCTTTGGTGAAAAGTTTGGAGAATTTTCAAGTTTGGTCCTTTAAGTTTCAAAATTAGCAAAAATAGTCCTTGGAAATTTAAAAATGTCTTTTATGGTCCTTATACTAATGAAACTTGTCATAATTGGTCCCTATGATAAACTTTGCAAAATTGGCAATTTTAGTCCTCAAGTTTGGTGAATTACATGAAAGGTCCTTGTTATTACTACAAACACACTTGACCCCCGTGCTTGGACCATGACCCCTGCCAAAACACCCTTGAACCCCCTTGGACCTTGACCCCTTGTCTAATATTAAACCCCCAGTCAAACCAGATAGTCAAACCCGCCTTATTTCCTCCTTTTCCACTCGTCTTCACCCACCATTTCGCAACACTCCATCAACCATGCTTCCACTCAACATAATCCACCCTTATCACTCCACCTCACCCAACAATCCAAGAAGCATTAAAAGCTTCTCCTTCCTTGCACTCAATCAACCCTATCGGCAAATATCTTTTCCCGAAAAAAGTCATCAATGGCTAAAAATGATTCAAGTGATCCAATGGCTATGAAAATGGTGGGATGTGCTCGAGAGGCAAGTGGGAAGACCTTTGCTAATAAATAGAAGGAAGAAAAGATGAGTTAGTAGTAGTTTTAGTTTTTAGTTTTCATGAATGTCGTTTTAATGTTTAAGTCTTAATTAAGTCCTAAAATTGTCTTGTTAATCTTCCTTGTATTAAACTCAAGCTATTATATCGCTTGTAACTAATTTTCGATTTAATTCAAAGTTCGGTTAAGTTTCTGTTTTCCATTTTCTATAATCAAACTGTTTAACATTACTAAGCATCAAGCTTCAAATAGCTTTATATCAACTTATGTAAGCTTATTCAAGTTTGTTGATAGCTTTGAATAAGCTTATCAAACAGATTCAATAAACTTGGTACTTGGTCAACGAAAGTCAAACTGGAGCTCATTTGGAAATGGTTATAATATTGGGTTGATGCAGTGCTGGAATGGGGTGAATTTTAGTAGTTTAGTGTAGTTATGGTTCTGGATTAAGCTTCACATAAGCTGGAGAACTTGTGAGTACTTATTCTATTTCAATATCTAGTATAGTTTGCAAAATCTGTTGAGTTTGAATCTGTGGTTAGGATTAGCTTTTATCTGTTCATTAAGCTGTTGTTAGATTAGATTGATTCAGTTTATGTGTTAGCATAGGCTAGATAATCTTTTATGTAGTTGCATTGCAAAACAGATTCTTGAAAAAGGGTGTTTGGATCAGATCAGTCAACTGTGATAGAGGTTAGTACATTTGACAAGATTTGTTGTTTTAGGCTTGTTAAGGTCTAGGTCACTCATATCTGTCTTAGTATTGCCTTTGCATAGCTCTTAAGTCAAAATCAACTTATATCTGTCCTAATTGCATATCTGTTGGAATTTCTGAGATCATAAGCTTGATTTATGTTAAGAAACTAGTTAGAGTAGCTTAATATAGCTTTAGTTTAGCTTAAAACATCACATTCAGTTCACAAATTGAAATCAAAAGTCATTTTAGTCAAACTTTGCAAAACTGTCAAAAGTCAAAAAGTGCAAAACTCAGTTTTCACCAAACTGGATAGATTTATCATAGCTTCATTTCTGGTTCAAAATCATTGAAATTTTGGGTTTTTCTAGTTCAGTTGGTCAAGTTTCTTAAACTGATTTTTGTTGAATTTTTAAAAGCTTGTTTAAGGTCTAAACGAGCTGCTCAATAAGCTAAATATGCCCTGTTCACACTCAGCTAATACTGAGTGTGAGCAGGCACTTTTGTAGATCTTGCACAGGATTCAAGCAAGCTTTTTAGTGGCTGAAACTTGGTCCTGAGATGGTTCAGCTGGTGGTCTTGAGATCCTCAGTTCTGTTTTTCACATAAGCTTTTTCAATAAGCTTGTGCTTAAGCTAGAAAGTAGATAGAAAAAGCTTTTGGCACTTAATCTTTAAATCATCAAATCATTGTAGTTTGCATTTCGAGGTTTAGACTAGTTGAAATAGGTTAGTATTAAGTAGTTATAGCATACTCTAGCTTCGTGATAATTTGGTGCTTATTTGGTACATTTAGCTTATTACAAGTGCTTATTTATAAGCACTTTTCATTACTGACTTCATAATCTTGCACACTAGTATATGTTTTATATTTTCATAGACTTAGAATATTATTTTAGACTTTTCCTGAATTTTTCATAATTTTTCATCTCTGTTTGCTATTTTTCTTATTTAAATCGGTTTTAGGACTTTTAAATAGCTTTTAATACAAATAAATCGGAAAATCTTCAAAAAATAAGTTTTCAATTTTCATAGATTAAGATAAGTATAAAAGCCAAAAATATTTTTCCATAATTTTCCTAGTTTAAATAGTAATTTTTAGCAATTTAATTAGTTTTAAATAGTTTTAAATCATAGAAATTAGAATATAAATCGAGAAAAATACAAATCCAATTTTCAAAAGTTTGTTTAGTTATTTTAGATTTTTGAAAAATAGTTTCACAATTTTCCTCTTTATTTTCATAATTTTTAGTATTTTAATTTAGTTTTAAAAGTTAAAATTAGTTTTAATTTAAATTTATAAAGAAAAATCAAGAAAATCCAATTTTAAAAATAGTGATAGCGTTTATTTAATATAATTTAGCTTTTAATTTTCTTTAATTTGCATTTAAGCCCTGTAATTTACAAACTTTTTCTTTAGGTATAATTATTCATAATCCACAAACCTTTTCCTGCTTCAATTTCACCCGATCACTATACGTTTGGTTATTCATCGCATGACTCGTTGGGACTCAACGACACGGGAAACACTATACTCTCTGGACTTAATTGCATTGCGTTCTCAAGTCATGTCGGCTTTTATTACGGTTGACCATTCACAAGTTTGTTGACTTGTGTGATAAAGCCACCGTTTGGGAGCCAATCACAATCCACCAAGAGATCTTGTCACCAACATTGCAACTATCTCGGACCTCACGGTGATGAACTTCTACACTTTGAAGCCGATGAACTAGCAATGCAATACATCCTTTTAGGATTACCAATCGATCCTTGAAGTGTTGATGCTCAAAAGATCGCAAAAGCAATGTGGGAACACATTCATCTTCTTATGGAAGGCACAACACTCAATCGGAAGACATGGAATCCAAAATCTACTTGGCTTATGAACACTTCATGATTGAACCGGAGAGACATTAGATTCATATCATCATCATTTTCGAGATATCATTAATGATCCGGACAAACACAACATCATCATGCCACGAATTCTTTGTCAACACTAAGTTCCTAAGTAGTCTTGATGCGGAATGGGAGAAGTATGTCATTTTCTCCGTCAAGATAAGAATCTTCATCATGCTACATACGGATTATTGTACGACTATTTGAAGCCTCACCAAAAGAAGTTGACAAAGAAAGGACTATCTGGACTCCGGCCACAATCACTTCCGATAATCAACAACTTGCTTTGTGGGCTCAAACTAATCTTCCTCCTCGAGACTCCTCAACCCGCTCCTAAACCAATGCAACCATCACACCATATGATCCGTCACAAAGCAACAACCTCAACAAACTCAATTGGTTCCATACAACAACAACAATGCTCAAGCACTACGGTGGCCGATGAGGACTCATTGCTTTTGATGAATTGTAACAAGGATTTGTCATGATTGCTAAAGCCTTGATCGGTATACAAACAAATCCAAAATCGCATTTGTTCCTCATCCAACACAAGGAATCATCTTGTGGTGAACATTGATTGCGTTGAAGTTCATAACCGTGGTTATGGTCGTCGAGATGGGAGGTGGTCAAGGGTTTAATGCTATTGGAAGGAATAACATGGTGCTCCGCAACAACAAAGGGGTCAAGTGGTTGAACAAGGGAATGCTTAGAATGGGGTTAATGGTCTTCGTTGTTATAACTGCAATGAGAAGGGTCACTGGCTAATGCATGTCCTAAGCCGAGAACAAGAGGCGGTGCTTATCACAAAGAGGCGTTGCTCTTGGCTCTTAAGGATGAAGTGGTGGAACTCTTACCAACAAGGAGCAGGCTTTATGGCGGATCAGATTCGATGATGATATGGAGGACTTGCGTGCTAATGTAGCGATGATGTTGATGGCACAAATGCAAGCTCTACACATGAGTGATACAGGCCCGGTGTATGACATCGATGGCTTGTCTCGAATCTGGAACAAAATATACTATCATCGATCGATATCTCCGCCAATTTCTCCATTCGACAAGGATCGAGTGTTCAACATAAGCAATCCACATCTCATTCCGATGATTATCAAATAGATCCGTAGTTATATTTGACGATCAAGATAATCTTATGGTTAATATTGATAATGAAGTTGACTCGTGATTATATTTGAGGATCTAAATAATGATCATGTTGAGACTCCGTTGAACAAAATGAGCTTCGTCTAAAAGAGAAATTAAGCTCGACCTTAATTAAAGACCAACACTCGTTTGGAAATTTGCACGAAATTAAAAGAGAAAATGCATCGTTAATTAGGGATAATGAATGCTTAATTCGACAAATCAACTTTTTCAAAACTCAAGAAAACGTGAAGAAGGTTTTGAAGTCGCTTTGCTAAATCTCATCAAAATGAAAAATCATTAGAATGACGGATACGTGATCTAGCCGCTTCCAAGAATGTTTTGTTGTCTCAAATAGAACAATGTAAACATGAACATAAACAACAACTTAACGCTCTTACTTTGGAAACTAAAAAGCCAAGGTGAGTTGTTAACTTGTCAAAACAGTTCTCGAGTACAAACGACATTCCATGAAACGAATAGATAACTATCTTGAAGAAACGTCGACTTACAACACAAAATCAAAGAGTTTCAAATGTTTTTTATAAACATGGTGAGTCAATCACAACTATTCAAAAGTTTACTTTTAAACCAAATCCAAATGGATATGGACCAATTCTTGCCGATTACAAACCTAAGTTTTCAAACAGATCATTCAAACCAAATCTCAAGTTTACATGCAGAACATAGAATTGATGATTCAATTATGATTGTTGTTGAATATAATCGTATGGAGGAATTAGATGCGATGACGAGAGTCGGTCAAAAATGGAAAATGTCGTTTATAACAAATCATTTAACTATTCAAAAGCCTTACTTTTGTCACACAACAAGATACTTCTAACAAACCTTTTGTTATCACACCGCTTTTGAAGTTAGTCCCAAACACAATGGTGCAAAATTAATGGTCCTTTACCTTCACTTAGTGAAGTTAAAACAAAAGCCAAAGTTGTTGTGTTATCAAATATTTTGACACTTTCCTATCGACCTCAAAATTTTGGACGTGAGATTGAATTTCATTCTCAAATAAAAGTTGAACATTTTCAATCGCCAATGGCGCGAGAACAACGAGATATTCTTGAAACAATTTTACCCCATGTCAAAAATTTAAAAATTTGTGCACTATATTGGGAAAGGGATTTTACAAGGAACTTAGTCTCATGAAAACAGTTTTGAGAAAATGAAACATCGATTTCAAATACTAAACATAAAAAGAAATTGTTGAGAAAAGATGTTGATCGACTCTTGGAAGATGTTATCCGTGTTGATATCAATAATCTTGTTTTATTACAATACATTGCATATGCATCGATCATATCTCTGCAGATTCATTGATTACATTGAAACTGCTGAGAATCTTGATAATGTGCATCGATCGAATCTTTAAAAGTTGAAAATGAACGATTGTTAAATGAACTTTCAAATTCAAAACGTCGTCTTCAATGGTGTCAAAAGATTGTCAAAATCGTGAACTTGCTTTGCAAAACAAAATTCACAGTTGAAATCAAAACCGTTTAATCCTAAAATTGAGCAACCGAATGATCAAAGCGTGTCTTTGAAATGTCAAATCTCAAAATATGAACAAGAACTTGCAAAAGTTAAAAAAGAATATGGTGTCATATTTGATTTACTCAAACAGACTCGAAATGAAGCATCAAACGAACTTGATCATTATCTTGCACACACTAAAGAAGTCATGAATTTTTCTCGAAATCTTAGCTTACGAAAATCAAGATTTGGTGCACACTATCATTAAGTTAAGGAAATGTTAGGAAAGTATGAACAAGTTCACCTAGCATCATTAAGAAAATTGCACCTCTAACACTTAGCAAACGTGAACCCAGTTGCCTCTTGACAAAACACAAGATACTAATGTGCTTCCCTCTCGAAACATGAATAGTTGCCTCTTTCCAAACGTCGCACTTCACGGCCTAGGAGCAATACAAGGAAGAATAGGAAGTTGCGACCTAAGAAAATGTAACACCCGCTTGTCGACCACAATATTGTCCGCTTTGCGGTAGGCTCACGGCTTTGTTTTGGTGGCCTCATTTGAAGACTTCCGGGAAGGTCACCCAAGCGAAGACTACTCTCACATGAGCACGCTTAACGCGGTTCTAAGAACTCCACCCATGATGAACCACAAAGCGCGTTGTGTCATTTAAAGGCGAATGTTATCTTATGAGCCCAACATCTCTCGTGCCACACGGCCGATGTGGGATTTGCCTAGGTGTCATAATCACCCCCCTTGGGACTCATCGTCTCGATGAGGTTTGCCCCACCATCCCGAACGGCTCGGAGTGGCTCGATACCACTTTTAACACCCGCCTTGTCGACCACAATATTGTCCGCTTTGCGCGAGCTCGCGCTTTGTTTTGTGGCCTCATTTGAAGACTTCGGCGGTCACCCAAGGCGATTACTCTCACATGAGCACGCTTAGCGCGGTTCTAAGAACTCCACCGCGATGAACCACAAAGCGCGTTGTGTCATTTAAAGCGAATGTTATCTTATGAGCCCGAAGATCTCTCCGAGCCACGGCCGATGTGGGATTTGCCTAGGGTGTCACAATTTTAAAGTTATTGACCACAAGATGTGAGTTAAGTAATGAATTACTTAGACCATCATGTTGTCGTCAACGACATCATAGAAATCACAACACGTTTGTAACACCCTAGGCAAATCCCACATCGGTACGTGGCACGGAGATCTTGGGCTCATAAGATAACATTCGCCTTACAATGACACAACGTTTGTGGTTCATCGCGGTGGAGTTCTTAGGAACCGCGCTAAGCGTGCTCATGTGAGTAGTAATCGGCTTGGTGACTGCCGGGAAGTCTTCAAATGAGGCCATTAAAAACAAAGCCGCGAGCCTACCGGCAAAGCGGACAATATTGTGGTCGCCAAGCGGGTGTTACAGATGGTATCGAGCCACTCTGAGCCGTTCGGATGGTGGGGCAAACCTCATCGAGGACGATGAGTCCCAGGGGGGTGATTGTGACACCTGGGCAAATCCCACATCGGTGTGCTGAGAGATCTTGGCTCATAAGATAACATTCGCTTTACAATGACACAACGCGCGTTTTGTGGTTCATCGGGTGGAGTTCTTAGGAACCGGCGCTGCGTGCTCATGAGAGTAGTCGGCTCAGGTGACGCCGAAGTCTTCAAATGAGGCCACAAAACAAAGCCGTGAGCTACTGGCAAAGCGGACAATATTGTGGTCGACAAGGCGGTGTTACTAAAAGATTAATAAAGAATCTTTGAAGTAGAAGAACACCCTAGGACTTTGAATAAGACTCAAGTTGTACCCACTTTAGATGGTCGTCGACAAATGTAATGGAAAAAGTGTTGTAACGAATGCTAAACCTTTAAGTACTTTTGATATTCATTCGATGCTTCTTGTGTTATTTGTCGAAAAGTATGCTTTCGATTTTCATGACAAATGTGTTGCTAAAGCTATCTTGTCTCGTTTAAGGAATCCTAAGAATCGAATACCTCTAGGCCCACTAATGCTTCTAAGTCCGTGCTGGTAAACCGCCTCTTTAGATTCTAAGAAACGATTGATGTCAATGTTGTTCGATGATCACCTCCAGGAATGTCGTACCACTAGTGCATTCACTAAGACTAAAGCTAAGACTAGTTGGCGATGGCGAAAATGGTTACATAATACACTAGGATTTAAATGGATGCCTAAAATCATTGATGTGTGTATTTCTACTATAGCGCTTGAACCCTCTAACACTTCGGGTTCCACATCTACTTATTCCATCCGTGTCGTGCATGTGTAATGCAGTGTCTGATCATCCTTTGATTGTTGATAGCAGATGTTCCCGACACATGACACGCAATCTTAAATCATTATCATACTTTATTGCAAAGTTCATTGGCATTTGTGATTCGGGAATGATCACTTCAGACTATCATGGGCTACGGAGATTATATCAATGGCAATATCGAAATTAGCATGGTTTATTATGTGGAAGGCCTCGATCACAATCTTTTTTCATCGGTCAATTACGTGATGGAGATTTGGAAGTTGCTTTAGGGAGAAAACTTGTTTCATTCGTGATCTACAAGGAAACGATCTAATGTCTCGGCTCTCGCATTCTAGTCTGTACACAATCGAATGCAAGACATGGTTGCTTCATCTCCCATCCGCTCTACTTTCAAAGGCAACATCAACAAAATCTGGCTATGGCACCGCTGTCTCTCACATTTAAACTTTCAAACCATCACCAACCTTGCTCGACACAAACTTGTTGAAGGTCTCCGAGATTCGATATTCCAAAGATCACCTATTCTCGACTTGAACAAGGAAAAGCACTCGTGCTCATTTTCCTTCAAAGGTGGAACACACTCTCAACATGTGCTTCATCTTCTTCACATGGATTTGTGTGGCCCGATCGCATGCAAACGATTAATGGCAAACGCTACATCTTGGTAATTGTCGATGACTACTCACGATGGACTTGGGTCTACTTTCTTGAAGTAAAGATCAAGCTCCACGATGATCATCACCTTTCTCACAAAAATTCAAGTTCGACTCGAACACCGTCCCGCCAAATCGAGCGCACAAAGGAACCGAATTTGTAAACCAAACTCTTGAGAATTTTATGAGAAAGTAGGAATTGAGCATCGACATCTATTGCACGTACACTAGAACAAAAGCGGAGTTGTTGAAAGACGAAACCGTGCGTTAGTGGAAGCTGCAAGAACAATGTTAATCAATGCTAAACTTCCAGATTACTTGTGGGCGTGTATCAACGCATGCTATACTCAAAATCGTTCAATGATTACTAAACGCCACAACAAAACACCTTTTGAGCTTATCCACAACCATAACCGAATCTCAAACACTTTCATGTATTTGGATCCTTTGCTACCCAAATAATGATCGTGATGACTTTGGAAAGCTTAAAGCCAAAGTCGACATTGGAGTCTTTATAGGATATTGTGAAAATTCTAAGGGTTTCGGATCCGAATCCTCATACAAAGCGAAGTTATGGAAGCGATTCATGCTAATTTTGATGAACTTACGTAAATGGCTTCGAGCATAACACTTGGAACTCGGTCACAACCGTTTAAACTTCCCTCAAACCCCATCATTAGTGAACTAAGCCCCACTTACTCGTCAACAAATGGAAACGCTATTTGCTCCGTTGTTTAGTGATGACATTGATGAGCGTGCTCGGTGTATCCGATGTTTCCGCCGCTCAACCCGATCATACTCTTATACCGATACACTGCTACAACAACTCATTGACGAAGCACCACCATTGACTCTACAACAACAGTTGAACAAAGCTGCTTCCAACGACGCCGAACCAATCACCGATGTTCTTAATGAAGTACCCCACTGCAGATTTTGATCCAAATCGTTCTTTAACCCGTTTGCCAATGAAACTGCTGCACGATGTCGCGGAATCATCAACAAACCATTTAAATCCTCAAAATCGGATAATGTATACCAACATCAACCCTCTACACATCGTTGGACAAAAGACCATCCTCTAGAGAATATTATTGGCAACCCGAATCAACTAGTCGTTACAAGACAACGTCTTCACACAGATGGTGAACATTGCATTTATGCTCTCCGCATCACCTAATCGACCCTAAAAACATTAAAGACGCAATGACAAAAGACAACCGGATTGAATCCATGCAAGAAGAACTCAACCAATTCAAGCGTCTTGAAGTATGGAAATCGTTGAAAGACCAACAGGGTCTACGTCATTGGTCTCAAATGGATTGGAAGAACAAATTGGATCTTTGAAGGGAACGAATCGAAATAACTCACGTCTGGTGGCTAAGGGTTATAGGCAGGAAGAGGTATTGAATTTGAAGAATCATTTGCTCGGTTGCTCGTCTTGAGGTCGTTCGGATTTTTCTCGCATTTGCGGCTCATATGAACATAACGGTCTTTCGGATGGATGTCAAAACTTTTCGAATGGGCAACCGAAAGAAACGGTTTATGTCGACCACCGTAAGGATTCGTTGATCCCGAGTTCCCGAACCATGTCTGGCCGAACAAAGCTCAGTATGGTCTCAAACAAGCTCCTCGGGCGTGGTATGATAAGTTATCATCCTTCCTCATTGCCAATAAATTCACCAAAGGTTTGGTCGATCCTACACTTTTCATACAATATCACGGGACTCACATATTAATCGTTCAAATCTATGTGGATGACATCATTTTTGGGTCAACACATTTAAAATACTCAAATGCTTTTGCAAAATTAATGACAAAACATTTTGAAATGTCAATGATGGGTGAACTCACATTCTTTCTAGGAATGCAAGTTCATCAATCACCCGTGGTATTTTCTTGAGTCACCCAAATATGCCCTTGAATTGTTAAACAAATTTAAAATGCAAAAGCTGTGACACCTATGCCACACCAATGGCTCATACCAAGAAGCTAGATCTTGATTTACATGGGAAATTGGTGGACCCTACCAAATATCGTAGTATTATTGGGTCTCTCATGTATCTAACATCTAGCGGGCCCGATATTGTGTTTGCCATATATCTTTGCTCCGTTATCGATCAAGACCAATCAAACCCACCTCCACGAGGCTAAAAGAATCCTCAGATACATCAAGGGAACCATTAACTTAAGGATCTAGTATCCAAGGATTCGGTTTTGAACTAATAGCTTTTTAGACGCGATCACGCATGATGCTTAGACTCACGGAAAAGTACTTGAGCACTACAATTTCTTGGTGATAAACCGGTGTCATGGCAATCGAAGAAGCGAGATTGTACATCGCTCTCCTCAATAGAAGCGAATATGTAGCCATGTTGGCGTGTTGTGCTCAAGTCATTTGGATGAGAACACAACTCAAAGACTATGGTTACGTGTTTGACAAAATCGATGTACTTCGACAATCGGTGCTATTGCGATCTCGTGCAACTCAAGACAACATTCAAATCAAAGCACATCAATCTTCGATATCATTTCATTAAGGACCACGTGGAGCAGTGCAGTTGAATTATACTTTGTGGTGCAGAATACCAATTGGCGGATCTCCTCACCAAAGCCTTAGCTCCTGCTAGGTTTAATGAGTTGGTCCACCGAATTGGTATGCGGTGTTTGACTCAAAAGGAACTGGATGAACTCTTAAAACATTCTTAAAACCAATTCAAACACCAAAACCTTTTCGTAAATATTTTTCAAAAACAAAATACAAAATTATAAAACTGATAAAACAACAAAAATATTCTTCTATCTATACTTCTTTAACGTGGCAAGTACAAATCTTCCACAACACTCAAATCTTTAAAAATTCAAGATTTTTTCCGATCAAGTGTTGAGGGGAGAAAGCAAATATTTTCGCTTTCATAAAACCTTGTACTTGGATGTTACTTTATCCCGGTTGTTTCTTTAAATGATGGTCACTTTTCTGGTTTACTGACACTCCTCGGACTAAAATTTATAAACTTTCATTATTTCTTAAGTCGAGGGGGAGTGTCGTCAAAATTCTTTCCAAATATCCTTCGTTTGGTAACCAAAATGGAAGTTATGGACATTGGAGGTAAATGGCAAAGGTGGGGGGACTGAAAGTGTCAAAAGCTCAAAGTTATTTTTAATAAAACTTCCACCTAACTCATTTATTCACCACATTTAATACTTCACCTACTAAATCCGTGTTTTGGATCATCATTTTGTAAGTGGTTTTGTGTTCTTAACATGATTACAAACAAGGGTTTTTAATCGTTTCTAAATCCAACGGTTAAATTTCCATTTATGAGTGATCTTGTGTTCTACGCATAAGCGTATGAACAAATAATCAATGGTGTGTGTTTTGGTTAATATGATAGTGTCAAATGTTTAATTAATCACTTTGAAACCATTTCATCATCAAACGCACCCGTAAACACGAATTGATTGAATTTGAAAATTAGGGTTTATCGTGAATTGGGTATTTTCTTGTGTGAGTATTTCTAGTTAATTGGTTGCTTATAAGGTGTTGTTTATGTGATGAATTGATCATATCCATGTTTAGAACTTGCCCAGAAACATCAAATGTGAAAGAATTGAATTATATGGTTTTAGTTCATACGAATTGGGTGTTTTTGATTCACTTAGAGTTGATGTTAAAACTTGGATAAAACAACTCAATAGGCTTCCTAGACATCCCAGAATCATTTTGGTGAAAATTTCTATGGCTAGATTACTTACTCGTAAAAATTGAGCCTTAGGGTTTAGCTTTACGCATAAGTCTTCTTTCGCGTAACTGTTTTATGAGTATTCATGATTTGATCTGAAAATAACTGAATGTATGTGTTAATATTGGTGCTATGATGAAATTATTTTAGGTTTATTACGCATGAAAATTCAGAATCAAGGGTATTTGCCATCTACGCATAAGGATCACTTTACACGTAGCATGTTATGCGTAAGAGAAATCTTACGCGTAACTTTTACGCGTAAGGTTCTACATAAGGGAGTACGCCAGATATCACAGAAGGATATGCGTGTGATGACCCTCTACGCATAAGGTTGACTCTTACGAGTAAGCCTTACGCATAAGGTTCCATATACGCTTACGCGTAAGCTTTACGCATAAGGCACTCTTTTCCTACGCGTAATATTTCTTACGCGTAAGACAAGAACCTAAGCATAAGCTTACGTTTACGCGTATAATCACTCCTGTTTACGCATAAGCTTGCCATTTCTACGCCTAAGCCTAGTTTAACCTTAATTATGAATTGTTACGCGTGCAAACTTGTAAATAAATAAATCATAATGCCACGAAACCAATAATGTCACTTTAAGCTTGAATGTTTAACAAGTTGTGAATAATAAGTGAAAACATGGACTTTAAAACTTAAAGTTAATCAACTCACAAAACTTATCACGACGTCATTGGACTATTGGACAAACAAGTGACATTGGACTCGTAACAATCATCGACATATCACATTCAATAATTAGACAATAAAACCATCTGTTGACTAACATAATGTCTTTTGATATGTTGGTTCTTTTGGCTAAATATCTTTCAGATCACGACATGGACGCTCAATTGCGTAATGTGGAAGCACCAAATGTTCTCACCATTGCTTGATATCTTCCTAATTGCTATCCAATGAAGATAGGAAAGAACAACCTTCGTGTTGATTTTGATACCTCACCGCCGGAATCCTCTTGTTTAATTGTCGTGGATATTCAAGAATCATCCCTATCGAACATGCTCACCAATTTTGCTTCATTCGAGATCTATATTCACTAGTTCGGAATACAATGCAAAAGATCAAAGGACAAAATGTTTGTGATGATGACGCTCAATGACAAACAAGTCACCATCACACCGCAGACTTAAGGGTTATTCTTCTCATCCCTGCCATCGAACCGATGAATACAATGCCGCACCAATCAAGAGATCGTTCTACAATTCATGATCGACATTGGTTATGACGAAGCTACGGGAGTAATCACTAAGCATTCATCGTGAATCTTAAGAATATTCCTCGCCTATGGAGAACTCTTTACATCATCATCACCAACTTTACTTCGTGGCGGTGGCTATGAGCATCCCAAGCTCATGGAACTGCAGATCTTTGGGCTTTTGTCAACAATAAACACATTGAAGTTGAAGCTCTAATATGGGATGACATGATGTCATTCCTTAAAAAGCTTGGCACCAAAATCCCGTATGTCGAGATACACCAAGTCATTGATCCAACGAGCTCTAGAGTATAATCCCGATATTCCTTAAGACTCGATGACCCCAACAACAATCCATGTTGTATGAGCCCACACTCTCGGTCGGTTAAGGACTCTACAACAAAGAAACAAGGTGCGAGATCGCCAGATCACCTTATAACCAATGATATCAAACAACTGTACTCGTCAAACGATATCCGTAGCGGTTGAAGAAGGCAAAGTAGGTTTTCTCGATGAAAAGTCCGTTGGTACACCTCTAAGGAAAACCGTAAGAAGCGGTGCGAAGAAGTGTTACAAATCGAGAGTCAAAGAAAGTTCCCAAGAGGAAACCCGGACACAAACGAAAAGTTCCTCTAAGGAAGTTATTCCTATTCCCATTCCCAAGTCTCGAACCGCAAAGAAAGCTAGTGGATGAAAGCTACGAGAAACCGGATCGTATTTAAGAGGTCACCTACTCAAACCGCAACCGATGTCACTCCAACAAGAGCTAAACCTCCAAGTCCAAAAGTCGACCAAGGCAAAGGAAGAATCCAAGAATGAGCATGAAGAAGAAAGCTCGATGAAGAGCCATCGGATACGATTACGGGAAGAAGTTCGAATCATTAGACTCCAACACGTGGCAAAAGAGTTTGAACAACAACAAATGCGTGGCCTCGGAGGGTCAAGTGGTGGTGTCAATCTACACCAATTCACGATGCGGTTAATCAACCCGATAAGGAATTGGTGCCACCACTTGAGCAACAACAACAATACTGGAGGATTCTATTGATTATGATTTTGAGGAACCCGAAAAGAAAAGTCGAGAAAGAAAAAGGCGATGAAGAGGTCGCAGCTCAAGCCAAAGCAGATGAAGAGGCCCGGATTCAGTCAAGTAAAGGCTAAATCTGGACAAGATGACGATGTGAAATATGATGATTATCTTCTTATCAGTCCTACTCGCTCTAAGGAGGAAACTTGAACCTCCTAAGGACCCCGAATCACCTCACGACTCCTCATCATCGATTCAACTTCTCACCTCACCCCACCATCCAAAGGAACAACCGATCCACATCCAAATATGTGAAGAAACCTACCGACTCTTGGATATCTCGGGAAAGACAAGGATCGTTAAAGCGGTCAAACAGTCAGAAGAAAGATGTGACCAACAAAAGTTAGATATACTCGTGACAACATCAAACATCTTAATGACGAGATAGAAAAGATGTCTAATGAAAGGGAGTATATTCGAAGTTCATGCAACGTGATGTCCAAGGAGAACTGAACGAAATGATTAAGGGCTATACTCAAAGTTCCTACCGACACCGCTCTGGCGTGACAAGAGAGATGTTCAATGACAACTCTATCCAAATCGATGCATATAGCCAAGCAAACTATAAGATCAACACCTATGACCGTAATAATTAACCCTCTTGATCCTATAGTGTTCTCAAATGTCGAATTGGTTTCGGTGGTAACTCAAATGTCTAAACGATCGCAACATTTACTTCTTACGAAGGTAAATTGTTTGAAGCATTCTTTGAATACCAACTCAAATCAAGATGCGAGAAGAAGCTCAAAGGCCTAAACGTCCAAGAGACGATGCGGATAAGGATAAGGATAAAGATAACGAACCCAAACGTTCAAAGAAGTCGGAGAATCATCCTCCATGCCACCTCCACTCCACAGACTCTATCTCAACAACGATCTCCTCCATGTTGTTCTCTTGACAAACCTTAGGACTCGAGTTACCACCTCGACGAGAAAACCGTGATCACTTCGAGTATACTTGGTGGTGACGATGAGGAAGTCCCCGAGCCCCAAAACAACCCACCTCTCCCGCTCAACAAAGAAACCATCATCCTCATCAAGGCCAAAGAAAAAAGAAGACGCTTAAGGTCGATGTCGCCTCATGGCTTGACGAAGACGACACCGAGTATGATTGGCTCTCTACACTTGTTGATGCTACTCCCGCCCTAACTGATGATCAAGATATGGTAGAAGGTCGTACGTTGGAGCATGCTAAGCTACTGCAAGAAAAGTTCCATGTGAATAAGATGACGAAATCAGAGTTGAAACGAATCAAGAATGAAGCATTTCAACTACTCAAAGACAGCTCGGAAAGTGCTATTGAAGTTGAATATCACCTTGAAAATATAGCACGAGCCATGTCTAACAACATTGATTGGCTCAACCCTGAAGCAAAAATCGACTTCACCAGAAGAGACAAGACTTCATACTACACCGATTGGTCTAAACCTCTACCAACGATTGGTCAACCAGATCAACCTTAGATTCCATTCCGCTACTTCTTCAACAATGACTTGGAATTCCTTTTACACGGTAGCGATGATTCAAGGAAATACGCTACATCACTTACACTTCTCCCTCGGAATTCTATACTCCAACCGCATAGCCATCGAAGAAAAGGCTACCCACATGTTTTCCAAGGCGTGGAAAGGTATGACATTGATGCAATGTACGGGATTCACCATTGGCGGAACGCCAACGAATCTACTACAAAAGCTGCCAGTTCGAAAGTCTCAACATGAAGTGTAAAGTGATAAAGGGATCGTTCTTTGTTAAGCATGTCACTCTTTTCGTCCAAATGGGATTACACCTTCTCAAGACCGCATGGTCAAAAGACAAGACGAAATGGACTATGAATTTTGTGAAGCGAGACTTTCGAACTTGTCTCTCAACGACATTGAAGATCCAGATCTTGCCAAGTGCAGGGAAGAATGAGACAATTCTTGACTAAAATTCAACGTGAATACATCAAGTCCTTGCTCATCTTCATCGAAGCATAGTGATCCAGAACGTAGAAGATTTACAACTTCTTTGTTGAATCATATCGGACTTGTGTCAACTTCACGCACCTCGGCTAGAACTTCCGACATCAACCATCTTCCACAATACACTCTCGTCGAGAAACCGTTTGGATTAGTTTACCGCAGTGAACTACAACGCAACCGCTGATGGCGTGTAGAGATCTTCATAAGTTTGGGGATCACACACTTAAGAAGGTCGTGGCGGCTTGGCTTATAGGTTGAAGGCGATACATGAAGGCATTGGGTCTCCAAAGTGATGGAATTCTCAGGAAATACGGGATGTGAAGAGGATCATCACTCGTATCGATGAAAGGTTGTACAGAAGGGACTAGTTCAGAACTCTAGAGAGCTTTGTAGGTGGTCATCCTAGGATTACTCTCACAGGCTATCAACTCCCTGTTCGCATTCCTGGAGATATTGCTGGACTACCTGGTACCCCTTAAACTGTTTCATTATTTCATAATTAATTTGGATGTGTGATTTTATAATGACAATGGCTTGTGCACACATAATAGTGTACAACCCGTTCTTGTAATGAAAGGACCACGTCAATGCGCTTGATTACAATCCTATAAAAGGAGCGAAGCTTCTTAATTTTGAGTAAAACTTATCAAACCTTTCATTTTAAAAGGTTTTGCTCAAAAGAACAAGTACTTCCCCTACGCTTTCAAAACCTCAAAGGTTAGTATTACTTGTTGAGGGGAGTATTTGCTAAAACTTTGTTCACAAAACGTTCTTCGTGATAATCTTCCCACAAAACTCGAAATGGTCATATTTAATATCAAAGCGTTGTCAAAATAACATTTATATGCCATTTTTGGGGAGAAAACTATTGTGATAAGAAATATGTTGATTTGCTATTGAATCGTCGTGTGAAAAGACTTAACCCATGAATTGACGGATCTCGAATCATACATTGAAAATATTTGTCTTCCAAAGACTTATCCAAGTAAATTGTACCTATTCGAGAAGCTCTTGATAGACATGAACTTTGACGGGTTTGACAACCTTCGAGGTTTGACCACACCTTCAAGGTAGTTATTAGAGCTAGTTGTCACCTAAAAGTCGACAATGTAACTCTTTAACTATGCAACGTAACCGTGTCCCTCGGGAATTGTCTATTTTGAGTCGATCAATTCAAAAGTGCGCACTCTTCTCTCCGCGTGCGATTACATCTAAACACTTAAGCATGTGTGGGGGAGTATTTACGCAAATGATCAAACTCTTACGATTGGTACACAAATGTTTTTCAATCATAACCACTTTGAGAGATTTTCAAGAAAATGGTTTTATGGCAACATAGGTTAGTCATGGTGTTATAAGGTGACTAAGGTTAGAATAACATCCTATGATCCGCCAGCCGGAGGGATCTACCCAAGGACATCACAAATTGTTAGTACTTAGAAGTCCTTAGGTATGATTATAAAAAGGAGAAAATGAGAATCGGAGAAAGAAGGAGTTGAAGAATTAAAAGAAATGCAAAGAAAAGGGTGAAAAGAAATAGCCCTCCAGTTATTCAACTTAGGGCGCACAAGGGTTCAATTCATATGCTACCGGTCGTCACTAGATGACACCGGTATTGAAGATAATAGTCGTCATGGACCCGAGTGAAGCATGCACTAAACCTTCTTGGCCACTCAAGTTTCTCCCAACATAAGCTTGTTTCATTCTCAGGAACCCTCGTAAACTATCGGCTTTCTCTTAGAGATTCTTTGTATTGAAGAAGGAGACCCTCTCCCTAGTCTCCGCCAGAAAACCAAAGTGCACTATTGAGTCTAGAGCCACGAGATTCATCAAAGATCTCTTAGGTACACTTGACAATTCATCGCTTGTCATTCAACAAAAGAACATAAGTGATATATTATCGTGTCCTTCATGCATCTTAGCAATCATCAAGAACATTTAAGAGAGTTCACATATGTGATCCTCGGTGATTGAATGGAAACTCCCGCCGTGGTCAACATCAAACGACCTTGACAAAGGTCACTTCGTAACTCCCCGTGGATTACGCTTAGTGTATCTCAAATGGTCTACGATCTTGAGGTGATGCTTGATTGTACCTCAAATGACTCATCCGAATCAGTAGGTGTACTTCGATTTTCGTGTTATCTCACTTGTGGTTTATGTTTTCCTAAACATTATTCCAAACCTAAGTCGCAACATCATATTCTAGGTTGCTCGTAGAAGTTCTCACGGCATATCCATCATTCTCATTATACACTTGATATCATTTACTCGGTGAGTTCATAGCCCCACTTTCTATTACTTAATTGTTTTACAAACCCTGGGGAGATACATGCTTTATTTTAAATCAACACATTGCTTTCAAATTATACTTGAATATATTAGTTGCACTAAGTACTACTATTGCCAAAGTCCCTATTATCATGAACCATTAATCACTTGCGGTGAACGCGAATAATGTGGATAGATCTATCGAATGACAAATCCCGCTTGTTTTGACGGGTAGGCAAACAAACGCACTCTATTTGAAGATCCATAGGTTAATGGCAAATTACCTATTAGGGCATCGGTTACTATTATATGACAGCTTGTTAACGTTTGGTATCATGAGCTTAGTGCAATAATATATGTTTTGTTTTCAAACCATTGGTGTGAGTCTATAGCTCACACTACAAACATAATGTGTTCAACCATCAAACAAACTCTATGAATTTCACTCAACCTTTGTGTTGATAGTTTTAAGCATGTATTTCGTGTCCATAACGTCGGAAGTCGCACGGAAGAGCAAGGATATTGAAGAAGGCTATAAATTTTATTATCATTCAAAACCTATTTAATGTATTTTGTAAACCGTGAAACTACTAGGACCTCATTTTTGTAAACTCGATATTTATATAAATCGAATGATAAATCTTTTAAAACGACTCCATTAGAGTTCGTTTCTATTGTTATGATTGTTGTGCCATGAAGTAACACCCGCTTGAATTCATTGCGTATCACGAAATTGGGGTGTTACAAATACTTCTTGGAGAATAGAAGCTTTGTAGTAACACATAAAACACTTCCAGTATTGATAAAACAATTTACAAAATGTATACATGAATTTGGCAATATAACATAACCAACCCTGGACATTTGACAATTATGAAAAATGGTAGTAAAAATGAAAACGTCATTCCCTCCAACTTCTCGAAAAAAAAATTAAGCAAAATGAATACATATATATACTAGACGAGTTCCCGTGCATAGCAACGGGATTTTATATTGAGAAATTGTTTAGAGATAAAAAAGGGTTTATGGGTTATAAAAAAAAATTAATAGAAGTTTGAAGATTTGGGGATTAAACATAATGTTTTGAAACCCGGTTCGACCCGGGTGGTTCAACCGGTTGAACCGTTCTGGTCAAAAAACAGATTGATTTAAACCGCGTCAACCCGATGGGTTGGATCGCAAAACGGCTCAAATTAAACCGTGTCACTTTTTACTTTTTAGGTTGAATCTGTTGGTCCCGTCTGGTTTTCAAAACTATATATACTATCAACTTGTTAACTTGTATGAAGCTTTGTGTGTTTTATCAATTTGTATAATGTGTATAATAACATGTACTTTTAATTTTAGGGTGTTTTAAAATAATATTAATTAGTGTGTTTAATTATTTTATATTTTGGATTATGATGTCTTTATATGTAGTATAGATGTGAAGAAGTGGGTCCTCCTGCTATCCCCAATAGGATGCTGACACATATGTTTAGCCATACTATATGAGTTAAGGGTTGTTTACTTTTTTCAAGACTTTTTTCGCCCTTTTTCATACGTTTTCTTACACTTTTACACACATTCGTACGTCTATACACGTTTTCGTCTGTTTTAAAACGTTTTCGTACGTCTTTGTCCCTTTTAATCTCTTTTATACGTTTCCGTTTTTGTTTACAGGTTTTCGTCCGTGTTTACACGTTTTCGCTTGTTTTTTCATGTTTTCGTCCGTTTGAATACGTTTTCATCTGTTTTACATATTAACGTACATTTTCAAACGTTTCATACATTTTCATATGTATTACATATGTTTTCGTCCGTTTGAATACGATTTATTCCGTTTTCATCCGTTTTTACCCATTTTCATATGTTTATAAGATTTTTTCGCTCGTTTTCATACGTTTTCTTACACTTTTACACACATTTGTATGTTTTTCACGTTTTCGTCTGTTTTAATACGTTTTGGTCCGTTTTCATACGTCTTTGTCCCTTTTAATCTGTTTTTATACGATTCCGTTTTTGTTTATAGGTTTTCGTCCGTGTTTGCATGTTTTCGCTGGTTTTTTCGTCTTTTAGTCTGTTTGTATAAGTTTTGTACGTTTTCGTCCGTTTCCAGCTGTTTTGCATGTTTTCGTCCAATTTACTCCATTTTCATCCGTTTTTACCCATTTTCTTATGTTTTAAGAATTTTCAACCGTTTCATAGGTTTTCTTACACTTTACACACATTCGTACGCTTTTCACGTTTTCTGCTTTTAATACGCTTTGGTCCGCTTTCATACGCCTTTGTCCATTTTAATATGTTTTATACGTTTAGTTTTGTTTACGAGGTTTTCGTCCGTGTTTGCACGTTACCGGTTTTTCATCTTTTAGTCCGTTTGTATAAGCTTTTATACGTTTCGTCCGTTTCAATTGTTTTGCGTTTTCGTCCGATTTACTCCGTTTTCTGCTTTTTACCCATTTTCTTATGTTTTCAAGAATTTTCAACCGCTTTCATAGGTTTTCTTACACTTTACACACATTCGTCGTTTTCACGCTTTCATCTGCTTTTAATACGTTTTATCCGCTTTATACGTCTGTGTCCCTTTTAACTGCTTTTATACGCTTCCGGTTTTGTTTACAAGTTTTCGTCCGTGTTTGCACGTTTTCGCTGGTTTTTTCATCTTTTAGTCTGTTTGTATAAGTTTTTGTACGTTTTCGTCTGTTTCCAGCTGTTTGCATGTTTTCGTCCGATTTACTCCGTTTTTACCCATTTTCTTACGTTTTTAAGAATTTTTCAGCCGATTTCATAGGTTTTCTTACACTTTTACACACATTCGTACGGTTTTCATGTTTTCATCTGTTTTAATACTTTTTCGTCCGTTTTCATACGTCTTTGTCCCTTTTGATCTTTTTTTATACGTTTCCCTTTTTGTTTACAGGTTTTCGTCCGTGTTTGCACGTTTTCGCTGGTTTTTTCATCTTTTAGTCCGTTTGTATAAGTTTTTGTACTTTTTTTGTCCGTTTCCAGCTGTTTTGCTCATTTTCGCCCGATTTACTCAAACATTATGTTTGTAGGTTGCTAATTATGGAAGCCATGGCTTAAAATGTAAATAATTTTGTGTCAACCCAAGAAGCGAACTTAATCCATTTTCGGTTTAAAACCATATGTGTCAACCCAAGAATCGAGCTTAATTCATATTCGGGTCAACCCAAGAAGCGAACTTAATTCATATTCGGTTTTCGGTTCGCTCTGGTTTAATTATAGTTCGGTTCGTTTCGGTTTTCGTGTTGCCCAAAATAAAAATATAACCAATTTAACGAAACAAAACCCGATAACCGAACGGATCAACACCCCTAATTTATAGTCATAGTTTAAAAGAAGGAGGACTTAGTTTGCCGTTTTTAAACATTAGGTCTTTACACTTTGATGGATCTTAGGGATGACAGGGAGGCTGCGAGGTGTAACCTGCAAGGGTTGAATGATCTCATTACTCAAACTTAGGAGAAAATCGATACCAAGGAAGAACAAATTCAGGCGATGAATGGTTGAAAGGTTTCTCGCTATGGAATGGGATGTTTTCTTTTGCTCTAGTGTCATCTGTTTATGTCTAATGTCTAATGTCTAACGTCTTGGTTTAATGGGATGGTATATTAACAATGGAATATGTATGGATCTTTTGATGGTTTATCCATACTGAATGCTAAATATGTTTGTTAATATAAGTAATGTGTTCGCTAGTTTGTTTCATCTTTTTTAATGTTTTTGAATTTAGGAATTGGTTGTGGGATTTAAGTTCATATTCGCCTTTGGTAGAATGTATTATTGTAGGATTAGGATGTTCAATTTTAGATTGTTGTCAATTTTTTATGACCGATTATGAAGTTTAGAAGTGGAGCGTTTGTTCATGACAATTATTTTTATTGAACCACTAGATTTAGGGTGTTTTGTTATTTTTTGCTTTAAGTTAATTGCATTTACATGATTTCTTGATTTTTTGATCGCTTGAGGATGTTAAGCTTATTTAAGTGCTTATAAATAGCTTATTTATAGGCTTAAAGTAAGGTCTCGAGGGTCGTTTGTTGTATCGCAGATTCTTGGTTTGATTTGCCTATTTTTGTGCCTAATTGTTTATCTCGAATCGCTTATTAGTTATAGTCGCTAATTAGTTGCTTTAAGTCCATTTTAGCTTTTGTTTGTTCATTTGTATGCGCCATGTGGTGATTTTAGTGTATCTGCAAGTATATGTGTCTTTGACACAGCTGGTTTGAAGATGTATGGGTGCTTCGGACTTTGGGTAAGCACCATTTCTGTCAGGGGTGTTTTTTATTTCAAAAATTGTTTGATTTTTCATCAATTAGATTTTCTAATTCAAATTTAAATTGCAGCCAAAAATTAAATATTTAAATGCTATATTATCAATTTGGAGCCACATTTAAAATTATCAAATTTGGAGCCAAATTTTAGCCAATTTTTTAAAATTACTTTGAAATTATGGTTTCCTTAATTGAAAATCGCCCATCATTAGCCCTAATTTTACTCCAATAAATCAAAGCTTCAAGCAAAACAACGAAACTTCAATTTTACACCATTATTTACCAATTAAGTTTACTAATTTTCTTTAACACATTACTTCGACGAATCATGGCAACGCAAACCAATTATCCGGATGATTTGGTTTATTCGATCGTCAAAATGAAAACCCTTTAGGATATGAATCAGAGACGATTCAGATGAGGGTGAGGATGCCGAAAACAACCATTCAAATGCGAATGTTGTTAAGAGGGCATAACTAGGTTAGCTAAGTTTCGCATGGAATATGGAAAACAGACGGAATAAAGGTCGGTGTAACCTTCGATGCAATCGGATAGGTTATCGAAAAACGAGCATTGTTTTCGAGTTTTTGGGTGATTTGGTTCGTGAGCATATAGGTGTCGATTCTATCACGGAGGAAGGTTGATTCGAGTAAGAGATAAAATGTTGGACGAAATCACGGTACACATATACTTTTTTAACTAGTAGTGTCTTTGCTTTCGTGGGTACAAGGTGTTAATAAGTTTATCTCTGATTTACAAGACGCCGCAACTAATTAACAACAATTTGTTAATCTTTGCGCGATATTTGATGTTGACTTGACGGTCGAAAGTCGATAATAAATCATCTTGGTCAACTTCTAAGGAATTTCGAATGAAATTGACACAAAACTACATATTGCTCAACCGAAATACCCTTTCAAAACTAAACGAAGTCCCGTGATATAGTGCAATTATAAAAGCCAAGATTGGGTTAATTTTTAAACTACACGACCAATGAGGAATACACGGTGTTAATTAGTAATTTTTATTCAAGTTCAAATATCTTTCACCTTTTCATATGTTTCCATATATATTAGTTGTATACTATCGATTACTACATCTAAACGTCGTATGATTTTGTGTTGCAAGGTGAGATCAAGAAAACTAAAGTGTCGCGTTCCAAGTCCATTTTATGATCATACAATGGGACAAGGTGGATACGCCTGTGATAGAAAAATGGTAACGAGAAACATTTGCACATTTGCATTTAATAGCATCATACTTTCGTTTATATTCGCTTATCTTACATTTGTATGTATTTAATGTTTATAAGATCGAGAGTAAAGAAATTGAACCAGATGAAGAACCACCACGTGGTACGGTGTGGTTGAAAGGAAGGGTGAAAAGAGGCGGAGAATATCACGATGATGATATCGGATCGTGGGAGAAAAATTTGTAAGTTTGACGCAAATTTTATTATTATGTTTGTTTAGTCATAAGTTATCTTCTCATCGTATTAGTTAAAACGTAGTTATAAGTTAATACGGTAGTGTTTTAGTTAATCTTGTTAGTTACAAGTTAATCTTGGTAGAATTAAATAACCTATTTCCCATATTGTGTGTGCGTAAAGAAACGGACGACAAGATCAAACAAGGAATCTTGAAGCTTGATCATGGCACCGATGCCATGACAGCTTGTATTAGGTAAGGAAAAGGGAGGATATGCGAGAGGAGTGGGAGGTGGGTAACCTACAAGAGGTATTTTGATATGCCTTGAATCGACAAGCATCCGATGAAAGAGTGGTGTTACTTCAAAGTGAACTTGATAATGAGAGGCGGCAACGCCAAGAAAAAGAGGCGATAATCTGAGTTTGATGAAACAATTGGTCGCACAAAGGGGCAATTCTATATCAACTTCAACTCCATTGACACAAACGGAAGTAAGACATAAGAAAGTAACATTCTATCTTTTTACCCTTTTAAATCTTTGAAGTCTTCTTAAACAATTTATATTTCGTGTGTCTCCGTGAACATTAATCTTATAAATAGCAATCTTGATGAGTATGCTTAGAACACGTGTTGTCGGACTTGAGAAAATTATGAGCAATGAGAAGTCTAATGGACTTGCAACTTTGGAAAAGGAAATGGAAATAAGTGTAAGTAATAAATCATCCTCACGATTTTTGAATTCTACATACATGTGTTATTTACCGTGCATTATATATATAGGAAATCATAAACTGTGCATCTAAGAAACCGACTAGATCAAAACGAAAGGATTCTTCACGCCAACTTTCCGAATCACAAGAACATGAGTCTCTATTAACAAGATCGCCACAAGTATGTATTTAAACATTTTCATATGCTCTTTAGTTTAATTAATTACCGATACATATATACATGCAACAAATTATCTTTTAGGTAATTAAGTGCATCAAGGCACTTAAAGAAATCAAGTATTATTATGGATGGTACCGTGTACAAACCGATGGAAAATAAATGTTTATAACAAACCACTCCCAAAGGATTGCTACAGAGTGTCTATTGATAAATCTTTAGTGGATGCAAGATGCATACGGATGTAGGAAGTAACGGTTTCAAAACGCTTAAGGATGCAATTGGTGGTTTTTATGAATGGCCAAAGGATCAATTGGTTTCGATGAAAAGGTACATACATGCATGTGTTTTATAAACCTACATATATCATTCTTCATATTTAATTAGTGTTTGATACACCCGCTTTTGTTTCCTGGTGTAACACCACCAAGTACCATAAACTGATTGGTGAGAATAGAATGCACCTAAATTACAAACGCGCCACGCCTCTAGTGATACCATGCAAAAGGAAGCTAAGAAGATCAAGAGTCGAAGTCGTCAAATTATTGAGAATTTTATTATGTACGACATTACAATTATATGTACATTCCAATTTTATTGTATTTGAATATATTTTGTATATATATATATATATATATATATATATATATATATATATATATATATATATATATATATATATATATATATATATATATATATATATATTTAATTTGTTTTGATATATATTGATTTCTTATATGTGACTAAAAGATGCATATAGTCACAATTATTAACACTTTTTGGTCACAGATTGCTTAATTCGATGTGTGACTAAATGTCAGAAAAGCAAACACAAACATAAAATTCAAGTGGTCATTGGATGATCAATAGTCACAAAAAACACACATTTCTTCACTTTACACACCATATGGTCACACTTATTAACACTTTTGGCCACTTTATGGTTAATTGTATCTGACTAAATACCCAAAAGAAACATGCTTTACGTGACTAAATGTTTGAAAAGGCTACACAAACATAAAATTAATGTGGCCATTGGATGAGCAATAGTCACACAAAACACATATTTCTTCACTTAAAACACCATATGGTCACACTTATTAACAATTTTTCGCCACTTTATGATTAATTGTATGTGACTAAATACCCAAAAGAAACATACTTTGTGTGACTAAATGTTAGAAAAGGCCACACAAACATAAAATTAATGTGGCCATTAGATGATCAATAGTCACACAAAACACACATTTCTTCACTTAAAACACCATATGGTCACACTTATTAACACTTTTGGCGACTTTATGCTTAATTGTATGTGACTAAATACCCAAAAGAAACATGCTTTGTGTGACTAAATGTTAGAAAAGGCCACACAAACATAAAATTAATGTGGTCATTGGATGATCAATAGCTACACAAAACACATTTCTTCACTTAAAACACCATTTGGTCACACTTATTAACACTTTTGGTCACTTTATGCTTAATTGTATGTGACGAAATACGCAAAACAAACATGCTTTGTATGACTAAATGTTAGAAAAAGCCACTCAAACATAAAATTCATGTGGCCATTGGATGATCAATAGTCACACAAAAGACATATTTCTTCACCTTAAACACCATATGGTCACACTTATTAACACTTTTTGCCACTTTATGCTTAATTGTATGTGACTAAATACCCAAAATAAACATGTTTTGTGTGACTAAATGTTAGAAAAGGCCACACAAACATAAAATTCAAGTGGCCATTGGATGATCAATAGTCACACAAAACACACATTTCTTCACTGTAAACACCATATGGTCACACTTATTAACACTTTTGGCCACTTTATGATTAATTGTATGTGACTAAATACCCAAAAAAAACATGCTTTGAGTGACTAAATGTTAGAAAAGGCCACACAAACATAAAATTCAAGTGGCCATTAGATGATCAATAGTCACACAAAACACACATTTCTTCACTTAAAACACCATATGGTCACACTTATTAACACTTTTAGCCACTTTATGGTTAATTGTATGTGACTAAATACCCAAAAGAAACATGCTTTGTGTGACTAAATGTTAGAAAAGGCCACACAAACATAAAATTCATGTGGTCATTGGATGATCAATAGTCACTCAAAATATACGTTTCTTCACTTGAAACAACATATGGTTACACTTATTAACACTTTTAGCCACTTTATGATTAATTGTATGTGACTAAATACCCAAAACAAACATTCTTTGTGTGACTAAATGTTAGAAAAGGCCACAAAAACATAAATTTAATGTGGCCATTGGATGATCAATAGTCACACAAAATACACATTTCTTCACTTTAACACCATATTGTCACACTTATTAACACTTTTGACCACTTTATGATTAATTGTATGTAACTAAATACACAAAACAAACATGCTTTGTGTGACTAAATGTTACAAAAGGGCACACAAACATAAAATTCAAGTGGCCATTGGATGATCAATAGTCACACAAAAGACATATTTCTTCACCTTAAACACCATATGGTCACACTTATTAACACTTTTGGCCACTTTATGCTTAATTGTATGTGACTAAATACGCAAAAGAAACATGTTTTGTGTGACTATACAGTGTTTATGGTCACTAATACGGATTAATCCAAAAACATTTGTACCTAATTAGTCACACATGTTAAGGTTTTGGTTAGTGTTTTGTAATAGAGACTAAAAAAAAGTCAAACATGTGACCATAGGGTACCTATGGTCGCACGGCCTTTAGTCACACACGGTCGAAAAATCATGTGTGACTATATGTATATCGTCACACATATTCGGTGTAGCCAAATCCAATTTTTGTTCTAGTGTTAGGCGTAAGACTTCCTTAGGCGTAGGATGAAGCTTATGCGTAAACTCTATCTTACGCGTAAACTTAAGGTTAAACGTAAGCTTATGCGTAAACTAAACTCTTATAAGTAAAGTACCTTACGCGTAAGATTTAACTTAGGCGTAAACTTCCTTACTCGTAAGCTTTTAGGCTTAGGTTAAGATTAGGTTATTGATAACGCCACACGCCGTCGCTCGGGGTCAAAGGAACTTCCTTTTCTTGAGCAAGTTTTATAACACCCTAGGCGTGAACCTAATCGTTGTAGTGTAGTAATTAGGGTAAGCCACGGGTATTGATATCGCTCTCGCGGGAATAGGAATGCTAGTAGGGAGTTACTACGCTAAGGTTAAGGTTGAGGAAGATTATTTTTTATCTTTTATATTTTATGAAAATGGAAAGGTACTAATCTCGGTATTGGATTGGGGGTTGGTATTTCTACCGATTACTCTACTATTATCTAATTATCTAAACTAAGGTTGTGGGAGTCTATGTCTAATTAATGTGTGCTCGTATGATAGTTTAAAGATGTGTTTACTTAGTTTGTATTACTCCTTAATTATCTCCTATCGATGGTTGAGTGTCACGCCTTATTCCTAGTTGCGTTGTGTTTCTAAAGTTGTAAGGTATGCGCTTCTCCTAACTCTTTGAACTTACCAAAGGGTCTTGTCTACAATCCACTTAGAGATTATAGACCCTACCTAAGGCGCTCTTGGATGGTTTAGACTATAATCACTCGTGTAATCATACTCTAGGGTTCACAAAGATGAATCAAGCATTAAGTACACAACGAATGACCTATCACATTACTAGATCATTAATCAACTAAGATAAGAAACAACCAATCAATATTTAATAATTAAGTTTCATACTTCCTAAGCAAACACACAAATAAATTAGCTTGACATGGAGAACATGCAAGCATACACACAAATAATCAAAGACATAATTGAATTAATGAAGCAAAGACTTATCTTGGTGTAAGATAGGGTTAAAACCCTAAAATACTGTATAAGACACCTTAGGTTCGGTTTTAGGTTTTTACCCAAAGACTCTCCACATCAAGACCGAAAAATTGATTCTATATATAAGATTACAATTGCGGGCGCCACCTTATGTTTAGTGACGCCGCCGTGTCGCCGCCATTGTGGTTTCGTCTTGGCCACGTTAACCTTGGCGACGGCCACCTTATGTCCGTGACGCCGTCCTCTCGCCTTCGACGCCGTCTCGGATCGCATCTAGGCCGCCCGAGTAGCGACGGCTACTCTTTCACACTAGACGCCGCCTCTGAAAACACGAGTTTTGAGTTCGACCGTCACAATACCTCCGACGGCGCCGCAAATAGCTCCCGACGCCGCCGCCTTCTACATTCGCCGATCGCGAGTGTCTCGATTTCGACTTTGGCCATTTTCTTCATATATTCGCGCTTTTCGTCCAAATAAGTGTCATTCCAAAGATTTTGCCTTCACGAGACCCAAAAGTGAAAAGGAACGATATTAAGCAATAACGGATACAAAAGTGATCAAATAAGGACTTAAACGACCCTCAAAATGGTACCTTTTAAAACCTTATCAAATATCCCTACACTTGTTATTTGCTTGTCCTCAAGAAAATGTGCTTTTAGCCAATTAATTTATAAGTTGGGGTCATTCAAGATTAATTCAAACGGTCCACAACACATATAAGCCCAAAAAGTCATAACAAGCACGGAATTACATACTAGCACCTCACATGGGGTGTTTGATACTCACATCTCTCTCGTGTGTATAAATGAAATATAACAATATAGGAAATGGAAGATAAACACTCATTAACCGGTCCTAGTACATAGATTACCATAGGCTTGAGAATAGATCAAACCTCCATCGCTTATGAAGCACCTAGGAAAGACTATCAAAGAGGTCTTTTAAAGGGTTGTAACGTTAGGCTTACGGTAGGGAAATAAGGGTTTGGTGGGATAGGCTATTTAGTGGTGGTAAGTCAAAATCTTTATGTTAATCGTGATATGAAGAATGGCGTTGCTAAGCCAAGACTCGACACTCTAAACTCTAGATAACCAAATAAACAAACATAAATTTAAAGGATAGATGTAGGATGGTAGCGTATGTTTTTTTTTTTTTTTTTTTTTTTTTTTTTTTTTTAATCACTCTAAATTTTTTTTTTTCTCTTTTCTATTTTTTCGATTTTTTTTTTTTTTTTTTTTTTTTTTTTTATACACTTTACTCTACCATCCTCTAAGATAACATCAAAATACTAGGGATTTATAAGCATCTCCCTACACTTGAGTTTTTATTACTCTAACACTAATTTGACCCGAATTGAAAAGATCAAAACACTTGGGTACATTATTACGTAAACAAAGGGAATTTGAATTTAACGCTCCTTCCCGTCATTTCATAAACTTTAACTTTTCCCATGAATCCCAATCATCCCAAAATCGTATACAAAGGATATGACTCGACTTAGCAACTTATGCAAGCAACTAGATAATTGAACTAAGGTTTTGGGGTGATAAAAATAATTGCACTAAAAGTGAGTGCATAAGGGGTAGGCTAAGGCGATTTGGGTGTATATTCGGGGTGGTAAACAATGCTCTTCATTGATATTCCGAAAAATCGAAACATCACGAGAACCGCGAAAAGGATAGGCTCGAGGGTTAACTAGGGGTATCGTGTACTAAAGATGAGTACAACGCAGGGTGCTGGGGAATTACTCAACCGATGTGGAAGAAGTAATTATATTACAGGTATCAAACAAGGGTTATCCTAATGCCTCTTATCATTTAGTTATTCCTAACTACACAAGTGTAGCCTCACTTGCGATCTCGGAATGCATCACAAAACAAGTTCTAGAATCTATTATACTACCGGTTCACACTCTAAGCATTAAAGATGAATGCTTTAATTCCTACTAATCTAAGGGCGATCCTCACATTTTGGGTGGAATTTGGGTGGTAAAGGGTTTTGTGCTAGTCATATAACTTCCTATCCATGAGACGCTTTTGTTAAGACTAATGGCCCACTCCTATATGTCATGAAAATTTTAAATTTTGTGCCAAAATTACCCTAACCGACATTTCTCATGGTTTATTACACAATCACAATTGGACAAAGCAAATAGTCAAGGATAAGCATAGTTTCAAAGTTCCCGCTTTATTTTCCTCCCTACACTTAAACCGAACATTGTCCCCAATGTTCCCGAAAGTATCAAAGATATGATAAAAGAAGGTAATTAAAACGAAAGAAACTAATACTCCCCGATTAGCTCGGTAGATCCGTAAAGTGGTGGTTAAATTCTTTTCAAGAAGAATTTATGCGAAAAGCTCCTTCCAATCTTTTGTAACTTCTTCTTGACAAACTAAACCCGCACACTTGAAGAAAACAAACGAAACCTTCACAGTAAAATCGGCGGTAATAATATATATAAGACTCGATTTAAACTAGGATATAATGCTTGTGGAATGGGTGTTTACTGAATTTCAAAGAAAATTAAGACCGAAAATTCCAAAATTTATAAGTAGCTCGTAAAAACGAGAAAAAGTAACTGATGTTTTACTCATCTCGACGCCAGTCAGTTGCAATCCCGACGTCAGTTATCCCGACAAAACCGGTCTCATGATTTTCGAAAAATTTCGAAAATTTACATCTTTAGAATCAAAAAATTTCGCAAAACATCCATTATGACTCGATACAAGCATTTGACTCGAACAAACAAACATATATATCTTTTAGTTAATTGTTATTCTCATGTTTACGCTTTTGAAAACGTGTGTAATCCTCCCTACACTTATCCCTTATGTAAAATACCTTTATATGTAATTAAGACGGTTAAAACAAAATAAAGCATTTTTACAAATTTAAACATGAGGATAAACAATTAATAAAAGATATATGACACTAACAAGCAAACAATTAAGCATGGGTTGCCTCCCACGTAAGCGCTTTTCTTTATTTAAGAGTCTTGTAGCTAGACTCATAGTCGTGCTCCTACGCCCGATATACGTAAGTCTATCCTCAACAATGTCGTAAGGATCAAACTTATCATTCAAGTTCCTAGTAGTACGCTCGTTAAATAAGCCTTTTCAAACATCTCACCATCGGGATCATAGATTTGTATCCTAATGTGCCACCTTCCATTACCATCACTAGGCGGTCTATTCCAATTCCACATGTGTTCGGATTTCTCAACTATCCACTTATTCATGACTAGGTTAACGGGCAAGCTTCCTAGGAACCCGGTCATCTTCCTAAATACTAAGGCGCCCTCGAACGGGTTCACTTCTATATCCCAGCCAATTCTTGTTCTTGGAAAGTTGTCGCACTAGCAAAGGCCTTATCTAGGTAAAAAGGTCTTTGGGGCCTATGATGTTCTTCTCAATCCAAGGTCCATATCGAGAAGGTTCTCTATCCAACCCTATCTCATGTGGCATTTCCTCATCCTTATAGTATGTATGTTTTTAACATCGTAAACGGATCTAGCACTCCCTTTCCTACCACTATTTTGGACATTTTACAATCGATGATGGCACTAGCGGTAGCTAAAATCCTCTTCCAACTAGTAATGGGCATGTCGGGTCCTTATTCATGTCGAGTACATGAAAGTCGGCCAAAGAGTCAACTCTCCTACATGTACTACCATGTCCTTTATTATTCCAACCGGACGTGCTATACTACCGTCCGCTAATCCTAAGATAGTTTCCGTTGGTTCAATTTTACCTAGGTTGAGGCTTCTATGAAGGGACAACGAATGAGATTGATGCATGATCCTAAATCGGCTAAAGCATCGAGTGGCTTGGAAGTTCCAAGTCTACACGAAGAGTGAATAGCCCGGATCATCTAATTTCTTAGGTGTTGTTTCACACAAAGGCGGACCCATGTTTCCCAAGCCTAAGTTCTAACTCATATTTTCTTTTAAAGCATTATAATAAGGTGCATGAGCTAAGACTTCAAGAATCGGTTTTCTTGATGGAGTTCCTTGTACCTCCTCTAAACTAGGTTTGGATTCTTGGTTGACGGGTTTCTCAAGAGTAGGCTTTACCAAAGGTGTCGGGCTTTGGTATTTCTTGGATGACTTGGAACCCTTTTGATAGCATTTACCGAATGAACCGTTGGGTGAGAGGGCATGGATGTGCACTCTCCCATGGTGAACTAGAACATGAAGTCGATGCAATCGAATTCACTTTTGGGTTCTTAATGGTATCACTTGGGAGTGCTCCAATTTCCGCTCATTGAAGGCTTTAAGAGGGCATCAAGCTTGGTTGTCATCTCGCCTGCCTTTGCTTAAAATCGGCTTCAAGCTTATTCAATCGAGTTTCTTGGGATGACAAAAATCTAGATGCAATTGCTTCAAGATTAGTGGGGTTCCCGGTATTAGAAGAATTGAACCTATTAGGCGAACTAGATGAACTTTGGGGTGTGCTTGAGTTTTGGTTCCACTTAAGATTAGGGTGATTTCTCCATGAGGGGTTGTATGAGTTTCCTAAGTTGTTTTGTTCGGGTTTGAAAGTGTACCACTTCTCCCGCTCCGTCGGTGCGTATGGAGGCGTAGTCCGCAAAGCTTGTTCGAGAGCCTTGAGCAACCACGAGTGTCATGGGACCACCGTGATAACTCACAAGGTAGAGTGATTTGATTCACTTGTCGTGAGGACTTAGGATTTTGTAGGAACTCATGAAGAATTTAACTTGATCTTCAAGTTCGATCATCCCACGGTCGGGAGGAGGCAAGGAGATTTCCTTGACGGTTTTGGGCACTCACGGGTCATCCTAACTTTCGTTGTCATAGAGGGCAAGGTCCTCTATTATTTCCCATGATTCTTCCGTGAGAGATCACTAAGTTTTCCACCGCCGCTTGGTCAATGGATCGCTTAGTGGGAAAGTTGACATGATCATAAAAGATTTGGACTTGGAGCCAAAGATCAATGCCGTGATGAGGGACTTTATGAAGTAACTCCTTGAATCGGGTCCATGCTTCAGAGATTCACCTTGACGTTGTTGGAACGTCAAGATGTCATTCCTAAGCTTAGTGGTTCTCCCGGTGGGAAAAATTGAGCAAGGAAGCGAAGTAAGATCATCCCAACTCGAGATGGAGCCATGGAAGTCGCTCAAGCCAATTACTAGCTTGGTCCCGTAGAGAGAATTGGAAGAGACGCAGCGCGCGGTCTCCCGAGTAGTAGCATCAAGGTCGATGGAATCGACGATTTTGAGGAAACCTCGATGTCGATTTGGATCTTCTAACGAAGTCCATGGAATGCACATCCGCTTTGCACCAACCGGATGGTGCCGGATCGCAGGTCCGTAGTTCGGGCTTGGTCGGAAGCTCAATGGTGTTCCTATAGCCTGTGGCTTGGTCTTGAGTATTCACCAAGAGTACGGGCTCTTGGCGGGTCATTTGGTGGTATGTTGATGAATGGTAGTGGTTATCACCTTCCATGATGAAAAGTGATGGGGTTACGAACAAAGGTTACGAAGAAGGGGATAGACTAAGAGAAATCTAAAATGAGAAAAAGTTTACTTGATAGGAATCAAGCAAAGAAACCTAAACGAGGTGGACTACTAACTAGCTATTCTATTCCCGCAGCCGCGCCAAAACTTGATAACGCCACACGCCGCTCGGGGTCAAAGGAACTTCCTTTTCTTCGAGCAAGTTTTATAACACCCCAGGCAAAGTGAACCTAATCGTTGTAGTGTAGTAATTAGGTAAGCCACGGTATTGATATCGCTCTCTGGGAATAGGAATGCTAGTAGGAGTTACTACGCTAAGGTTAAGGTCGAGGAAGATTATTTTTTATCTTTTATATTTTATGAAAATGGAAAGGTACGAATCTCGGTATTGATTTGGGGGTTGGTATTTCACCGATTACTCTACTATTATCTAATTATCTAAACTAAGGTTGTGGGAGTCTATGTCTAATTAATGTGTGCTCGTATGATAGTTTAAAGATGTGTTTACTTAGTTTGTATTACTCCTTAATTATCTCCTATCGATGGTTGAGTGTCACGCCTTATTCCTAGTCGCGTTGTGTTTCTAAAGTTGTAAGGTATGCTTTCTCCCAACTCTTGAACTTACCAAAGGGTCTTGTCTACAAATCCACTTAGAGATTATAGACTCCTACTCTAAGGCGCTCTTCTGATGGTTTAGACTACAATCACTCGTGTAATCATACTCTAGGGTTCACAAAGATGAATCAAGCATTATACACAACGAATGACCTATCGCATTACTAGATCATTAATCAACTAAGATAAGAAACAACCAATCAATATTTAATAATTAAGTTTCATACTTCCTAAGCAAACACACAAATAAATTAGCTTGACATGGAGAACATGCAGTGATTGCGCTAAACAAATCAAGTCAAACAGACTTAAACCGCCGACACAAATGCAAATGAAGATCGAGAATATAGTGAATTCCGGTCGTTATGTCCCACGGAGACTCAATGGTGTGTAAACACCGATTCAGACGGTAGAATGATCACTAATGATAGCGATCGAAAGGATTAGATTCAATATTACACTACCGAAAAAGGTTAACAAATAAAAGCGACTTAAATGCAAATTAAGAAAATTAAAAGATAAAAGATATTAAATAAACGCTATCTCTATATTTAAAGTGATGAACGCTTAAAACTTAAAACTAAAAACTTACGCTTAAAATAAAAATAACGTAAACGCACAAAATAAAAATGAAACTTATACAATATAGATCCTAAAAATATGAAAAATACATTTTACAAACCTAATGATATGAGAAAATTTATAGAAAAGAAAATTAATTTTACAACTATTTATGTAATTATTATTAATTAAAACTAATTTAAACTATTTAATAATACTCTAAAATAAAAGAAAATATGAAATAAGACTAGAAAAATAAAGTTAAGACTTAGAAAATCTAAAATATGATAAAACTAATTTTAAAACAGAAAATATATTTTTAGACTTTTATGTATTTATTATTAATTTAAAACTATTTAAAACTAATTTAAATTATTAAAAATACCAAATAAAAGGAGAAAATAGGAAAAAAAATACTTTTAAGCTTTTTATATTTATCTAAACTTAAGAAAATGAAAAATTATTTTTTGAAGCTTTTCTTAATTTTTTGTATTAAATGCTATTTAAAAATACTTAAAACTAATTTAAATTAAGAAAAATAGCAAAACAACTTGGAAAATCTGAAAATTTCAGGAAAACTATAAAATAATATTAGAAAGCTGGGAAAATATAAAACATGGACTTGTTTGCAAGATTAAGGATCTGATGTGGAAAGTGCTTAACAATAAGCACTAGAAATAAGCTAGATGAGCACAACAAGCACCAAACTGAAACAAAGGCTAAATATGCTAAGGTTGACCAAATTCAACAATAACCAACAAGCCTTGACCTCGATAAGCTAATTGCAATGATTTGATGAGTTGAGAATTAAGCTAAAAAGCAGTTAAGAGGGGCCAACTTTAAGCAGAAAATTAAGCACCTAAATAAGCTGCAAACTGAAAGGCTAATACTAGAACTTAAAGAGGACCTGGCAAGGAGCTTGTAAACCAAAACTTAGACCTTGGGGAGCTAAACTAAGCCCTGTGCAAGCTCAACAGACACTGCATAAAACCTGTGCAGGTTAAGTGTCCTGCACAGGACACTTGGCATGATTTTGACAGACCTTTTTGAAGCTTAAAGAAAATTCATAAAATTGTGTAAAATTGGTAATAAGAAAATAGATCCAGAGAGGTTTTAAAAACAACAAGAATCACTGAATTTGACTCAGTCATGAGCTCACTAAAATCTCTCCGCTTGAGCCAAACCGAGATTTCAATGTTCGACTTTTGATGAAAACTTGGAAAATTGACTTTATGGATTTCAAACTTGATTTATGGATTGAAATGATGTATTAAGGTAGAATGAAGCTATAGAAAACTTTGGCAATGACTTTTAAACACAAAACAGGATCTGCATCCTCAAATCCCAACAAGAAGTATGTTGAGACAGATTTTAGTGAAATTTGACTTTAGAACTTTGTGCACAAGGTTAAGTCTCAATTGAGCATCAAAGGACTACACAAACATGAAACAATAGGAACTAAGCATTGAGCTATCCTCTCAGCACAGCTTAGCAAAGAAACCAAACACCCTTTAATCCAACCGTGAACTAAAATGGACAAACCGCTTAACAAACATGATATAGAGATCAAACCGAGTTCATATGATCAAATTACATCTATATAAACACATGAAAATCAGTTGTGACCACGTATGCATAAACAACCATAACATGCTAATTGACTTGAAATTTTGAAAAGAGAGACTTTTCTTACATGAGTTCCAAATTTATTTGCAAAGCCAAACCGTAACCCAATCCTACCTAATCTAACCTATTTCAACCCCTCGGTCATCACCGCAACACCAAGAACTATTCCAATTCCAATATGAGCTCGGAATCGACTTTTGTTGACCAATGAGTGAAAATGCTCAAAACGTGTCCGAGCTTCAAAGACCGTAGAGAGCTTATAAAAGCTTATTTGACTTTAACAAAAGCTTATAGGAAGCTTAAACTTAGAATTGAAACCGAAAGTTTCAACAAGAATATGAAACAATAATTTTTATCCAAACCTTGAAATTACTTCTTAAAAACAGATTACAAATGTAAATAAAGTTGAGTTATGATAATAGAAACACAATATTACAGATTTAAGACTAGATTAAGACATGGATAAAAAAATGACATTAAAGGAAAATTATGCAAACTAGCTACTCTCTTGAAACTGCTTCTCCTTCTTTATAGCTTCCAACTTCTCTCCTCATCTCGAATAGTTCCCACTTGGCTCCAAAGCATTTGGTAGACTTTTGTGAGATTTGGCTAAAATGTCAAAATTGACGGGAAAGGGGAATTTAGCAGTTTTGGTTGAGTGTTGGTGGAGAGAGTGCAATAAATGCATCTTGGAGTGAGGTGGAGGAGGGGGAGACAGGGAAGGAGATAAGGGATGGGTAGTGGAGTGTGTTACAGGAGTTGCAGGGGCAAGTGGGGGAGGAGATGGAAAAGGCGCCAAGGGTGTATTATTTGACCAGTGGAGTTGACTGGATATTATATTGGGGGGGTTCAAAAAGGCATATGTGACAGGGGGCCAAAATGGGGAAAGGTCCAAAATTAGTATTAGGCTTAATAAATATAGGGACCTTAGGTGTAAATTCTGAAACTTCAAGGACCATTACTGCCAATTCTACTAAGATGCTCCAAGGACTAAAAGTGATAATCTTCAAAAGTACAGGACCAAAATTGCCATTTCCAATTATCCAGGCCATTTCGCCAAATTTGAAACTCAAGGACCATTTTGCAATTTTCTCAAACTTTGTATATTTTTCACCAAAGGACTAAATTTGACAATTTATGATTTTAAAAGACCTTTGGTGACTTTTCTTTTGAAATTTTGGCTCGTGGACTATTTTTGACAATTTTATAAACTGGGGACTAAACCGCAATTTTTGCAAATTTGATACGTTTTCATCCGATTTTGATATTTTGCATTTAAAACACATAAAACACCGATTTGTGATATTTTGATCATTTTGATGTGTTTCGAGAGTTTTAAGATGATTTTGCGCTTATATTGTACAAAATGATGAGTATTTAGACACTCATCAATCCCCACATCGAGATATTGCTAGTCCCTAGCAATGATTTGAGAAAACATAATGGATTTTAATCTCTTTACCAAAAGCCATTACTCGAGTAGCCAAATGTTTCAGCTCAAATAAGAACCATGGTACATCGATAACCATGTGATTTTGAGCAAACCACAAGTCGAACGGATTTGATGTTGTCTTTACCGTAAGTCGCACTCCTCGGACTAGCCAACTCTTAGATAAATTATCAACATTATCTTTGGTGAGCCGATTACCAATTATGGTTTTTCCATCGCCTTTACCACAAGCCATAATCTTGCGGCTAGCCAACTCTTTACTTTTTAGGATATGGTGAGTTGAGAACCATACAATTTTGGGCAAATTGCAAGCCATATAAACGGATTTGATAAATCTTTACCAAGAGCCGCTTGCTCCTGGATTAGCCAACTTTAGTTTATCAAACATGGCGGATCGATAACCTAATGAGTAAGTGAAAACACTTACTCCAAAAAAAATTTTTGGCCAAAAACGGGAATTGGTAGATAATATATGAAATTGTAAGAATTCCCCCACACTTAGAAATGAATATTGCCCTCAATATTCAAAGTACCGCGGTTATGCCGAAACAAAGAACGTAAAAGGGAAATATTACGCCATTATTTAGAAAGTTTTTTTTTTTTTTTTTTTTTTTTTTAGATATATAACATGGGGCATCACCCCACACTTAGGTGGTAGAAAGAGGTAAGAAGTCGAAATATGGGTGAAAACCCATATGGTGTGTGCATCGTTTTTGATTTCAGTCGCTAGCTTGACTCGACCAATTCATTGGTTCATGGGAAGCAAAGTGGAAGAAACAATCTCCATCGGACTTTCATTCAAGATGTTTGATAAACATTGAAGTACGTGAAAGTTCCACACCGATGAGATATACATAGAACCGCTCAAAAATGATAAATGAAAATGCCGATCAAAGATAATGTCTTCATTCCCGAAGGAGTGAAGAACAGAGAAGTCACCGAGTAGGTGAAGAAAAGAAGGAAGATCATGATAACAATCATAACTAGATCTTCTTCCTGGATTAAGTGCAATTGCACTTATTTGGATTTTATCGGTGAGCTCTTGGGGTTGGAAGGCATCTCGGGAGGAGGGTTGGAAAATTTGTCATAGAAATACAAACTCTCATGATTGAGAACTTTTCCCCGATCATGATTTTTGCCATCCAAACAATCATACTCCCGGCTGAGTCATGATATGAGTGAGTTCACCGCGAACTCCTCATGAAGAGAATCATTCACATGATGTGAATTTGTGAACTCTTGTTCCATTTGGGCTCATCACTATCCTCATCCGAGCATCAAAGAGTGGATTCTCGAATTAAAGTGAATTCAGAGTCGAATTCAAATAGAGGATTAGTGAAAGTAGCTTTGAATGTTTCGAACAAAATGATCAACATTCTCATTTGACCGTTGGGATAAGAAGTGAGTGAACGATCATTATCAATGAGACTTTCGGTCTCCCCGGATCGGCTCAAATCAAAGAGTGGATTGATGCGAGTGAGTTCACCGGAGAACTCCTCAAGAAGGGATCGACATCGATTGTGAAAGTGATGCCTCAACAAACTCGATGTCTCCATAGGAAGCACAATCGTCGCTAAGATCGAGAAAGTTTCAAAATGATCTTGAGAACACTCAAGAGGGAAAGGAATATCACACATATGGTCAATAGATCCCTGTGACTCTCCGGGATTGGGACAAGGTCCTCAACACTAGACTTTATCAATTCGTCCGATTCCTTTTCGTGAACAAGGTCAAGCTCATCCCCATGTTCGAGAGAGTGAGTGGGAGCTTTGGGTGTGATAACAACGATCGAGGAGGTTAGAAGGACTAGCATACATATGTTTAATGCTTAACATTTGTTCTTCTCGCTAGTAATTCCATCATAGTCTTTTCTCCCGATGGATCATGGAAGGAGTCTCAACCGATGAACTTGATGAATGTTATAAAATTGTAAGATATCAAGGATATCTTCATCATCATCGCCATCGTGAATGAAACGGAATCGAGAGCTAGATTTGGCCGCTTATTGCAATTGATTCCCAATGATTTTTCAAACGCAATCGGGAATCTAATTTAGCGACCGCTTCTTGCTAACAAAACTTCCATTGATTTTCATTTGGATTATGGGATGACATAGCCAACTCCTCCTTAAGTTCTTTTAATAACCCGAGTCTTCGCAGAAAGGTCCGTCGTAGTTTCAAGAGAGTCGCTTGAATCATTTGGTCCGTGGAGTTTGGTCATTATACCAAGATTCGTAATTGTTACAAGGAATTGGGTTCCTGTTTGACAATCCGAGCTAGAGTGAGGACCTCCACAATACTCACAACAAGACAACCGATGTGGTCGTGAGTGGTATGTGTTGTAGTCATAATTGTTATCGTGAACCCGCCATAGACAAGCGTGTTTCTGATTGACAATCGAATCGGAATGAGAACCACCACAAGACTCACAACAAGAAATCACTTGAGTCTCACAGTGTGGCGGTGATGGAATAAATCGATCGTGTTATGGTAGGAATAGGATCTTGGTTATAGATGGACCCGCTTCCGATTCCACCATGCAACAACCGGGCAATTGCCACCATTATAAGGACCACCACACCATTGACAACCAAGAGGGTGAGGATAAGACATAGAAAGAATCAAAGGTTATCGAGGGTAAGAAATGAAGAATCAAAAGGTAGGAGGGTAAAGAGGAATATTTTGGTGTTTTGAAAAACATGATGATAAAACAAAGAATGAAAATATTTTTATGCTTTTAACACTTTAGGAAAAGTGTTAATGAACTTTGGAGATTTTGAAAACTTTACAAAAACTTTTACAAAGGATGGGTATGCACAAGAATGGATCTCAAAAGGCTAAACACACGCTTAAAGCCTCCCATATGGCCTAAAATTTGATTAAGCTAAACAATCAAGTCAAACAGACTTAAAACCGCCGACACAAATGCAAATGAAGATCGAGAATATAGTGAATTCCGGTCGTTATGTCCCACGAGATTCAATGGTGTAAACACCGATTCAGACGGTAGAATGATCACTAATGATAGCGATCGAAGGATTAGATTTGAATATTACACTCATCGAAAAAGGTTAACAAATAAAAGCGACTTAAATGCAAATTAAGAAAATTAAAAAGATAAAGATATTAAATAAACGCTATCACTATATTTAAAGTGATGAACGTTAAAACTTAAAACTAAAACTTACGCTTAAAATAAAATAACGTAAACGCACAAAATAAAAAATGAAACTTATACAATATAGATCCTAAAATATGAAAAATACATTTTACAAACCTAATGATAAGAGAAAATTTATAGAAAAGAAAATTAATTTTACAACTATTTATGTAATTATTATTAATTAAAACTAATTTAAACTATTTAATAATACTCTAAAATAAAAGAAAATATGAAATAAGACTAGAAAAATAAAGTTAAGACTTAGAAAAATCTAAAATATGATAAAACTAATTTTAAAACAGAAAATATATTTTTAGACTTTTTATGTATTTATTATTAATTTAAAACTATTTAAAACTAATTTAAATTATTAAAAATACCAAATAAAAGGAGAAAATAGGAAAAAATACTTTTTAAGCTTTTATATTTATCTAAACTTAAGAAAAATGAAAAATTATTTTTTGAAGCTTTTCTTAATTTTTGTATTAAATGCTATTTAAAAATACTTAAAACTAATTTAAATTAAGAAAAATAGCAAAACAACTTGGAAAATCTGAAAATTTCAGGAAAACTATAAAATAATATTAGAAAGCTGGGAAAATATAAAACATGGACTTGTTTGCAAGATTAAGGATCGATGTGGAAAGTGCTTAACAATAAGCACTAGAAATAAGCTAGATGAGCACAACAAGCACCAAACTGAAACAAAGGCTAAAATATGCTAAGGTTGACCAAATTCAACAATAACCAACAAGCCTTGACCTCTGATAAGCTAATTGCAATGATTTGATGAGTTGAGAATTAAGCTAAAAAGCAGTTAAGAGGGGCCAACTTTAAGCAGAAAATTAAGCACCTAAATAAGCTGCAAACTGAAAGGCTAATACTAGAACTTAAAGAGGACCTGGCAAGGAGCTTGTAAACCAAAACTTAGACCTTGGGGAGCTAAACTAAGCCCTGTGCAAGCTCAACAGACACTGCATAAAACCTGTGCAGGTTAAGTGTCCTGCACAGGACACTTGGCATGATTTTGACAGACCTTTTTGAAGCTTAAAGAAAATTCATAAAATTGTGTAAAATTGGTAATAAGAAAATAGATCCAGAGAGGTTTTAAAAACAACAAGAATCACTGAATTTGACTCAGTCATGAGCTCACTAAAAATCTCTCCAGTTGAGCCAAAACTGAGATTTCAATGTTTGACTTTTGATGAAAACTTGGAAAATTGACTTTTATGGATTTCAAACTTGATTTATGGATTGGAAATGATGTATTAAGGTAGAATGAAGCTATAGAAAACTTTGGCAATGACTTTAAACACAAAAAGGGGATCGCAATCCTCAAATCCCAACAAGAAGTATGTTGAGACAGATTTTAGTGAAATTTGACTTTGGAACTTTGCAAAGGTTAAGTCTCAATTGAGCATCAAAGGACTACACAAACATGAAACAATAGGAACTAAGCATTGAGCTATCCTCAGCACGCTTTGTGCAAAGAAACCAAACACCCTTTAATCCAACCGTGAACTAAAATGGACAAACCGCTTAACAAACATGATATAGAGATCAAACCGAGTTCATATGATCAAATTACATCTATATAAACACATGAAAATCAGTTGTGACCACAGATGCATAAACAACCATAACATGCTAATTGACTTGAAATTTTGAAAGGAGAGACTTTTCTTACATGAGTTCCAAATATTTGCAGCCAAACCGTAACCCAATCCTACCTAATCTAACCTATTTCAACCCCTCGGTCATCATCAACACCAAGAACTATTCCAATTCCAATATGAGCTCGAATTGACTTTTGTTGACCAATGAGTGAAAATGCTCAAACGTGTCCGAGCTTCTCAAAGACTGTAGAGAGCTTATAAAAGCTTATTTGACTTTAACAAAAGCTTATAGGAAGCTTAAACTTAGAATTAAACCGAAAGTTTCAACAAGAATATGAAACAATAATTTTTATCCAAACCTTGAAATTACTTCTTAAAAACAGATTACAAATGTAAATAAAGTTGAGTTATGATAATAGAAACACAATATTACAGATTTAAGACTAGATTAAGACATGGATAAAAAAATGACATTAAAGGAAAATTATGCAAACTAGCTACTCTCTTGAAACTGCTTCTCCCTTCTCTTTTATAGCTTCCAGAACTTCTCTCTCCTCATCTGAATAGTTCCCACTTGGCTCCAAAGCATTTGGTAGACTTTTGTGAGATTTGGCTAAAATGTCAAAATTGGCGGGAAAGGGGAATTTAGCAGTTTTGGTTGAGTGTTGGTGGAGAGAGTGCAATAAATGCATCTTGGAGTGAGGTGGAGGAGGGGGAGACAGGGAAGGAGATAAGGGATGGGTAGTGGAGTGTGTTACAGGAGTTGCAGGGGCAAGTGGGGGAGGAGATGGAAAAGGCGCCAAGGGTGTATTATTTGACCAGTGGAGTTGACTGGATATTATATTGGGGTTCAAAAGGCATATGTGACAAATAAAAAAATGGGAAAGGTCCAAAATTAGTATTAGGCTTAATAAATATAGGGACCTTAGGTGTAAATTCTGAAACTTCAAGGACCATTACTGCCAATTCTACTAAGATGCTCCAAGGACTAAAAGTGATAATCTTCAAAAGTACAGGGACCAAAATTGCCATTTCCCAATTATCCAGGGGCCATTTCTGCCAAATTTGAAACTTGAAGGACCATTTTTGCAATTTTCTCAAACTTTGTATATTTTTCACCAAAGGACTAAATTTGACAATTTATGATTTTAAAAAGACCTTTGGTGACTTTTCTTTTGAAATTTTGGCTCAGGGACTATTTTTGACAATTTTATAAACTTGGGGACTAAACCGCAATTTTTGCAAATTTGATACGTTTTTCATCCGATTTTGATATTTTGCATTTAAAACACATAAAACACTGATTTGTGATATTTTGATGTGTTTCGAGAGTTTTCGATGATTTTGCGCTTATATTGTACAAAAATGATGAGTATTTAGACACTCATCGCCAAGCATACACAAATAATCAAAGACATAATTGAATTAATGAAGCAAAGACTTATCTTGGTGTAAGATAGGGTTAAAACCCTAAAATACTGTACAAGACACCTTAGGTTCGGTTTTAGGTTTTTACCCAAAGACTTCCACATCAAGACCGAAAAATTGGATTCTATATATAAGATTACAATTGCGACTGCCACCTTATGTTTAGTGACGCCGCCGTGTCGCCGCCATTAGGGTTTCGTCTTGGCCACGTTAACCTTGCGACGGCGTCACCTTATGTCCGTGACACCGTCCTCTTCACCGACGCCGTCGTCGGATCGCATCTAGGTCGTCCGAGTAGCGACGGCTCACTTTTCACACTAGACGCCGCTCTTGAAAACACGAAGTTTGAGTTCGACCCGTCACAACAATTCTCCGACGGCGTCGCAAATAGCTCCCGACGCCGCCGCCTTCACATTCAATGATCGTGAGTGTCTCGATTTCGACTTTGGCCATTTTCTTCATATATTCGCGCTTCGTCCAAATAAGTGTCATTCCAAGATTTTGCCTTCACGAGACCTAAAAGTGAAAAGGAACGATATTAAGCAATAACGGATACAAAAGTGATCAAATAAGGACTTAAACGACCCCTCAAAATGGTACCTTTTAAAACCTTATCAGTTATAAACCAAAATCCTTCACACTTGTCTTAGTGTGAGAGATATCCACAAGTCAAAGTATTCCCCAAACTTATCCAAGTGAGGGAAGTACTGAGTAACCGTTGTTGCACGAAGATTCTTCACCAAATGCTTAAGCGAAAAGTTCACTTCTTACGCATAGACCTTATGCGTAGGAATAGGGTTTTGACTTTTCTTACGCGTAAAACTAGGGTTTTGACTTTCTGTACTTGCACTCCTTACGCGTAAACTACCCAGATTTTTGCAAAAACACTAATTTTCACCCAAAAACAAGATTCCAAATGATTTCTTTTGCACAAACTTCTTCTAAAACACGTAAAGATCAATAAAAACTACAACTTTAGCTTAAAAACACGTAAAATCAAAACTTTATGCAAAAAGCACACGCTTAATGAAAAACGCAACTTTGTGTAAAGTTTCAACAAAAACGAACACAAACACTCCTAAACCATTGTTAGGCGATTGATACCAATTATAGGACCTTTTTTTTCTCAACCTTATCACATTACCTAGCTTAGCACACGAGTATAACATGTAAAACACAAACACTTATGCGTAAAGATGAAGCAAGAAAGGTGGTGACTTGATGACGTCTTATGCGTATGTGTAGAGAGAAAGATGAAAACAAAAGAAGTTTTATTTCAAAGAAAACACATACTTATACACTCAAGCAAACACCCCAAATGTGTCATTTGACGTGTATTTATACTCAGAGTAAAATACTCTAATGGGCTTGGCATGGGCTTCGTGGATATGGGTTGGACTTGGATTAGATTACAACTTAATAAAGGCTATCTTAACATAACTTCTAACCATTTAGCTTAGCCCAATCCACGAGCTCGTTGACTATTCTATTACGATATCTAACACACGTTACAAAGTTTCTAAACATGAATGACCCACTTCTATTAAATATTATTAAGGCTAACATGAGAGATTTGAGCGTTTTTTTCTCATTTCGTGAGGCGTTCGGCTTTGTTTTATTTTAGCATAAGGGATTTGTAAACTTGTATTTTCCAGGTAATGGGAGATATCTATTTAGGAATCTATCTATTTAGGAATGCTCGTATTTTATATCATTTATATGGATTTACGCTTGTTTTCCTCTATATTTCACTTTCAGGTAAATTACGAGCATTGGAGGTAAAGAGACGCGGATTTGGAGAGTTTATTAATGATATATGATAGTATGCTTATTTTGAAGATGTTACGGCGTAACTCCTCTCTCACATTACGCCGTAACAGAAGCGTGGCTCATAAAACCAATGAAAAGGAAGATTACGGCGTAACTCCATCCCAAGATTACGCCGTAACTAATTAGGTTAAATGAGGTTCCGCGCCGTTGCAAGCTACGACGTAACTAATTCCACAATTATGGCGTAATCACGATTTATTGAAGATACGGCGTAACTCATTCCTGATGTTACGTCATAACCAGCTTTTCCTGAGCAAATTATGAAGAAATGGATGTTACGGCGCAACTCTTAACTTAAGTTATGCCGTAACCAGATATGGCCTATAAATACCGCCCAAATTCCATCATTTCTATTCATCCATTTCACACACCAATTTAGAGAACGTGAGTAGAAGGTTGAAGGCAGATCTTAGGGAGCATATGGAGCCATCTCCAAGGTAGAAATCACTCCCCTACGATAAGCATTAGCATTTTAACATTTTTTTACTTTCAATTCATGTATTTCGTAATGTTAAACATTGAATCGATTATTTTAGGTAATATGAGTGGCTAAGCACCTCTGGTGCTAGCCTAGTTATGATTTCTTAATTGTTTTGTTTATGTTTACATTGCTTCCGTATAATTGTTTCTAGTGTATGCATGCATAGTTTGTTGGTAGCTACCCTCGCTTTGGTAGTTTTGAATGGCGGTAGTGGTTAGTTACTTAGAGATATGACCAACCTGACCCTAAGTAGTTAGGCGAGTGGAAGGGTAAGAATTGACCAACCGACGACCCTTCTTCGCCAGGCGATTTGACCGCTTGATCACCCACCGCTTGGATGAACTTAAGAAGTTAAGGATAAGTGTTTAAGATGCTAGCTCCCGGGCACTCATTATTATAAATCTTGCCTGTAGCGGTACTTAATGACTTGGATTAGGGGACTAAAAACAACTGGACTTTCAACGGGTCACCTGCGATCTCCGGTGAAAACCTTTGCTGATAGGTTAGGACGAACTGACCAAATGTTGTCCTAACGACTTTTACCTCCACTTGAAGCAATTGGAAGTAATTAAACGTGAACTTAACATGATAGGATGACTAACTAGGTTAGCACACTTCTCCTCTATTGATCACAACCCTCACCTTTACTTGCTTTTCTTATTTTCTTGTCTTTAGTAATTAATTAATCATTTCAACCTTAAAATCTGTGACACTTAGAGTTAGTTAAAATCCACACACATAGCTATTGGGACGACCTCGGTTTTACCGAATACTACACAACACATGACTGGGTACACTGCACGTTAGTGTATTAGGGTAGACCGTAGGTATAACGAGATAATATAAATATTAAAATCTGGCCAGTAAAATCTGCATCAAGTGGAAACCATTTTTTTTAAACAGTTTTGAGAGAAAATATTTAGGATGAGAGTAAAAGTATCAACACCCTAACACCTACTTATATACCCAAAAAAAACACATTTACCCTAACCAAATGAGAATAGTAACTCTTTGGGTTGTCTTTCCAATGTTAGAGTCCAAATACAAAAAGTCCCAGCCTATGGTATCATAAATGATGTGAATCCACATTACCAATGCAAACTAAAGAACATAAAAAGCTAATACATACTGTGTGGGCAAGTGAAAATAGATTCACAACCTATGTCCACCACATACTCAGAAAATCAAACTACACAACAACAAAAAAAACTACAGTTTCATATAAATTAAACAAATATATTATAACACTATCAATATTAAACACCAAAAGTGATTATTATTTTATACCCAAGACAATCCAGTAACATAATAAACTACAATTTTATTTATGTTAACATAAATATACAATAGATTATACACACAATTATATATTGAAACACCTAAAATAGTTACCATGGCATGCTAATAACATCGTAACATACTAAAAAATCAACCCCAACATTTATAACTCAAAAAACTAAATAAGCAGACTGTAGATGGTAACAGCGACTAAACATACATAAAACATAAAAATACATAAACTTATTTGAGTTTCAAGAGTTTCTTCATGAATTGAGACTTTTCGCGAGCACATAACTCAGAATCCTGACTCATCTCGAGCAAACAACCTATTTTACCTAAATCATATACAAAATCCTGTGAATTTACTTGCTACCAATTTTGCGTGCAATCTTTAAACACCTTCAAAACTTATACCCATATCGCTGAATTACCAAACATTTGGAACCAGATAAATTCTTCAGATGGGTTGTAGCCCAAGGTTGTCGTTAACAGGGTTTTGTTCAGAGACTGTGATTCGGAGGATACCAGAGGGTGGATAACCGCTAAGCCGAATAACTAATTCAGTTGGATGAGATGCATAATACAGATTCGTATGCATGCTTCATTCGGAATCCTACTGCGTTTACTTTACAGAGCTACCTAGAATGTTCATGGTCGAGGTAACTGTGTGTTTGCTTTTTAAGTTGACCTGGCGATTTGTTAATTCGTGTAATGAAATGCAGAACTTAGTAATTAGCTGATTATAGTTTCACATTAGAAAATGGTATTGTAACAATAATCGCTAAACCCTTTCCTCACTGTCTACATACGAGAAAATCGGTGTTGTGGATTCATAATGGATTATTCACCACGTTGTTCCTTCACTGGGGAACCGGCTGAGTCACCATTTTGTTTGAATTATGAACCTGCTATCTTTTGTTCTCTACTTTTGACTTGATTTTTTTATACTGCTGCACGGCAAGTCTGACAATTTTTTACTTTGATTCCCAGCAGGTTAGAGATAGATGTGCAAACGATCGACTATGTTTGTGTTTGATATTAGATCATGTGTTCGAAAGTCATTGAGCGAGTTCATTCAGTTTAGTTATTTTTTATTTGATCTACGACGTGTTTCATAAAGTGATCAATTCTTTGCGGAAGACTAGGTTGGAATGGAATGAGGATCTTGGAGATCTTATTTGCAAGATATTAGAATTTGCTAAACCCATGGCATTAATGACCTTCTTTTATACTTGGTTTGAACATATACATTATGTACCACAAAAAATTTTACCAATATATTTGAATATTGTCTTCAACCAACAACTTTATGCATTAGCAATAAATTCGTTTCAATATATGCATCAATGTGTTGAACGTGCTTACATAAATTATATTACATTTGTAAATCAAAACTTTGGAATTTGTCTTAGTCAAAAAGTTTACAAAATGGTCAATGACACACACACACCTCAAGGGACCACTATACTAAAGCCGTTATTGCTATATAGAAACATAGCATAAAACATTAACAAAACAGCTATACTACAATTCTACCGAAAAATATCAAAATACTCAAAAGTGCCAATCTACGGCGCCAACTCGTTAAATATAATAAAACATTTGACTAAATAATTTTTAGAGTAAATCACATAGTTATTGTTGGATCCCTCTAATATGATAAAAATCATGGATATTAGATATAACCTGTAAAAACGTTTTTTGTTTGTTGCACAACATTAATTCAGGTGTAACAATATGAAGTTTACCCTTCTAGTCATCAACACTACTATTAAAATAAGAGAGCTTAAATGGTCACCAAATATACACAATAGTCGTAATTTAGTAGTATGCTTGTAAGTGACATAAGAACCACTTACATGAGAAAGATGGTGACTCTTATGTAGTATTCACGCAAATAATCATCCATAGTTATTTAACCACTTACATGAGATCTTGATTTAAGAAGAATATAAAGTTTGAATTGATTGGTAGACTGTATAAGATTAGAAACTCAAACAAACATTCACATTTGTTAGAACCAAAAAACATTAAGAAGAACACTTTATGAACACCTAATGCTTATTCGTAAAATTTACCATTGATCGAAACATAAGAATACACATTAATTGTTGATGATAATACACTCTCTAAAGATTTATGAAATTTAATACAAATGTATAAATAAACATATAATGAGCGAATACTATTGTAATAAGGGGTGTTTGGGTCATCTGCTGCAACGATTATTAAATAAGGATATTTAAGTTTGTTTACTGCAGAAGCCGTTTACAGGGTGTTTTGGTCTTTATACTGCAATTCATTGGGTATGGTTGTTGAAATAGCATTTTTATGGGTTTCTGGGTCTGTCAGCTGCAAATGTGGAACTTTAAGGAGTGTTTGGCTATGGTTGTTGCAGCAGTTTAAGTGTTGTTTATGTCTGGCTGCTATAACAGCATTTTAAAGGGTGTTTGGGTCAATCTGCAGCAACAATTTAAGGGTGTTCGGATATATAAGTCTCACTAATGGGGTGTATAAAAGGGACGATAATGAGCACTGTGATAAAATAGCAGCTTCTTCAATTCCAATTGCATTAGTGTTGTTACTGTAGGATCGTAATATTATGTTGTTTAGATGATTCGGGTGGTCTTGGATGATGGAAATACATGTTAGCCATTTAGAGAGAGAAAGATAAGAGAGGGTGTTCTTGGTAGAGACTTGGTTTACAAAAAGGAAATGTTAGATTATCAAAGAAGCACCACCCCTTCCATGGATGGAAGGGGTATTTATAGTTACAATGAATACGTCCTCCTATCGGACTGTGGATCAGGCATACAGTGTAAAGACCCGTCCTTCCTCCACGGTGAAACACTAAACTATTCTACGCTATAAACTAACTAATAAACTACTAAATAACGAATAACTACAAGTCTCATGAGCTAACATATGCTAGACCATAATTGGGGTGACCGACACTTTAACATGGAATTTCCAATTCCTAACAGCTATTGAATGACATGAGCCAACTTTGGGTTAACCAATATTTCCTTCTTCTTTGATCGAAAGAAACTGATTTCAATGTCCTTGATGCTCTTATGTAAGTTTCTTAAGCACCCTTTGAATGATAAACACGGAAACCGATTGAAAACTTAACCAAGTGGAATTCTAAGGAAGGAGAACATAACAACATAATCATCCATGACCACGATATAATATTATATTGTAGACTTTGTTGAAGATCGATTCCGTGTGGATATTCGTATGATTAATATTTTGGATGGTTGTTCTCAACTAATGAGTTAGCTTTTTTATCCGGTGTTCACTTATAAAGCTTTGATTGCTCCCAGATTACCTAAATATGGATTAAGAAAAGGTCGTGTTACCCGCAAGAAATAAGATGTGCATTGATTAACCAAACATCAAATGTCAATTTTATAATTAGACTACAAAACATATTGAATATTTAATAGGGTTATGTAGTTCTTGAAGTTTTCTAGCACCGAGAATTTATGTGTAAACTAGTGCAAAATAGTATTATATGATTAAAATACAAGAACTTCAAATAGTCTACTACTAATCAGATTTGCAATTAGCTCCCAAGAATATTTGCTTCACCCAATTTTAACTTGAACATCATTTAACCTCTTAACCCTATAGTACCATAGACACATGTATAATTTCTTAGACGTGACGAACTAGGAATAAAATGACCCGGTGCATATATGAAAAATAAACATTACTACAAACATCTGCTTTTGTTTTATGAACCAGTGCATTTCACAAAATTTAGGCTTTTTACAAGAATTTACGTACACTAACACACAAAAATCCATAGGTGACCCTAGTCCCACTCTTGTTCTTCATTGTCTCGTAAACAACATATTCTTCAACCACGACTTCAAAGATTCATGAACGAAAAAAAAAAAAAAAAAAAAACCATGATTTACGTGTGATTTAATGACACAGCTCAATGTCTAAAACCAATAAGTAACAAAAATGAAGCTAGAAATTCTAGGACAAACAAACACGTGTTTGCGTGAACTAATATACTAAGATAGTAAGATTCATATCGCATAATAGAAAGCTAGAGTGAATGAGTGTTGATTATTGAAATCACAACACCACAAATGTTTGATGTGATTCGTTAGTTTTAGAGAGAGAGAGAATAGAATGGGATGTTTAGAGAGAAAACAAAATATGCAAGATTAGATTAAAGTGAACATCCAACCCTCTCCTCGGGGGAGAGGGCTACTTATACATGGTTCTTACGCCTTCCTTCTGGTCTGGATCGTGTATACAATGGGTATAGACCCGTCCTTATTCCATGGTGTTACTTACGCTAATCTATAACTACTAAATAACGTTAAGTCTACGAGCTAACTTATGCTAGACTATAGTTGGGGTGACCGACACTTTTATATGGATTTGCTAAATCCTAACAATCTCCCCTTAAGGAGGTCACCCATGAATTACATTTTGTATCCTAGCATTCTATCATTAACTTCATACTTGAGCGCGTAGATTTTGAAACTTCCATATAATCAACTTTGCACCTTCAAGAGTTGATCTCGCACAACCGTCAAGTCTAATCACATGTCGGCCACTTGCGAATGGCCAACCGTAATGACTTAAAAAGCCCAGCACAAATACGGTGAAGTCCTAGAGAATAGAATGAATTCCGGGTCGTTAAGTCCCACGGAGACTCAATGGTGTGCAAACACCGATTCAGACGATAGAATGATCACTAATGATAGTGATCGAAAAGGATTGGATAGATAATTACACTCACCGAAAAAGTTTATAAATAACGTGACTTAAATACAAATTAAGAAAATTAAAAAGATAAAGATATTAAATAAACGCTATCACTATTTTTAAAGTGATGAACGTTTAAAACCTAAAACGACGTTTAAATTAAAAACTACGTTAACGCACAAAATAAAACGTGAAAATAAAGAAGAAAACACCTACGGATATGAAAATACATTTTACAATCCTAATTATATAAGAAAATTATTAGAAAAAGAAAATTATTTTAAAACTATTTATCTAATTAATATTAATTAAAACTAATTTAAACTATTTAATAATACTCTAAAATAAAATAAAATATGAAATAAGACTAGAAAAATAAAATTAAGACTTAGAAAAATCTAAAATATGATAAAACTTATTTTAAAACTGAAAATATATTTTTATACTTTTATGTATTTATTATTAATTTAAGACTATTTAAAACTAATTTAAATTGTGAAAATACCAAATAAAAGGAGAAAATAAGGAAAATATTTTTATGCTTTTATATTTATCTTAAACTATTAAAATTGAAAATTATTTTTGGAACTTTTTCTCAATTATTTGCAATAAAAGCTATTTTAAAATGATTAAAACTATTTTTAAATAAGAAAATACTAAACAAAGGACCAAAATTAATGAAAATTTAAGGAAAATACTAAAATCTTATTCTCAATCTATGAAAATAAGAAAACATGGGCTTATGTGGGAGAATTGAGGGTCGCTATGTAAACCTAAATTGATTAAGACTAAAATAAGCTAGAGAGAGAAATAAGCTACCCAACTATTTCGAAGCTAAGTTATGCTAAGGTAAGCTTAAAGCAACTAATGCAAGCTACTCCTAACTCCTAATGTATTGAATACCAAGGTTAAGCTAATCGACACTACAAGCAAAACAAAGAATCGCCTCTACTCTAGTTTAAGCAACCGCTATTTAATAAGCAAAAGTGAAAATGCAGTGGGAATCTCAAGACAACCAACCAGGATCACATATCCAAATTTACAGCCAAATAGGACTTAATATGAGGAAGTTATGGAACAAGCAAAAGCGCCAAGTGGGATACAAGGTCATTGTTGCAAACAGAAAACCGAGAAGCTAGTTTGAGCTTATGTAATCTGCTAATTCAATAAGCTAAAGCTAAAACTAAAATGTAGACTTAAAGATCACCTAGCATACTGCAATTTGACCAAATTTTAGACCCTAACTAGCTAAAATAAAGGTCAGGCATTGATCGAAGATCTCGCTAAAACCGCTTTTAACATACTTTTGACTTTTAAGAACAATTGTAAAGTTGGACTTATTTGAGATTCAAAAGAAAATGTGTGATGATTAAGCTTAGAATGGATGAAATAAAACTTTAACAAGCTAGCTTAACAAGTTTTAAACCTATTTGAATGATTATGTCTAATCGATTCCAACAGATAATCAAGCAAGAACAGGTTTCAAATTTGTTTTGACTTTAGTGCGTTTGTATGCAATAAGAAGACTTGAATGAGTATACTAGTGATAAAAGAGACTAAAGCAACAACAAGCTTAGATCAAGATACCTCTCAAATCAGCTTTTAGCAGCAAACCAAACACCCCTTAACAACCGATATGCAAACTTAAACCGACAATAACACGTAACCGGTTGGTACCATAGACCAAATTGAGCTTATAAGACCTAAATAAAACTATCTAAACAGATTGAACAGTTACAACTACAATTGCACATACAAGCAAAAATGGAAACCGATGAAAAATTGTAAAATGAGAGAATCACTCACGGTGGTCCAACTATGCTTGCGACCAAAACTAAAACCAATACTACATTAAATGAGCTTATTCCAACCCGCTTCAAGGATCTGCAACACCCCAAATATCATCACCATTTCCAAATGTACCCATTTTGACTTTTCTTGACCAAGTAACAAGATTGATTAAACTGATTCAAGAGCTTTCCAAAGACTATGTATAGCTTATTTAAGTTCATTGAATGAGAAAATAAGCTTTAGGTAGCTTTAACATAAGCACATGAATTTGAAATTTTAACAAGAAGCACAAGAACAAAACTTTTAACCAAACTTTGAATTGATTTAAAAGCAGTTTACAATGATGAAATAACTTTAGTTTTAATCATAGAAACAAAGGATTACATGTTTTAAGCTAACCTAGTACATTGATGAAAGAAACGACATTAAGAAAATTTAAAACTACTATCTACTTCGCTTCTTGCTTTTTCTCCTTTCTTTTATACTCCAAACTTCTTTCTCTTCTCGAACATATCCCAATTGTATTTTTGACCATTGGATGAGCATAGCTAATTTTGGCCCTTGATTGGTTTTTGGCAGAAATAGATATTAAGCGATTGAGGTTGAGTAAAGGAGCAGGAGTGCATTAATTGAAGTTTGGAGTTGTGTGGAGGTGGAGGAGACAAGATATTGGATAGGTGAGGAGGGGAATGGATGTGTGGAGTGATTTCAGCAAGGTGGTGAAGGAAGAAAAGGGCGCCAAGTGGTTGGGTGTTTGACTGTACGACCGGATATTAGTATAAAGGGGTCCAAAGTGATTAGTGACAAGGTCACAATGGTTATGCAATTTTAGAAAATCAAGGACCAATCTGCCAAATCATCAAAGATGTTCCAAGGACTAAAAGTGATAATCTCCAAAAGTATAAGGACCAAATTTGACAATTTCCAAATTCCAAGGACCATTTTGACAATTTTCAAACTCAAGGACTAAACTTGTAATTTTCAAACTTTCTATATTTTTCACCAAAGGACTAAATTTGACAACTTTTGATTTTCAAAGGACCTTTGGTGACTTTACTTTTGAAATTATGTGCTCGTGGACTGTTTTGACAATTTTAGAAACTGGGGACTAAAGCGCAATTTTGCAAATTTGATATGTTTTTCATCCGATTTTGATATTTTTGAATTTAAAACACATAAAACACCGATTTGTGATATTTTGATCATTTTGATGTGTTTCGATTGTTTTCGATGATTTTGCAGCTTTATTTTGTACAAAATGATGAGTATTTAGACACTCATCAATCCCCACATCAACTATTGCTAGTCCCTAGCAATGATTTGAGAAAACATAATGGATTTTAATCTCTTTACCAAAAGCCATCACTCGAGTAGCCAAATGTTTCAGTTCAAGTAAGAACCTTGGTACATCGATAACCAAATGATTTTGAGCAAATCATAAGTCAGAACGGATTTGATTAGTCTTTACCGTAAGTCGCACTTTACGGACTAGCCAACTCTTAGATAAATTATCGAATTATCTTTGGTGAGTGAATACCAATTATGGATTTTCCATCGCCTTTACCACAAGCCATAACCTTGCGGGCTAGCCAACTCTTCACTTTTTAGGATATGGTGGTGAGAACCATACAATTTTGGGCAATTTCAAGCCGTAACGGATTTGATATATCTTTACCAAGAGCCGCTTTGCTCTGGATTAGCCAATCCTTTTATCTTCTGCATAAGGCGGATCGATAACTGTCGAGTAAGTGTAGAACACTTACTCCAAAAAATTTTGGCCAAAACGGGAATTGAGTAGATAATATATGAAATTGTGAGAATTCCCACACTTAGAAATGAATATTGCCCTCAATATTCAAAGTACCGGCGGTTATGCCGAAACAAAGAACGTAAAAGGAAATACTACGGCCATTATTTAGAAAGTTTTTTTTTTTTTTTTTTTTTTTCATAAAACTTATATATATAACATGTGGGCATCACCCCACACTTAGGTGGTAGAAAGGGGAGAGTCGAAATATGGGTGAAACCCATATGGTGTGTACTCTCGCTTTTGGTTACCGAGTCGCTAGCTTGATTCGACCCCACATTCATTGGTTCATGGGGAAGCAAGTGGAAGATACAATCTCCATCTGACTTTCATTCAAGATGTTTGGATAAACATTGAAGTACGTGAAAGTTCCACACCGATGAGATATAGAGAAAGACCCTACCACAAATGATAAACGAAAATGCCGGGTCAAAGATAGTGTCCTCACTCCCGAAGGAGTGAAGAAGAGAGGAAGACACATCATAAGTGAGGAATGGAAGGAAGATGTTTATAACAATTAGGATCCATTCGTCATCCTCAAATGTAGACATATCTGGAGGAAGGGTGAAGGTAGTATCATCAATAAGCAAACTCTTATGATAGAGTATACCTTCCTCCGAGCCAATATCATCCTCAAGATCAAAATGGAAATGATCATATTCCGGAGGAGATATGTCATGAGAGAGTTCACCGGAGAACTCTTCATGAAGAGAATCATTGGAAAAAGCCTCAAGCTCGGGCTTGTCCAATGTAGAGTCACTATCCACAACGGGATAGGAGATGAAGTCGACTTAGCACAAAATGATTCGATCTTAGAAACGAGGAGATTTATATTGAACAATTGTTCACGAAGTATCTCGTCCTCAATTTCCGGATCATCGAATTTCTTACTTCTTCTAAGCTAACTAACTCGGAAGGTAGCTCGTCGACATAATCGATGTTCCATAGGATAAAGAATCGTCAAACGAAGTACAATCGTTATCGAATCGGAGAACATTTCGACATGATCATATGGAATGTCAAGAGGAGGAAAAGAATCATCATTAAGAGGCTCATCACACATGTTACCGGAGATAACCTCGGACTCACTTGGGTTGGAACAAGGCTCTCAACACTTGACGATTCCATTTCGGAATAGTGCTAGAAGGCTCGTCCCCATTATGAGAGAGTCTTTGGAAGCAATAAAAGGTAAGATAGGTGTGATAGCAATAGACCGGGAGTTGAGAAATGATATCTTTCAAAGGAATAACACTCTCCTCGTCGTCCTCATAGTATTCCCTCATTTGAATACTATCCTCATCATCATCGCCATCATATCGGATTCTTATGTTCATCTCTGAGCTTACACACCATTCTTTTCATTTGTAGTTTCTTTCGAATGCGTATTTCTTCGAACTTTGTGGAAGATTACACCTCGTAATCATTGGGATGTTGTGAAGGATATTGATGAATGATGGAATATTGTGGGGTTGGAAATTGTCAAAACCAGGAGAATCGAATTTTGAAAATTTTATTCATCGGTTGACATTCAAAAGTCTCACGAGGACCCCGCATTCTCACAATGAGATAATTGGGAAAATAACTTTCACCAAAGTTCGATTGTAACACGGTTCCGGCTCATAGACAAGCGGGACCCGTGGTGGACAATCAAAACCGTAATGAGAATCATTCCCACAAAACTCGCATGAGTAGGATTCAGATTGGGCTGTGGAGGTAGGTAGGAAAAATCGGTGTTTCATTTGAAATGGGATCGGGATTACCGACAAACTTGTCTCCAAACTCACATTGGTACATCGCCGACAATTTCCACCGTTAAATGGACCTCCACACGGTGAACATGTCAAATACCATGACATAAAGAATTAAACGGATAAGAGGATAAGGAATGGAGAATTAAACGGTTAAAGAAGATAAGGAATGAAGAATTAAACATATTAGAGGGTAAGGGAGATGTAGAATCAAAAGATGCGAGAGGGTAAAGATGGATATTTTGGATTTTGAAAAATATGTTTGAAAACAAAGAATGAAAATATTTTTGGTGTTGATAACACTTGTAAAAAGTGTTAATGAACTTTTGGATTTTGAAAACTTTACAAAAACTTTTACAAAAGATGGTATATGTGCAAGAATGGATCGAAAAGGCTAAACACACGCTAAAGCCTCCCAATGGCGCTTGAAATTTGATCTCGTTGAACCGTCAAGTCTAATCACACAAGTCGGCCACTGTGAATGGCCAACCGTAATGTGACTTAAAACAAATCGGGCACAAATACAATGAAGTCCTGGAGAATAGAATGAATTCCGGGTCGTTAAGTCCCACGGAGACTCAATGGTGTGCAAACACCGATTCAGACGATAGAATGATCACTAATGATAGTGATCGAAAAGGATTGGATAGGATAATTACACCAACGAAAAAGTTTATAAATAACGAAATGACTTAAATACAAATTAAGAAAATTAAAAGATAAAAGATATTAAATAAACGCTATCACTATTTTAACGTGATGAACGTTTAAAACCTAAAACGTCGTTTAAATTAAAACTACGTTAACGCACAAAATAAAACGTGAAAATAAAGAAGAAAAACACCTACGGATATGAAAAATACATTTTACAATCCTAATTATATAAGAAAATTATTAGAAAAATAAAATTATTTTTAAAACTATTTATCTAATTATTATTAATTAAAAACTAATTTAAACTATTTAATAATACTCTAAAATAAAAGAAAATATGAAATAAGACTAGAAAAATAAAATTAAGACTTAGAAAATCTAAAATATGATAAAACTTATTTTAAAACTGAAAATATATTTTTATACTTTTATGTATTTATTATTAATTTAAGACTATTTAAAACTAATTTAAATTGTGAAAAATACCAAATAAAAGGAGAAAATAAGGAAAAATATTTTTATGCTTTTATATTTATCTTAAACTATTAAAATTGAAAAATATTTTTGGAACTTTTCTCAATTATTTCCAATAAAAGCTATTTTAAAATGATTAAAACTATTTTTAAATAAGAAAAATACTAAACAAAGACCAAAATTAATGAAAATTTAAGGAAAATACTAAAATCTTATTCGAATCTATGAAAAATAAGAAAACATGGGCTTATGTGGGAGAATTGAGGGTCGCTATGTAAACCGAAATTGATTAAGCACTGAAAATAAGCTAGAGAGAAATAAGCTACCCAACTATTTCGAAGCTAAGTTATGCTAAGGTAAGCTTAAAGCAACTAATGCAAGATACTCCTAACTCCTAATGTAATTGAATACCAAGGTTAAGCTAACCGACACTACAAGCAAAACAGTGAACCGCCCCTACTATAGCTTAAGCAACCGCTTATTTAATAAGCAAAAGTGAAAAAGCAGTGGGAATCTCAAGACAACCAACCAGGGATCACATATCCAAATTTACAGCCAAATAGGACTTAATATGAGGAAGTTATGGAACAAGCAAAACTCGCCAAGTGGGATACAAGGTCATTGTTGCAAAACACAAAGCGAGAAGCTAGTTTGAGCTTATGTAACTGCTAATTCAATAAGCTAAAGCTAAAACTAAAATGTAGACTTAAAATCACCTAGCATACTGCAATTTGACCAAATTTTAGACCCTAACTAGCTAAAATAAAGGTCAGTATTGATCGCAAGATCCGCTAAAACCGCTTTAACATACTTTTGACTTTTTGAGAACAATTGTAAAGTTGGACTTATTTGAGATTCAAAAGCAAATATGTGACTGATTAAGCTTAGAATGGATGAAATAAAACTTTAACAAGCTAGCTTAACAAGTTTTAAACCTATTTGAATGATTATGTCTAATCGATTCCAACAGATAATCAAGCAAGAACAGCTTCAAATTTGTTTTGACTTTAGTGCGTTTGTATGCAATAAGAAGACTTGAATGAGTATACTAGTGATAAAAGAGCCTAAAGCAACAACAAGCTTAGATCAAGATACCTCAAAATCGCTTTAGCAGCAAACCAAACACCCTTAACAACCGATATGCAAACTTAAACCGACAATAACACGTAACCGGTTGGTACCATAGACCAAATTGAGCTTATAAGACCTAAATAAAACTATCTAAACAGATTGAACAAAGTTACAACTACAATTGCACATACAAGCAAAAATGGAAACCGATGAAAAATTGTAAAATGAGAGAATCACCACAAAGGGTCCAACTATGTTTGCACCAAAACTAAAACCAATACTACATTAAATGAGCTTATTCCAACCCGTTCAAGGATCCGCAACACCCCAAATATCATCACCATTTCCAAATGTACCCATTTTGACTTTTCTTGACCAAGTAACAAGATTGATTAAACTGATTCAAAGAAGCTTTCCAAAGACTATGTATAGCTTATTTAAGTTCGATTGAATGAGAAAATAAGCTTTAGGTAGCTTTAACATAAGCACATGAATTTGAAATTCTTAACAAGAAGCACAAGAACAAAACTTTTAACCAAACTTTGGAATTGATTTAAAAGCAGTTTACAATGATGAAATAACTTTAGTTTTAATCATAGAAACAAAGGATTACATGTTTTAAGCTAACCTAGTACATTAATGAAAGAAACGACATTAAGAAAATTTAAAACTACTATCTACTTCGCTTGCTTCTTTCTCCTTTCTTTATACTCCAAACTTCTTTCTCTCTTTCTCGAACATATCCCACCGTATTTTTGACCATTGGATGAGCATAGCTAATTTTGGCCCTTGATTGGTTTTTGGCGGAAATAGATATTAAGAAGTTGAGGTTGAGTAAAGGAGTAGGAGGTGCATTAATTGAAGTTTGAGTCAGTGGAGGGAGGAGACAAGATATTGGATAAAGTGAGGAGGGGAATGGATGTGTGGTGTGATTTCGAGCGGCGGTGGTGAAGGAAGAAAAAGGCGCCAAGTGGTTGGGTGTTTGACTGTATGACCAGATATTAGTATAAAGGGGTCCAAAGTGATTAGTGACAAGGTCACAATGGTTTAAACAAGTGGTCCAAATGGCAAAAGTGGTTTTAAATAACAAGGACTAGTTATGCAATTTTCAAAATCAAGGACCATCTCGCCAAATCATCAAAGATGATCCAAGGGACTAAAAGTGATAATCTCCAAAAGTATAAGGACCAAATTTGACAATTTCCAAATTCCAAGGACCATTTTGACAATTTTAAACTCAAGGACTAAACTTGTAATTTTCTCAAACTTTCTATATTTTTCACCAAAGGACTAAATTTGACAACTTTTGATTTTAAAAGGACCTTTGGTGACTTTACTTTTGAAATTATGTGCTCGGGACCTGCTTTTGACAATTTTAGAAACTTGGGGACTAAACCGCAATTTTGCAAATTTGATATGTTTTTCATCCGATTTTGATATTTTGCATTTAAAACACATAAAATAATCGATTTGTGATATTTTGATCATTTTGATGTGTTTCGATTGTTTTCGGATGATTTTGCGCTTATTTTGTACAAAAATGATGAGTATTTAGACACTCATCATAGTGTTTCTTCGGCATGAATGTTTCTTTTCATGTGATCATGAGCTTTTTGAGATCATCACCACAGTGAATCTCCACTCATCTTTTAAGTATTGCCATTATGCGATGTTGTGACTTTTGGACCGACATGCTCACAATTTCTAGATCATGACATCTTTCATCGAGTAATGGAAGCATTGTTGTACGCTTTGATTGTCATGTTTTCTTCAAATTTGAGTATGTGATGTGAGCATACGGTTATGAATTGACGCCTCATCGCCATCACCGCAATCATCGGGAGTTCCTATAAACGACGCTTAGCAATAAACACATGAAAGTGTCTTTGTTCACTTTCGTGAATACGGTTGCAAGAACCACGGTTCCCGTTGATCAAGATAAATACTGCCTGATCGTAGAACTCAAGAATCTCCTTGACAGGGTTTAACAGCTTGTACTAGCCGCTCAAACCGTAGCATCTCAAAGTAGACAACACGGAGTGAGTGAACCAAATAATTAAAATTCACCGATTGATGATAAATTGATTTGATAAACAATCGCGTATTCTTTGAATAAAGAGTTTTGCAATACGACGAAGGTTTTGTGAACTAAATCAAGATTCACTCAAAACACTTTTATTTTTAAACATTAATGCGCAATGATGTGCTAGAAAACAATTTTGAGGACATCGAAAGTTTTTCAAAAGTATCCATCAATTCATAACACGAACAAGGTTGATTCTTCATAACTCGGAACAAGGTTGATTCAAATGTGAATCGCCCCATCGCTTTCTTTCCAGCTTGTCACAAGTTTGATCCTTTTGAAAGATCTCACGTGTCACCCACCAAGAGCTTTTTGATGTTGGCTCTATAAGGATTTCTATCTTCATTGTGAATACTTTACGTTATCACTCGGATGTTCTAGCAATACCACAAGGACAATGCGAGGGACTCTCAATATATTCTTACTTTCCACATTGTGTGAAACAACAAGTCTTCATGAACATGTGTCCTAGTGAGATTTATTGATGATCTCGGCTCTAGACTTAATAATGCACTTTGGTTTCCTATGCGAAGACTAGGAGAGGGCCTCCTTTTCAATACCAACAATCTCTTAGAGAAATGTCGATAGATTATGCGGGTTCCATGTGAGAATGAAACAAGTTCTTTAAGAGAACTTGAGTAGCTTGGGAAGTTTAGTGCGGTGCATCAATGGGTCCATGACGTCTTATCTTCAATACCGGTGTTACCTTAGTAACTACCGTAGCATATGTATTGAACCCGGTTTCGCCTAAGGTTGAATTATTGAGGGCTATTTCTTCTCACCCTTTCACTTTTCATTTCTTTTTCATTCTTCAACCCCTTCAAGCTTACCGAGACTTCATTACTAGAACCTTGTTGGGTTTATTCCGGACCTAGCTCTACCTCACCGACACTCTTCCCTTATTCTCACCTTTCTCCTATTTTCATCATACCTAAGGAATTCTACACTATCTAATGGATTGTCCCTAGGTTGATCCCTCCAAAGATCAAGGGATCGTGGGAACAAATACCTAACCTTACCATCCTTATAACTCCAATGCATTAAATAAAATGTTTGGTCTTGTGGTATTGTTCCTTGAAACCAATTGAAAATCAATTTGAAAAACCAATCAAGGTACTTGTGATATAAAATCAAAGCATTTGTACCTAAATTGTTTTTGATCTTTTATAAATGCTCCTCCTCAACATGTGCGTTGGTTTTTTAAATTATTTAGCACATAGAGGAAGGAGGTCTTTGAAATACTTCCACGATCACAATTGTCATTGACAAACCATTTGAAAATCAATCAAGGTACTTATGATAAAAATATTGATGCCTTTGAATCTCGATAGTTTATTAGATTTTGAAATGCTCCCCCTCAATATGTGCATCAATTAATGAAAACGTTTAGCACGTATGGGAGATCATCCTATAACTTGAGTCGTAAAGATCACATTTTATTAGATTTTCATATTTATATCACATTCTCTCCCCGATCAAAAATTTCAAATCCTTTGAGACTTTGGATCCCAAGTGATTTAAATATGGTTTTAGAAAACTTGAGAAAAATGTTGTCTCGATTAAGTATTATTTGACAAGAAACATTACTATGCTCCCCTCAATTCAAGAGGGAGTGTACTACTCATCGTCATACTACTACCGCTCACAACAAAGTTATTATATACACATATTACAACGGCATACCACATGAGTTCTAATAATTACAAAGATGGTATTATCATTTGGTTCCACAGTGGCGTGTTGTATTTTCCTTCACGAACTCTTCCATCTCCAATCATGGAAGAATCTCCTTGTCTTGAGTCTCTTCATGATAGCAAATATGAAAGCCTCACTCATTTCCACATCCTTTTCACCAAAACCTAGTGCTCGTCCCCGGTCTCATTCCGATCTTATATTCTTTCACTCAGAATGCAAGGATTCTTCAATCACGAGAGTACCATTGCTAAAATTGTGCAACTCATTAAACCTCATGATCATCCTAACTCGTATTTTTCACTAAAGATAACAGCTCTTGGAGACTCGATCACTGAGTAGTCATGTTTGTATTCAAATCCTTTAGCTCCAACTCTTTGCCTGATAACTAAACCTCTTATCCCTAAGTTGACTGTTGTAGCTAGAGTCTTCTTGTCACGAGGGGATATATGATCCAGATGGCATTGGAGGTTCAATAAGTAAAGATCTTAAAAGTCATTAGCATACAAGTTTATGAAGTCGGTTTCCTCTATGACATGTTCTTTCTGATCAGTTGTGCGGAGGATAATTTTCTTCAAGTAGTCGTATCCGTACATTGAAAGATCTCTACACTAACTACACTTAAGATACGTATGCGTTAGAACAACCCTTCGACTCTTTCGCACCGTGTCCACAATGTAGAAGCATTTTTGTGAAACCACAGTGTGAGATTCCATATGAAGCAAAGAATGTCGCACTCGTATTCCTTTTCACCCAAAATTAATCAGAACCATATGCTCTAAACCTCATCCGGATAATGCGCAGCCTTTATCTTGAGATCGATAGTGCATGCCTACTACCCGTGTTTCCGCCGCAGATATTCGAGATCCTTGTTGAAGAAGAAATCGGATTGTATAGTGACTTGACCAGGTGGACCTCCTAGTGGGAGTGGTTTGCTGACATCGAACTTGAGCATATTTTCATCCACTTGATCTGTCAATAGCTTGTAACACTCTTCCATCTGAAATTTTAAGTGAACCACGCCCCGATGGAAAACCTTGAAAATATCATAAGCGGGGCCTCCGGATATTTTGGTGTAAGCTTTATGATCCCTTGCTTCGCACAAGATTATTATATGAAGCTTCCCATATCCCCGTGATGTTCAAGATTGAGTCCTCCGGTGGGGTGTTGGATCGATATACTTTAATCAAACTAACTTTAACTAGCTTGTTAAGGTTTAATAACCTCGGATAAATCCTAAGTTATTAACAAAGAAACACCGAGCAATCTTTATCAAGTACGCGAATTTACTTAACAAAGCTAAGAAGAATAACTTTATTATAAACTCTAAATCTACTTATTATGCGATACTCTAAACAACTCTAAGATTATCGAACTTCTCTAAAACACTAAATAACTTGTGAATTTGTAAACTCTAAAACTCATAGACTCGTACCTCTAATGCCAATCTAGGAGTCCTTTTATAGGCTTAAGGATATCCTAGTCGGTTTACAATTTGTATTCTTGTACTACAAGAAATCTAAACATAGAATACAATACTTTCCATAAATGAATATAACAGTTCTTTGTTCTTGCAAGACTTTGACTTCATAATGCAAGATTTTGACTTTGTCTTTAGCAAGATTTTGACTCTTTGACGTTTTCCAAGATTTCTTTGCGTACTTACAAGACTTTCATATCTTCAAGATTTCATATCTTCAAGACTTTCATATCCCAACAATCCTCCCTAACTTGAATTCTACTTGCTTGACTTCAAGTTCTCTTTGTGAATATATCTTTAACAACTTCATCTTTAAGACGATTGTTTCTTAGTCTTTGGATTGTATCTCTCGAATGTCTGTGCTTGTCAAAGTATCTCTTGAAATTATTCTTTACAAAGAAGATCCAAGAAGCTCCATCTTTTCAAAGATCACAAAGAACATATGACAATTTTGTACATTAATTCATTTAAAGTTGCATACTATTCTCATCACTTCGTGTGTGTTAACTCCTGTGAGAGGTGAATCATTGAAAATTAATGGATTTAGATCTCTTTACCAAAGCCATTATCTCCGAGTAGCCGAATGTTTTGGTGTGTAAGACCATGGTACATTGATAACCATATGATTTTTAGCAAATCATCGCCTATCAATGTATTTGATTTGTCTTTACCAAAAGTCGCACTTTCCGGACTAGTTAGTTCTTCTATCTAATGGTGAACTAATTACCAATAATGGTTTTTCCAGCCTTTACCACAAGCCATTTTCTTGTGGGCTAGCCAACTCTTCACATTCTCGATTTGGTGAGTTGATTACCATCCAACTTATTAGCAAGTTGTCAACTAAAACGGATTTGATATATCTTTACCGAGCCATTTGCTCATGGATTAGCCAATCCTTTGTAACCATGGTGGATTGATAACCTATTGATGTTATCATCACAAAACCATTTATTCAACCTTTATTTCAAAATATTTATTACTTAGCAAAAGGTTTCTTTTAAAATTCTTTTAACTGGTTTATTTACGCAAACAAGATTTTGATGAAAGTATCGTCTCATCAACAAGACTTTGAATAAAAGTATCGATATATCAAAAATATTTATTCAAATAAAATTCATACCGCTTATTGATCATCCTCAAAGAATAGTAGTCCATTTGATAAACAAGTTGATAACCATGCAAGCGCTTTCATTATCCTCTTCTACTTCCATTCCATGCTCTAGCATTCTTCTCATGAGCTCAACTGAGAGGATATCTTCTTCTCGCAAACATGTGTATCATTGTTCCATTTTCCGCTTCTAAAACATGAACTCCGCACTCTTCAAAGAATCTCCAACAAACAATTTCCCAACTTTCTTGATTCTTCCAAACATCATCAGTTTCTCTTCGCTTCCCATGCGCTTATGAGATCACCATGTAAACTAAACCAATCCTTCTAATGGATTATGTTCAAAGTAAGCTTTCACCAAATGATATAAATAGAATAGGTCTACTCTATCTATAATGTGCAAGAAGTCCCATAGCCTTTTGAAAACTTTGAAGCTTTCATCTTCTTTATGAAAGATCATATAATCTCCATCCTTGGATTTCACAACTTCAAAACACTAATCTTTGATTTGTTCATCTTCATGTCATTATCTTCTTTTGAATAATCAAAATCTAATACTCGAGATAATTCCTTAATTCATCACTAGTCTCGGATCTTAATTCAACTTTTCTTTCTTTAAGAACCGAACATCTCAGAACTTCGTTTTCCTTTTCTTTTCAAGCTCTTCTTTCTTTCGACTTCATCCGGGTAGCTTCTTCTCTAAAATCTTTAATGCTGCAACATCCTTCTTATAATCCTCCCTAGCGACATCATATAATCTTTTCATCTCAAAATAATTAAACTTCGCAATCCTTTATACCCTTGACTTCTCGGATAAGCCATCATAGCATTTCTGTCTTTAGCTTTATTAAGTCTTCTTGGCATAAATCTAACAGAACAATTGATCTGTAATGGTTCGTGACTTGAAGATCTAATTCATCTTGTACCTTTTGAGTCGCTTCTATTCGAGCTTCTTGAGCTTCCCGAGCTTCTCTATCTTTAGCATTTAACTCTTCTTGAATCTTTCTAGTCGCTTGTTCATTCAAAGCATCTTGAGCGACTCTTAACGTGCTAAAGTTGGTTTCTTCTTCTTAACTTCTACCAAAACACCCTTCCCTTTATCCTTAGGATCAATTTCGTGTTGAGAAGTTCTTTGTTGTTCTTCTTCTTGTACATCTTGAATAGTAACTCCTCCTCTTGGTTGTGATAAATCTCCAATAATTGTAGCAATGAACTCATCATCACTTGCGAATGAATAGGTTTCGTATAGCTTCCTCTTCTTGTATAACTGTAGAAGGTCCACTTCCTCTTCAAAATTTAATGCTCTTGGAGTAATTACTTCTTTGTTGGAATCACTCCTAAACCATAATCAAGTGTTAGTAATTAATATGTAATAGTTAGCTTTATTATGGCCTTTATGTTTGTTATTAGCCTTAAGCTTATGTAGAAGGCCCATGAGCTTAGGCCCAAGCCCATTAAGGAAAGGATGGAAACTAGAGTGTTGCCCTAGCTTTCCTCCTATAAATATTTTGTAAACCCTCATTTGAGGGTTGGTTGTTCTCTTTTCTATTTCACTCTTTCCGCCTACCTTTCTCTATATTTCGTGTGTGTGTGTTAAGGGTTCAACCAATCTTCTTCTCTATCTCTTTCTATATACTTGTGTTGTAAAACTAGTGACCTAACAAAGGGTATCAATCGCCTAATAGTTGGGTGAATCGTTATTGTTTTTGAAGTGGGTTTTGGTCCCACGCTAACTTGCTAACGAATGATACTTTGGTTCGCTTAAAACACGTTTTTACACTTTTAATCCAAGATTCTTGTACTTTCAACGTTTTAAGGTGTTAAAATAATTGCTTTTGGCAAAAGTTTCAAACTTTATGCGTGGATCATTGTTTTTAAGCTTATTTTGAACGAGGGTTTCATCCTACTCAGAACTGCTTTTAGAGCTTTTGGTTCATCAAGTTTCACACTTTTGTGTTATTTTGGTGTTATTGAAGCTATTTCATCACACAAAACCGGTTTAGAAACATCTTTGGGCAAAATCAAAATTACGAGTAATCCTACGCGTAGCAAAACCCTAAAACTACGCGTAAGTTTATCCTTGGTTTGATCTTCGCTTTCGTGGTTTACTCCGTGTTTTCTTGCTTGGATAAGCCCGAAAATACGTCGACTTTGGATATCTTTTGCACCGTGATAGTGTAAAGATCACTTGGGATAAAACCCAAACTTACGCATAAGCATAAGCTTACGCCAGAGAAATCCCACGCCTAAGATTCATCTTACGCCAGAAACCTAGTCTTACGATAAGGGAATCCTACGCCTAACTTTCACGCCTAACTTATCGCTTACGATAACTTTAGTCTTTTTCCCCGCTTACGCAGAAGCTAAACCTACGCCAGAACTCTTGATTGTTACGCCGAACTTTGGTGTTTTTACGATAAGTGCTACTTGGTTTATTGTGATTTCTACGCCTAAGGATACTTCATCAACAAAGGTTCATTCGACTACAAAGATCCATCAACACAAGTTATCAAAAAAAAAAAAAAAAAAATTTGAGTAAAATTTAATTTTTCAAGGAGACTAAACGCTCAATTTTTACGCGAGATTCAAATTTTGGTTTAACTGTGAAAATTTTGGTCAAAATTCAAATTTTGGGCCCAAATTCAAATTTTTCGTAAAATTTGGCGCAAAATTGTCATAACTCAAATTTTTCTTACAACCTTAGAATTGAATTTTATAGTGAATTTCAAATTTTGAGAGTCAAAATTTTTCAAAATTATTTTTGAGGAAATTGCAATTCACTATATCGACCTTCCGTGTGCTATATCGACTTTGCACCTTTTCTTCTCTTTGATTCTTCCGCAGGGAGTGAAATGGATTCGATCATAAAGATCCATTTGTGGCATTGAAAGAAGGATTCATGGCTATTCAACCGGCATTGAAGCCGCCGACATCATCAAATTCCCGATATCCCGCAATGTGCAAGGTGAAAGAGTTGATGTACATGAAAGGAATGCTCAAATGGACGTTGAGAATGTTGTGATTATCGCATCCGCTTGTAATGCGGACAATGAGGTTGTAGCATTGAAAAGGTGATGACAAGCAGCAGATCCGAGAAGATATCATACTTAACTACGACACCGAGCCCAACCGTGACGAAGAACAAATGGTTGAGGAAGATATCTTACCCACCTATGACACCGATACGTAATGTATGGTCGAGGTACAATCCATCGTTGATCATATTCTCGATCAAGAATGCGATACAACAAACCGAGCAACCCGAATTCAAGAATGAAGGAGAGGTTGACCAAAGGTGTTGCACAATGTCCGCATAACTTTCTCATGTCCGAGCCCTTACTTGTTAACAATTCAACTCAAACGCCAAATCAAACTCTTGAATCAAAACATTCTTCTCAAAAGACCATTGCTCGCTTCATAAAGATTTTTCAAAACTAGAGGCACATTGCATCTCTCTTGAACTTAAACTACAAAACAAATCTTTTCTTCGTAACACAATGGTCAATCTTCAAATGAACAAAGTAATCGTGTGGATACATTAGTAAAAGAAAATGAGCATTTAAAGGCTCAAATTCAAGCAAAGGGGCTTGCACATGTTGCTTTACAAAACAAACCGAGAAGATTAACCGACAAGAGTGTGGATACTAATTTTGCAAAACCAACAATCTTGGGGAAATCGCTCTCTAAACCAATCGAAACCAATCTTGTTAGACATCCAACCGCTTTTAAATCAACGCTCAAAATCGCAAAACCACGGTTTCCTCCCAAGTTGTTGAGAATAATCATTTGATAAAACCAACACCCACATTCCCGGCCTAAGAATAATGCTTCGCTTCTATTAAACATGTTTCGTTAAACCTATATACCTCATAAGTGGTCGCTCGCCAATCTAGGATTAGTTCAACACCGTGTCTAAACCGAGCATTAAACGTAAACATTCATATGATTCAAATGACGATACAAGAACTATGATCTAGAAAAGGCTAGAAAAGGGCACTACTCCAAAAGGATGGAATCTTAGGTTCACGACCTAGTGTATCACCTTCGAGTGTATTATCGAACACCGCCGTAGTAGCAAACCAAAACCTAAGTTAACTCAAACAGCTAGAAATAAACCCGCTGATCTAAACGTAAAATTTCGAAACCTAATAGGTGGATCAATATAGACGCAAATTCTTCCCAAAAGAAGTTTCAACATCCCTTAGATCTAACCTTAGATGGATACCAACGGTAGAGTTTTCAAAACTGTTGGTCTTAGGTGGATTCCTACAGCAAGATACTAAGTAGTTGCACCAAAACAAGTGGGATACCCACTACATCCATCCCCGAGGCAGAAAGGAAATCATCAAAATAGCATGTTCAGTGTCAAGAAGATAATTGACACTACATCTTTATGCTTCTAACATCCGGAACCCGCTACACTTGGGATCCATGTTTTTCTTTCTTGCCCCTTCTATTTTTCTATGCAGTACAATAACTATGGCTCCTACCGCAAAACAACAGAGGGACCCGCTTTCTCACCGTAAAAATATCATGATCCATCACCGCTCCACCATTGTACTTAATCGTCATGAATTGGAAACATTGCTTGCTCCTCCGGTTAAAGATTCTCGCCAAAAGTCGTGCTTCGATGTATCGAATGTTTCACGCACAACCGATAATACTCTAATTTCGATACACCGAATCTACAACAACAACCGAATCTTCTATAATGTAAGATCAAACTGCTTCCAACAACAATGACACAAATTGATGATCAACATAATGAATGAGATGTTTTATCGCAGCTGACTCTCTCGAAATATTTTTGGTACTTCACACTTGTTCGATCAATTGACATACATGGTTTCACTGCCTCCTTATACATGGTTTCATTGCCTTCAATTCATCATCAACATACGTGGTGTATGATTCTCAATCATTGAAAACATCGAGGGGAGAGAGTGTGTAGTGGTCATTGCTTCCTTGTTCTTCACATGCTTCTTTGCGAAAACCCAATGCCTTCTTGAATTTCTTCAATTAGGGGAAGAAATAAGACGATATGTGGCTCAAACGCCTCACTTTGGTGTTATCGCCTCAATTTCACGGGTGATCTTGTGTGAAGTTACCCAAATATGATGTTATGATGCCTCACACACGGTCTTGGTATCGAGTTATTGCATATTCACAAGATTAGTATTCGAAGACCACAACATTCGTGGGAAAGTCGATCATTTCGCCTTTCGTGGTTTGTTTGGTGTGATGCGCTACATACGTGAGAAGATCTTGTTGATTTCGCATGTTACCCTCGAACGGATCTTCCGCAATTAGTCGATTTTCTTTGTGTGGTTTATCGCTCATCTACAAATTCACGACACCGAAACCTTCAAAAGTTAGAGGAAATGTAGACTTCATCAAAGTTTCAAATCATAAAGACAGCTTGTCATTGGGGAAGCCGATTCAAACTTCTTCACAATGGCTTCGAGTATAACAACTTAGAACCCGTCACAACCGCTTAAACTTCCTCAACCCCATCATCACCGAACAAAGCCCCCACCTAACTCACAACAAATGGAAAGGTTATTTGCTCCTCCGCTCGCTGACGATATTGATGAACGTGCTCTGTGTATCCGCTGTTCACACCGCACAACCCGATAATATTCCTATACCGATACACTGCTACAACAACCATCGTTGAAGATGCACCTACACCGCTTGACTCCAACACAACAGCTTGAACACACCGCTCCAACAATGATGAACCGGTGATGATATTCTCAATGAAGTACCCCACCGCAGATTTTGATCCAAATGCTTCTTCAACCCGCTTGCTAATGAGATCGCCGCACCGATGTCGCGAATCTTCAACAAACCATTTGAATCCTCGAAATCGCACAATGTATACCAACATCAACCTCTACACATAGATGGACAAAAGACCATCCTCCGCTAATATTATTGGCAACCCGAATCAACCAACCGTTACGAGACAACGCCTTCACACGATGGTGAACATTGCATTTATGCACTCACCGCCCGCTAACTGAGCCTAAAACATTAAAGACGCAATGACAAAAGACAACCGGATTGAATCCATGCAGAAGAACTCAACCAATTCAAACGCCTTGAAGTATGGAATCGTTGAAAGACCAACAGGGTCTACGCCATTGGTCTAAAATGGATTTGGAAAACAAATTGATGTCAAGGAACGTTATCCAAACAAGTCACGCCTAGTTGCTAAGGGTTATCGCCGTGAAGAGGAATAGACTTTGAAGAATCTTTTGCTCCGCTTGCTCGCCTTGAGGTCGTTCGATATTTCTCGCGTCATGCTCATATGAATATGACGGTCTTTCAAATGGATGTCAAACCGCGCTTTCAACGGACAACCGAAAGAAACGGTTTATGTCACCAACCCGAAGGATTCGTTGATCCAGAGTGCCCAACCATGTCTACAAACCGAACAAAGCTCTTTATGGTCTCAAACAAGCCCCTGCATGGTACGATAAGCTATCATCTTTCCTCATTGCTAATAATTTCACCAAAGGCTCGGTTGACCCAACTCTTTTATACAATATCACGGGCACATATCTTAATTGTTCAAATTTACGTGGATGACATCATTTTGGGTCTACACATAAAAGTTTTCAACCGCTTTTGCAAAACTAATGAAGAAAAATTTTGAAATGTCCATGATGGGTGAACTCACGCTCTTTCTAGGACCGCAAGTTCATCAATCACCCCGTGGTATTTTCTTGAGTCACCCAAATATGCCCTTGAATTGTTAAACAAATTTGGAATGACAACCTCGTGACACTTATGCCACACCAATGGCTCATACCAAGAAGCTAGATGTCGATTTACATGGGAAATTAGTTGACCCTACCAAATACCAAGTATTATTGGGTCTCTCATGTATCTAACAACCAGCGACTGATATTGTCTTTGCCGCTTATCTATGCTCCCGCTATCGTCGCGACCAACCGAAACCCACCTCTCGAGGCTAAAAGAATCCTCCGATACATCAAGGGAACCATTAACTTGGGGATCCGTATCCGGCGGATTCTCGTTTTGAACTAATCGCTTTTCAGACGACGACCACGCAGGATGCTTAGACTCAAGGAAAAGTACTTCAGAGCTCTACAATTTCTTGGTGATAAACCGTGTCTTGGCAATCAAAGAAGCAGATTGTACATCGCCGCCATCAACCAAGCGTAATATGTAGCCATGTCCGCGTGTTGTGCTCAAGTCATCCGGATGAGAACACAACTCAAAGACTATGGTTACGATTTGATGTAATCCCGATGTATCGCGACAATCGGAGTGCCATTGCGATCTCGCAACTCGCTCAAAGACTCAAATCAAAGCACATCGATCTTCGCTATCATTTCATCAAGGACCACGTGGAATGTGGTACCGTTGAATTATACTTTGTGGGTACCGAATACCAATCGGCGATCTTCTCACCAAAGCCTTGCCTCCCGCTAGGTTTAATGAGTTGGTCCACCGGATTGGTATGAGGTGTTTGACTCAAGAGGAATTGATGACCTCTTAAAACAGCCTTAAAAACCCACAAACACCAAAACTCTTTTGTAAATAAATTTTTCAAAACAAAATACAAAAATATAAAACCCGATAAAACAACAAAATATTCTTCTAATCTATTTTTCTTTCAACATGGCAAGTACATTTCTTCCACAACACTTTAATCTTTCAAAATTCAAGATTTTTCCGATCAAGTGTTGAGGGGAGAAAATTTTCTTTAACTGCTTCAAAACATCCGTACTTGCATGTTATCATATCTCTGTTGTTTCTTTTAACAATGGTGGTGAATTTTCGTTCAATGACACCCCTGACTAAAATTAATAACCTTTCATTATTTTCTAGAGTCGAGGGGAGTGTCACAAGTTTCTTTCCTAAAACTTTGTTTGGTAACCAAATGGAAGTTAAATGGCTTTGTTTGAAAAAGGAAAAGTGGAGGGACCAAAACTGTCAAAATGTTAAAGTTATTTTTAATAAAACACCTCCCACCTACTTTTTACTTCACATTTAATACTCACAACCAAATTCATCCTACGCCTAAGATTCAACCAAGAAATCCGTTGTTTTGATCATCATTTTGTAAGTGTTTTAATGATCTTAACATGTTTTTAAGCTAAGGTTTTAAATCTCATGCAAATCCAACGGCTAAAAAGTGTGTACACGTGATTATGTGTTCTACGATAAGCGTATGAACACATAATCATTGTGTGTGTTTTTGGTTATATGGATTGTGTCAAAATGTTTCTTATACATCAAGGATACCATTTTAACCATCAAAACCCACCCGTAAACACGTATTAATGATTTTTGAAAATTAGGTTTATGAGTCGATTTGGGTATTTTCAAATGTGAAGTGTTTTGGTCAAAAGATTGTTGGGTTATGGTCATATGATGTTGAATTGATGATTTCCATGGTTGTTAACCACCCGTAAACACTAATTGTTTAACAATTTGGAATTAGGGTTTAAAGTTCATAACTTTGGGTAATTTTGATTCATCAACGAATTAGATGTTAATACTTGGTTTAAAGACTCTCACAACACTCTAGACCTACCGTAATTTGTTTGGTGCAAATCCTATGGTTAAAAATCATACGCTGTAATCTTAACCCTTAGGGTTTTGACCCACGCGATGACTTTCACGCCGAACTATTAACGAATGATTCATGCCATGTTTTGTTGATATAATGAATGTTTTGTGTTAATTTTGATGATTTGATGAATTTATTTCAGCTTTGCTACGCTTAATATTCGTAATCAAGGTCATTTGCAACTCTACGATAAGGATTACCCTACGCCGTAGTCAAGTTATGCGAAGAATAATCCCACGCATAACTATTACGCCGTAAGGTTCTACAATGGGACCACGCGATCCCGTGAAGGATATGCGTAAACAAGAACCCCACGCATAAGGTCTACTTCACGAGTAAGCCTTACGCGTAAGGTTCTTATACGCCACGCCGTAAGCTCCCACGATAAGGTCCCCTTTTCCCACGCCAGTAACATTTCTTACGCTGTAGTTAGGATCCCACGCGTAAGCTTTCGCTCACGCCATATATCATCTCGCTACGCTAACTTTGCCAAAACTACGCTTAAGCCTTGATTGACCTTCATTATGAATTGTTACGTGTACAAACTTGTTAATAAACTTATCATATCATCACGAATCCAATAATGTCACTAATAAACTTAAACGCTTGATATGTTGTGAACCATAAGTGATAACATAAACTTTAAAACCTAAAGTTAACTAACTCACTAAACATTTCACGACGCCATTGGACTATTGGACAAACAAGTGACTTAGGACTCAGAATAATCATTGACACCGTACATTCAATAACTAGACAATAAGACCTTCGTTGACTAACATTATGTCTTTCGATATGTTGGTTCTTTTGGCTAATGTTATTTCGCATCACGACATGGTCGAACAAATGAATGTGGATGCATCGTGTTCTTACAATTGTCGATATCTTTCCAAAGGGTTATCCGAGAAAGCTTGGAAAGAACAACCTTAGGGTTGACTTTGACACCCTCACATGCTCGTAATCTTCTTGTCTCATTGCAAAGGATATTCTCGTGAATCATCCCTACCGTAACATGCTCTCACACTCGCCACGCCCGCAGGTCTACATTCAACAATTCGGGATTCTATGCAGAGGATCACCGTCAAAATGTCGTGAATGTGACTCTTAATCACAAACAAGTCACTATCACCCCGATGACTTACGAGTCGTTCTCATCATTCCGCATCGCCCAACCGACTTCTTTGCTACCCCCATCAAGAGACCGCCCCGCAATTTTGATAGATATTGGTTATGATGAAGCTAAAGGAATCATTACTAAGCACTCTCACGTGGAGTCAAGAATATTCCTCAACCATGGAGGACACTCTATATGATCATCACCAAATCAATCTCGGTCGCGATAAAGGGCTATGAGCATCCCAAGCTCATGGAACCGCAAATTTTCCGTCGTTGATCAACAAGAAGGACATTATAATTGAAGCAATCGCTATGGGAAGATATGATGTCGTTTCATGAAGCTTGGCTCCAAAATTCCTATGTCGATACACCAAACTGCTGATCCAGAGCTCTTGGACTTCATCCCGATATCCCCATGAGACTCAATGACCCGTATAATCATGACATCTTGATCGAGCCCATACTATCTCGCCGAATCAAAGAATCGCTCACGAAGAAACAGGTGTCGAGTTGCCCGATCACCTTCTTACAAAGGAAATCAAAAAGTCGAAACGCATAAAAGGTATCGGGTAGCCGTAAAAGAAGGAAAAGTTGGCCATCTTGATGAAAAGGCTTCGGGACACCTACCGGAGAACCGTAAGAGGCAAGGCTGAAAGCATTAAGCATAGAGAGTCAAAGGAAGTTCCCAAGAGGAACCCTCCTTCAAAGAGGATTGTTCCATCTAAGGAAGCTACTCCCATCCCAATCCCCAAGCCCGAACCACAAAGAAAGCTTTTGGACGAAAGCTCAAGGTACCGACACGATGAAGAGATTACCTACTCAAACCGCAAAGGATGACAATCCTTCAGCACCAAAACCTCCAAGTCCTCAAGTCGATAAAGGAAAAGGGAAGACTCTCGCACTTGTGCCCTATGATGAAAGCTCAAGAAGAAGAAGAGCTACTAGATCAATCCTACAGAAGAAGTTTAAATTAGTTAGACACATTCAAAAGTCAAGAATTTGCAAAAGACCAAATGGGTGGCCCCGAGGATCAAGTGGTGTCGCCACCTCACCGTGTCCCGATGCGTTAATCGACCCGATAGGGATCCGTGCCACCACTCTTGTGCAACAACAAACGCTTGTGGAGGAGTCTATCGAACATAACATTGAGGAACCGTAAAAGGATAAGACCGAGAAAGAGAAAACCGATGAAGAAGCTAAGGATCGAAGGAAGAAAAGGCTAACTGACAAGATGACGAAGAGAATTATGATGATTATCTTCTCAAAAGTCCAACTCGCTCCAAGGAGGATACTTCGCACCTCCTAAGGACCCCGAGTCTCCTCATGTCTCCTCCTCATCGATTCTTCATCTCATTCATCACCACCACCATCAAAGAAATCAACCAAATCAACATCCAAATCAGGAAGAAACCACCTCGATCTTGGATTTCTCAAGACTCATGAAAGAATTGTGAAAGTCACAAACAAGTCGAAAGAAGGACATGTTTACGTAAAGCCGAATTGGTTTGTCGACCAAATACAAGATCCGTATGATGAGAATGACAAGATGCGTAAAGAAAGGAAATTTATTCAGAATTCATGAAAAGTCATCGCCAAGAGGAACTCGAACGAAATGATCAAGGTTACACTAACAAGTACCTTCGTGATATCGCTCCTAAAGTCACAAAGGAGATGTTTACCGCATAACTATATCCGAATCTTATGCGATAGCCAAGCAAACTATAAGATCAACACCTTTAACCGTCACAATCAATCCATCCGATCCTCGTAGTTTTCTCGATAATGAATTGGTGGCCAAGCTTGTCACACAAATGTCTACACGATCCGGGACATTTACTTCGAGGAAGGAAAGTCGTTTCAAGCATTGCCGACTACCAACTCAAAGAAGCATGTAGATTCAAGCGAAAAGTCTAAACGCCCTAGAGACGATGAAGACAAGGATCGTGATAAGCATGATAAAGCTAAACGTCAAGAAGTCCGTGAATCATCTTCTATGTTACCTCCTCCAACGGACTCCTACTCAACAAAGGTCTCCTCCTCGCTCTTCTACAGATAAACCTCGTGACGATTCCGAGTTACCACCCCGACTCGTAAAACCGGTGATTACTTTGAGTATACGGGTGGTGACGATGAAGAGGTCCTCGAGCCCCTACAACAACCCACCTCTCCCAAACAAGTGCGAAACCGTAATCATCATCAAGGCCTTCTAAAAGAAGAAGAAGACGACTCACCAAGTCGATCATGGCTAGATGACGATAAAACCAAGAATTTGAATGGTTCTCCACACTTGTCAATCAAACTCCCTACCCCGATGAAGGTCAAGATTTGGTAGACGGTAATACATTGAGCATGCAAAAGTTTTGCAAGAAAAGTTCCATGTGAAGAAAATGACGAAACCGAGTTGAAGCGAATCAAGAATGAAGCATTTCAACTTCTAAAAGACAACTCGAAAGTGCCCTCGAGGTCGAATATCACCTTGACAACATTGCTCGAGCTATGTCTAACAACATGGATTGGCTCAACCCGAAGCAAACATTGACTTCACAAAAGGGACAACCTCCATACTACACCGATTGACCAAACCTCTACCGACCATTGGCCAACCAGATGAACCACGGATTCCTTCCGATATTTCTTCAACAGACCGAATTTCTTCTCCATGGTGGCGATGGTTCAAGGAAATATGCTACATCCTTGACACTTCCATTCCCCGCAGCTATCTACTCAAACCGCATTGCCATTGAGGAACGTGCAATCACTTGTTCTCCAACACAAAGGAAGCATACGACCGAGATGCATTGTATGGGATTCATCATCGCCGTAACGCCGACGAATCTACTATGTGTCGCCAGTTCAAGTCACAACATGCGTTGTTTAGTACTAAAGACATCGCTGCCATCCAACATGTTGGTCTTTCATCCAAATGGGACTACACCTTTCTCAAGAAGATTGTGGTCAAAAGACAGATGAAAGGGATTATGCATTCTCGTGAAGTCGACTTTGAGAATTTGTCTCAACGATATTGAAGACATGTACCTTGCCAAAGTACGTGGTCGCATGAGACAATTTTCAACCGAAATACAACGTGAATTCATCAAGTCATCGCTCATTTTCATCGACGATAGTCATAAAAGAACGTGTTGAAGATCTCCACCTTGCCGTTGAATCATATCGACACGTGTCAACTTCACTCCACCACGCCTGATCTTCCCGATATCAACCAGCTATCACAATTAACGCCATCAAGAAACCGCTTGGTGTCGCTTATCGCAGTTGAACTTCATCGCAATTGCTTGATGGCGTGTAATGAGCTTCACAAATTTGGAGATCATACTCAAGATGGTTAGGGACGGATTAGCTTATCGATTGAAGGATATACGTGAAAACATTGGGAACCCTAAGCGATGGAATTCTCGTGATCGGAGGAATGTGAGAAGGATCATCACCATGATTGATGAACGGTTGTTCGTTCGCCTGCAACGATTGAGAGCTATGTTGGTGGTCGACCCAGATTAACATAACCGCTTTCAACGCCTGCACGCACTCCCGGGAACATCACCGCACTTCCCGGTACCCCTTGAATTGTTTCTTTCATATAATTTTGATGTGTGATTATATATGTCAATGGCTTGTGCACACATAACAAAGTACAACCCGTCTTGTCAAGAAAGGACCCCGTGGTACGCCTCAGCCACAATCCTTATAAAAGGAGCGAAAGCTTTACTTTTGAGTAAAACCTATCAAACCTTTCACTTTTCAAGGTTTTGCTCAAAAGGACAAGTACTTCCCATATGATTTTCAAAACCTCAACCGCTTATATCACTTGTTGAGGGGAGTATTTGAATTAAAACTTTGTTCACAAATTGTTCATAGTGGTCATCTTCCCGCAACACTCGAAATGGTCATATTTATTGTCAACATTTCAAAATAACATTTTATATGCCATTTTGAGGGGAGAAAATTGTGTGATAAGAAATATGTTGTGCAAAATGCAAATGAATCTGTACTTCAGACTTAACCAACGAATCGACGGTACTAAACTGTTAGTAACTCGAAAAGACTTGTCCCGGACGGGTAATAATTTCAAGCTAGTTCGCTAGTAATGTAAACGTGTCTCGCAAAGGACTTGTCCAAGTAGAAAGTACCATTCGAGACACTCTTGGTAGACATGAACTCGACGGTATGACAACCTTCGAGGTTTGTCTACACCTTCAAGGTAGTTATTAGAGCTAGTTGTCACCTAAAAGTCGACAATGTAACTCTTTAACTATGCAACGTAACCGTGTCTCATGGGGATTGTCTATCTCCGTGGATCAATTCAAAATGTGCGCTTTTCCTCACCGTGCATTTAAACCATTAAAACTCTTAAGCACATGTGAGGGGAGTATTTATGCAAAATCCTATCTCTCACAAAGGGTTCAAACATGTTTTTCATTTACAAACCCTTTGAGAGATTTTTCACAAACAAAGGGTTTTAATGGCAACATAGGTTAGTCATGGAGTTATAAGGTGACTAAGGTTAGAATAACTGTCCTATGATCCGCCAGAGTCGGAGGGATCTACCCAAGGACATCACAAATAGTTAGTACTTAGAAGTCCTTAGGTATGATTATAAAAGGAGAAAATGAGAATCGAGAAAGAAGGATATTAGTTTTCACATACACATCAAACCATAACACAAAGTGGCGATATAGTGGAATTCTAGAGAGAAAGTTAGAGGTTTAGGGAACTTAGTGAGAGAAAGTGAAAGATATTATTATGAGCTCCAACTCTACCTTGGAAGGTAGAGAGTATTTATAGTCTTACATAAATCGCCACACATCGGGTCGTGGATCGTGCATACAGCTGGTAAAGACCCGTCTGTCCTCCACGGTGTTACTTAACTAAATACTACTTAACTTAAAAGAACTACGACTACGAGCTTAACGATTACATATACTTGAGGTGACCGACTCTTTAATACCGGAATTTCTAATTCCTAACAATCTCCCTAAGGAGGTCACCTCAATCATGTACCAAAATTACATTGAATACAAATAGATATTACATTAACAATTGATCTTGCATTCTTGATGTAGTCCTTTGCTCCTAAGCTCGTAGTCATTGATTCTTCACATTGCATGTTTGGTTACTTCAAGTGGAGGTCTTTACCGATCCACGTGATAATAATTTTGAGCCATCTTTTGAGATCATCACCATCAAAAATCTCGAGACATCCTTTGTGGTGTTGGTATTATGTGATGTTGTGACTTTAGGACCGACATGCTCACATTCGGATCATGATATCTTCTCATCGAGTAGCGGAAGCATTTGTTGAATCATGATATTGGCGCAGCAGAGAAGCGTAAGCATGGAGTGAAAATATCGAGTCATTGATGCACTAATCATGATTTCTTTGAGATGAATGTGTTAAGTGAGCATGCGGCTATGGATTGACCGCTTCATTCGATCACCGCAAACGCCGGGTGTACCGCATACAACAAGCTAGCAATAAATCGCACGAAAGTGTCTTTGATCACTTTCGTTGAATTGAGGTACACGCCCACGGTTCCCGCTGATCAAGACATGTACCGCCGTGATCGTATAATTCAAGAATTTCCTTGATGTGGTTTCGCAATGCTCTAGTCGTTCTCAAACCGAACATCTCAAAGAAGACAACACGGAGTGAGTGAACCAATAATTTTAAGTCCACCGATTGATGAAAAGAGATTTGAAAACAATCGTATTGCTCAATAGAAATTGTTTTTGCAATACAACGAAGGTTTTATTGAAAATCAATTATCAATCATAAAACACCTTTTGGTTTGAAAATGAGTACACGGTCGATGTGCTAAAGAAAAGAGTTTTAAGCACAAAGACCGGTTTTTCAAAGGTATCCGCCAATCCATAACTCGAACCAGATTGATTCAAGAGATTGAATCGCCCATTGTTTCTGCTCGCTTGTCACATGGTTGATCTATATAATAGATCTCACATGCCACCTACCAGAGCTTGTTTGATGTTGGCTCCGTAAGGCTTTCCATCTTCATTGTGAATATGTATACACATCACTCGATGTTCCGCAATACCACAAGGATAATGCGAGGACTCAAGATATAATCTCTTTCCACATTGTGTGAAACAGAGAGTCTTCATTGAAAGTGTCCTAATGAGATTTATTGATGATCTCGTGGCTCTAGACTCAATTTGTGCATATTTGGATCCCGTGTCGAGACTAGGAGAGGGTCTCCTTCTTCAATATCAACCATCTCTAAGAGAAAGTCGATAGATAATGTCGGTTCCCGTGAGAATGAAACAAGTCCTTTAAGAGGAACTTGAGTGGTTTGAAAGTTGAAGTGCAAGGCCACCGGGTCCATGACGCCTTGTCTTCAATACCGATGTTACCATCAAGAGTATATGAATTGAACCCGGTTTCGCCTCTAAGGTTGAATAAATGGAGGGCTATTTGTTTTCACCCTTTCCTCATTCAATTCTTTTAATTCTTCAACCCTTCAAGCTTACCGAGACTTCATAGCTAGAACCTTGTTGGGTTTATTCCAAGACTAGCTCGCCTTAGTCCGCACTCTTCCCATATCTCATTTTTCTCCTTTTATCATCATACCTAAGGACTTCTACACTAACTAGTGGATTGTCCTCGGTAGATCCCTCCGGCTCGGCGGATCATGGGAACACATACCTAACCTTATCATCCTTATATCACCGCATATAAAGTAAAGTTGGTCGGTCTATTTGGTATTGTTCATCCGCCATTGGAACCAATTGAAAACCATTTGAAAATCAATTCGTATACTTGTGATATATTATCAAAGCATTTTGTACCGAATTGTTTTTGATATTTTAGAACGAGAACTCCCTCAACATGTGCATCAAGTATTTGAAAATGTTTTGCACACGGAGGCAAGAGAAAGAATTAACTTTTTGATTACCATTTTCTAAAGATATCAACATCACTTCCCACATCAAATCAAGTAGATATAGCATTTCGGAAGGATGAGGTTTCCATAAATTTGCTCCCCTCAATATGTGCCTCGAGGTTTGAAAAGAGTTTTGCACATACTAGAGGAACTTGCACATTGAGATAAGTTGATCACATTTCAAATCATAGGTTTAAGATAGATGCTCCCCTCAACATGTGCATGGAAAATTTGAAATCGTTTGTCACATGTGGAAGGATAGCATGTACATCCTTATAAAACCATTTACCAATTATCGCTTAAATCCAATTTAAATCACACATTCTCCCCGATCACAATTATCAAATCATTTGAGATTTGTGATCTCTTATAGATTTAAATTGATTTTGAAAGCTTTTAAGGAGAATTGTGACTTGATTATGAAAGCGTTTTAACCGATAAGGATCGGATTTTAAGACTTTAAACTCCATTGATAAAACATGCATGTATATCTTTTGAAAACAATTTAATGCCAAATAACTTTTAATTTAATTGAAATCATTCTCCCTCAATCAATGACATAGGTTGTTGATCGAGAGATAGAGATTTTGACAAATAAGTCCCGATGATTATCAAAAATAGAGACCGAGTTATTTTTCAAAGCATTTAGTTTTCAAAGAGATAAATGTTTATAGAATCGAGCATGGAATTTGAAAACATGGTAAAACATGGCTCGTTTTTTCTTTTAAAACCGGTTATTGCTCGAAAATGACAATAAACCATTTCTCTTTCTCCCAAAAATATTTTTTTTTTTTTTTTTTTTTTTTTTTTTTTTTTTAAAATTCAACAACATCTAAAGTCCCGTGTCATTCTTTGAATGACAACACAAAGACCGTAGATATTATCGAATCGAGAAAAACATGACAAAATGACAATATTTTTGAAGATTTTTCAATTTTTCAAATTTTTATGGATTTTGAAAGTTTTATATTTTTCTATTTGATTTTGAAGGTTTTATAATTTTGTATTTTGTTTTTCAAATAAATATTTACAAGAGATAGATGAAGATAGACCTTTACTCCTCGCCTTCCTCCTCAAGACGCTTGAGTGTTTCGTTGAAGGCTTTTCAAGCCAAGACGTGGAAGAATAAACTCAAAACGCTCTCTTGGAAGAGCTTTGGTGAAGATGTCTCGCTAACCGATATTCGCACCTCACAAAATATAGTTCCACCACACCTTTTTCCACTTGTTCCCCGATGAAATGATGTCGAATGTCGATATGCTTTGCTCTTGAGTGTTGAACGTTGTTGCATGAGAGAGCAATAGCACTTTTATTATCACAAGATGTAGGATTTTGTTGAATTCAAAGCCATAGTCGATAATCGAGATCTCATCCATAAGATTTGAGCACAACAAGATGACATGGCTATGTATTCACCTCAGAGGAAATAGAAGTACTCATTTGCTTCTTTGAAGACCACCACAAGCTTATCACCCAAAACCGAGCACCTCCGACGTATTTCGACGAGTATCTTGACAACCGCATGATCAAGATCCGTGATAGGTCGTTAGTGACATACCGGTGTCCTTCGGGTACCAAAGTCCCATATTGATGGTTCCTTGAGATACCGAAGACCCGCTTAACCGCTTCAAGGTGCTTTTTAGTAGGCTTAGCTCGGTATCTAGCACACATGCAAACAAATGAACAAGATGTCTCGGTCTACTAGCAAGTGAGGTACATCGTGATCCAATCATACTACGATATTTCGCTTGGTCAATCATGATCCCCGAGAGGTCCTCATCTAGTTTGGTTCGGTCAATCATGGGGTGTCAACAGGTCACTTGAATCAAATCCAAATTTCTTTAAAATCTCATTTGCATATTTAGATTGATTTATGAAAATGCCTCCGGACTTTGTGAAATTTGTAATCCCAAGAAAATGACATTTGTCCCATCATTGACATTTGAAACTTTGAACTCATTTCATTTGAAAACGATCACATTCCATTGGGTCCGCCGAGGCAAAAATAATATCATCAACATAAATTTGAACATGAATTAAATGTTTGCCTCGACTTCCGGTGAACAATGTAGGATCAATCGCCCTTTGATGAATCCGTTGATAGAAGAAACTTTGACAAAGTATCATACCATGCCCTTGAGCTTGCTTTAAACCGTAAAGAGCCTTCTTCAAACGATAAACGTGAGTAGGATGCTCTTGATTCACAAATCCTTCAGTTGGTCGACGAGACGACTTCTTTAAGATCTCCGCTCGTAAATGCCGCCTTTACATCCATCCGATAGACTACCATGTTCTTACTAGCAAGATTAGCCGTAAAGATTCGATTGCCTCGATTCGAGCAACCGAGCAAAAGATTCTTCAAAGTCTATACCTCCTCTTGACGATATCCTTTAGCAACTAATCGAGCCTTGTTCTTCAACACATCACCATGCTCATCAAGTTTCACTTTGAAGATCCATTTAAGAGCAATAATCATAGCACGCCCTGAGCAGTACTAACTCCCATACATCAAGTCGATCAAACTCATGAATTTCATCTTGCATGGCATTGAACCACTATCTTCATTCATGGCGGTTTTAACATCTTTTGGTTCGATCTTAGATAGTACGGAGTTGAAGAAGCACCATAAGGCATCGGTTGCAAGTTGTTTCCGGTTGATACAGACGAGAGGATTTCCAATGATGTTGTCTAATGGATGATCGTGAGTCCATTTTCCGAGGTGTTCATGTGGCGCTTGTTGAGGAACCGAGGTAGTCGAGTCGATGTCTCCTCAAGAAGATGGTTCGATGATGATTCAGAGAGCAAATATGTTTTCAAATGGAGCATCTTCGTGAGTAGCAAAGGGATTAACTTCATCATTGATGCCGTAAACATTTCCATGATGTACATTTGAAGAATGATGATTTGTTGATGAGATCAAGGATCAGCAGCAGTGCTTCTTGACTTAAAGATATTGAGACCGAGGATTGACTTCATTCACGTGAATATGAGCATCCTCTCGTTGTAGGATCAACACCTCATTAGTAATTGAATCATACAGTTCATCAAACATAGGATCAAACAATTTCTTTAAATCATCTTCGATGGAGGTACATATGGAGTTTCTTGAGAAGAGTTTGGAACAAGGGATGAACCAATGGGACTGCTTTTGAAGTGCGGGTCCCGAAATGGAGTGTCCAGAGCCATTTGACCGGTCACCATCGAACGTAACGTGAATTGTTTCCATGATATTTCGGGTTCTTTTGTTGTAGATTCGTAACCCTTCTTGTTTGGTGCATAACCTACAAAACTCCAATATCTCGCTTTAGCTCTTAATTTACCTAAATCTTGACCGTCATTTGTTGGATAGCACAAAGCACCAAACACACGAAGATAGGATAAATCAAGCTTCGCTTATGAACAAGTTCATATGGAGTTTTTCCATGAGAGGTGTGAATGAGAGAACGATTTTGGGTGTAGCAAAAGAAGAATGGCTTCACCCATAGAAACATTGGAACCTTCGAATAAATTAGCATTGTTCTAGCGGCTTCCACAAGAGTTCGATTTCGCCTTTCAACTACACCGCTCGCTGAGGAGTTCGTGGAACACTTCTTTGATGACCGATTCCAATACTTTCATAAAATTGACTTAAGTCTCGATTAACGAACTCGTGCCATTGTCTGCTCGAACAATTCTAACCGTGTTGTTAAGACGAACTCAGTAGTTGCTTGATAAGTTTGATGATGATAGATGGAGTTTCATCCTTAGTCCTCAAAAACTTTACCCAAGTAAATCTAGAGTAGTCATCAACAACGACTAAAATGTATCTCTTCCCATTAATCGCTTGCACTCTCATTGGAATCATCATACCAATGTGTACATGAAGCAATAGCCGGATGCACTTTACCATTAAACATATCAAGATGTCGATAAGCAATATCATCTCACGCACTATATATTCTCCTCACATTTCTTTCAACCGAATCAAGTAACACATACCAAAAGGCTCCAGACCATTTCCAAATAGTTGGAATAATACATCCTTCCCCTTGCCGGTTTTGATACCTCGTAATCAAGAAACATAATAAATCCATAAACTTGAAATCTTGTGAGAAGAACTCAAATAGCCCAAATGAATCTCGTGAGAATCAATCTGCTACATAAACTCTCTCGACTATCTTTATCAACCCATATGTAGACAATTTGAAGTGACCATCGTTGAAGAAAACCCGATATACCAAACTTGAAACCAAGTCGAATTCCGCATTTGTGTCTTAAGCTTGCACTTAAAGATGGAAGAACGGTGTCGAGAGTCTATGCTTCAAGCAAATCTCTAAGTACTCACTACTCAAACAAAGTATGAGACATTAACACCTCTTGAGATTATCCACATCGTCATCTCGCATGTGACATCGAGTAAAACAACGTAACTCCTAATAGTGATAGTTAACCGTGTCTTCAACCATCCACCCCGATCGCCGGTAACTAGATAAACCAAGTCTTCAACTCAAATTCTTAAGCCCGAGCAAGTTATCAAATAAGAACACGCCTTTGTGAAAGTCAACTTCAATCTCAAATAAGTGATAAATGATTAACTCAAGTCATCAACTTGTGTCAAATGCCCAACACGTGAAAACAACATACAATCGGATGTACATTGACCCATCGAATGAACCGAACAAATGATTCCTCAACATCAATGCATTCTTCCTTAAAAGTAAACATGTAGAGACCGATCCGAAGATTCACCAATAATGTCTTCGAGCGGATGAGGAAGTCATTTTCTTTAAGTTCATGTGGTTGATTTATAGCGCACATTGAGAGAAACAATAATCCGTAAATATTTGGCAAAGGAATACCAAAGAGCGGATCACTATTCATGAACAATAATCCGTGAAGATTTGGTAAGGAATACCAAAGAGCGGATCATTATTCATGAGTGCAACCGCAATATTATGATAGTCATTATTAACGCCTTGAGGAATAATCGAGATTTGGGCTTTTGAGAATTCCAAGAAGTACTTTAGATGGTGAACCAATTGAGTCAATAGAAACCGAGCATGAGCTTCGTGTCGGATGATCAACATTCGTCTGAGGTTGAAAGTACTCATCAAACATATCTTTGAAAACAATGAATCCCAAACATTGATTCCCAATTATCCTTAGTAAGTGAAGCGTTAGGCGTTGGAGAAGAGTCATCAAAATCAAAACAATGAATCCCGCTTATCCTTAGTATATTCACTCTTCATCAAAAGAATATACACTCATCATCATCAAAAATTAAGTCGATAACCATTATTCAAACATCCATCATCATGTAGTATATTCACTTTTCCCCCTCAAAAATTGCATCCGGTTGCCATTTTGATTTAACAAGTGAATAGGAGTATACACCAATGAACGAGATCCACTTGATGACCGAATGAGCATGGAAAACATGAAGCTTGTTGATGAAGAATGTAGATGAGTATGACCATTCACGAGAGAATTTCTCTTTAGTCAAGATTGCGCACGTAAGAGTGTACACTTTTCTTTTCTTTGAAGAACGGGCCTCAAGTGTTATCTCGCAGACGCCATTATGATGAAGTACGAGGCCCGAATCAAGTGAACAGACGCCATAGCCGGTTGAATATCAATGTTGAGAAACTTGAACCCGTGAGTTATGAGATATCAATCCATTTGTAATCCATACTTTAAGCCACCCATGTATTGAAGGATCAAGTATCTCGAATCGAGTAAGGAGTACCGCACTAACATTACAAGCTTGATTGCATATATATGGGTTAGTGACATTAGTATCCAAACTCTTTGGGGTTTCACGGTCAACCTTGATTTTTTCATCGAAAACAACTTTTCCGAGGAATCCACCTAAGTCCAAAGATCCTTAAACATTCTACCGACGGTATCCACTTATGGCAAGGTCTAGGATTGTAAGGCTTTTATACATAGTGGAAGACTTATCCTTGTTCCTAGTTTCCAAAGATTTAGCAGCTTGGTATCCATCTAGGCGAAGTTTTTGGTTTGTATTGTTTCACAACATGTTGAACCTTAGTCGCGTTAGTGGTCTTAGTGGATAGTACCTTGGCATGTGAATTAGGAAACTGCTTTCTGTGTGAAAAGACTCGTAATTTCTAGTTTTGTTTTCTACATGCTTAGCATTCTTATGCAAATAACTACTCTTAGTCGCACGCCAATCCCTAGTCTTTGAGTGTTCCTAGGTAGTGGTTTACAACTACTAGCAAAGGCCTTGAAATCTCGTAGAATTCATCACCCTAGGTCTTGCACCTAAAATTCCGCCTTTTCGAATCTGGCCTTTTTCTAGCTTTTTCTAGATAATAGTTCTTCCACAAGTCATTCATATCATATGAATTCGGGTTTTAATGCTTGATTTTGACACTGCTTTCGAACTAATCCTAGAGGTGCCGGGAGTAGAAGTAGATGCTTGTTGAGGTTTAGAGGAACTAGAAGCATAATTTTAGGCAACTCAGTGAAGTGACCGGTTTTGACAAAACTTGTTTCTCATCAACTTGGGAGGCAAACCGTGTTTTGAAAATTTTGGTCTTTCGGATATAAACGCAGAGGTCGCTTAACAATGGACCGGTTTCTAATGGGATGAGAAACCGTTTCCCAAGGTTGATGGTTTTGTAAACTTAGTGTTCACACTTTTCCCTACGCTTTCCTAAGCTCATTTTTAAGGCAACAATAGCGAAACTCTTTTCCTAAGTTGAGCTTTGAGTTCATCAATTTTGCTATCAAAGAGTTTTGTTCCATTGACTCGCCTAGCTTCTTTGACAGAGTCACTTAGTTCTATGTGATGCTTTCTCAAAGACTCATTTTCCTTTAGTAATTTGGCCACACAAACCGCTAATTCATCATTTCTCATTTGAATATCATCAATAGTATTAACATCGTAATTACTTGTAACCAAATTACTTTTCACATGCGATTAGAAATGTGTTTCTTCAAATTGTTGATAGTTGACTCTTTGTCTTGAAGTCGAGCTTTCAAAGTGTTAATTTCAAAAGTTCACGGAATTCGTGAAGTTCCGGATTTTTACATGGTTTGTTGTTGAAAACTTTCTTCTTTACTCAGATTGCAATTTCAAGTGAAATGCAATGTTTTTCAAGTTTTGAGAATTTGTTTGAAAGTTCATCAAAAGCCTTTTATCAACCATATCATATGTTTTGAAATTATTAGACTCACCTCAACCAAGGAACATTTATCGAATCATGTTCAAGATTAAGATCAAGATGTTTCGAACATTAGTAGATGCACTATGTTGAACAGCTATGGTACCTCATCACATGACATCCGATCATCCAAGATATGTCATCAAGATTCACCACATGAATACTAGGAGTTGTCATGTAAACTGCTTCACCCTTTTCTCGACTCGAGTCTTTGAGATCAAGATGCTTGTCTTCATCCTCCTTCATTGCAATTGAGCTTCGCTTTCGGCATCATTCATTAGTTCGACCGATCCATTGCTCGACCTATCACAATCTTCACATAACATAACTTGACACCCATTCAATTCATTCATCTTGTCATTCTCTTGAGCAACTTCCTTAATGTATATTTCCATATTACCAATAAGTTGAATAAAGGTGTTTCGAACTCATGAATTTCCATTCCAAAGTGTTTTTGAATGAAATTCCACCATGTCATCATCAAAATCGAGGAATATTCCCCGGATAAATGACCTAAATTGATCAAGATTACTTGAAGAGTCGCATTAGATACATCAATTGAGAACTTCTTTAGTAATTTGAAACCTCGCTTGTTCTAAGTTGAGTAGTACAGCTCTTGTCAAGATGGGAAAATCCCGACGAAGGAGAGCAATCGCTTGTTCGATCCATAGTTGTAGATAAAAGTAGTTTGAGGTGCCGATAAAGTAGTTGAAAGGGCTCAATGTTACATTCCTTTAGCATGGCATTTTGTAGCATTGATCGGTGCATTTCGCCTTTTCAAAGTCTCGAACCCGAGATATCACATCCTCATTGATTGATTCAATCATCTTTAATCGCTCAAAGTAGCTAATATTCTCGTGGTTGTCTACATCATCATACAATTTAAGCACTTCAAATCACCGGGTCAAGAGAGTAAGACATGATGTGGTAGAATGCACGGATTTTACAAGTCTATGATTCAAACCGAGAAATAGAATCTTTCACGGATTTTACTAAAATCAAGACCAAACCGTTAAGCAATGACCAATGGAATGATAGACAATTGTGTGTTAGGACATATGATTGTTTGTAGGATTAGCGAGATGTTGTTTGGTTGTGATTCGGATTGGTTTATGCCCGCTTTTCCCGAGAAATTTAGGTCTAAAACTTAAAACCTCAATAACTTCTGTTCGAGCGGATTTAGACCTCAAGATTGACCCGAATGAACTTTAGTTCATTCGGCGTGCCATTCTCCTCGCTCACGGTCGCTTTGATGGGTAGAACAAAACGGAGTTACGGTTCAAAAGTTATGGCCGCTTGAAGTTTTGACGGAAAATCAACCAAGTCGCTACGAATTCTTGAACCAAGTCGCTAACAACTAATTCGCTATACCACCAAGTCGCTAAAGTCCCAAGTCGCTAGACAAATGCAAGTCGCTAAGTAGTAACTCGCTAAGCCTCAAGTCGCTAGCAAAATTTTGGCAAGAATTGCCACTCAAGTCGCTAAAGATTCAAGTCGCTAAAGAGCAACTCGCATGCACCAAGTCGCTACCACTGTCGCTACCCGTAGTGGAGAGTCCACTACTTGTACTTTAAATCGCTAGGTCTAAGTCGCTAGCTCCAAAACCAGAACTCGCTACAAAATTGTAAAGCAAGTCGCTACGAAGAAAGATATCCGTATATCAAGTCGCTAGCAAGAAAAACCACATAAACATCACTTTTCAATCCAAAACAACCCAACCAAGATGATTCAAGCTACCAAATGAAAACCTAAACACTTGTGATGATTCTAAACATAAAAGTACTAACAAAATCCAAACTTTAACACAAGAAATCAACCAAATGATGCAAAACCACTAAACTTTTTCAAACTCAAAACCACCTAAAACCACTAGAAATCCAAAGATGTGCAAGATATGATCTAACCATGGCTCTTGATACCAATTGTAGATATTAGTTTTCACATACACATCAAACCATAACACAAAGTGGCGATATAGATGGAATTCTAGAGAGAAAGTTAGAGGTTTAGGGAACTTAGTGAGAGAAAGTGAAAGATATTATTATGAGCTCCAACTCTCTACCTTGGGAGGTAGAGAGTATTTATAGTCTTACATAAATCGCCACACATCGGGTCGTGGATCGTGCATACAGGGGTAAAGACCCGTCTGTCCTCCACGGTGTTACTTAACTAAATACTACTTAACTTAAAAGAACTACGACTACGAGCTTAACGATTACATATACTGAGGTGACCGACTCTTTAATACCGGAATTTCTAATTCCTAACACTTCATTCTCCATGTTTTCTCTTACGAGCCCAAAATTCTTGAATCCAAGGCTCAATAATATCCACTCCACTAAAGAGCATAAGCGATGGGCGACCAGCTTAGATAATCAATAATATCATGAAACGCCTCATTGTCTTCGATCTTGTCTAAATTGGCTACCATATTGTGCTTTGAAACAAAGAGATCGATTCGCCATGAGTGATTATATAAGCACAATAAGAATTTAAATCAAATAAGAATGAGAGAAATAGAATATAAGAGGGAAAATCGGAAAGTAGTTATTTATAGGTGAGATTTGAAAAATACGCCCAAAATAAAACAACTGTTAGCATTAATTACCCTCAATATAACCGTTGGACAAGATTTTAATCGACAAACAAGACTTTCCCAAAGCAAGACTTTCCAAGTAGTACTTTCAAGAAAAGCAAGATGCTTTGCCAAATTCCTCCGTAGAAACTAAGTATACACAAATATCCTCCCTCAAGCAATACACGGGACTTCTTCGACACCTTATAGTCCTCCCTCAAATGTAGCTTAGTAGTTAATCATGCCAATACTCACCACCAAGTGATTGAATCTTGAAACATCAAAGCCTTTGGTGAGTAAGTCACTACATTGTCATCTCGTGAACCTTAACAACATTAATGAGCATGTGCTCATAACAATCTCGATAAAGTGATGCCTAATCAATGTGCTTGGTCTTGGAATGATACATGGATTCTTCACAATACAAATGGTACTCTCATTATTAATATTGATAGGAGTATTTTTGAAATTGAACCCATAGTCCAAGAGTTGATTCGCATCCACAAAACTTGTCCACAACACTTGCGCAGCTACATATTCGACTTGAGATGATGTTGTTCTTTGCAATTATCTCGCTTCTTGCATTGCCGGAGACTAACCTTCTTCCAAGATATTGGCATCCCCAGTTGTTGATCTTCTATCATAATTATCACCGCATAATCACTATCCAAAAAGCTTCTAAGTGAAAAGGTGACTCTTTTGGATACCACAACCCCAACTTAGGTTGTTGCTTCAAATAATGAAAAATTCTCTTCACCGCATTCATGTGAGAGATCTTTGGTGAGACTTGATATCTTGCACATAAACAGATCGCAAACATGATATCGTGCCTTGATGCGATAAGATACATAAGAGAGCCAATCATTGATCTCAGATAACTTGACTTCAACAGTCATCCATCTTCATCTTTGCCCAATGAATTGATAGATTTAATAGGGGTAGTAACACCTTCATATCACCAAAATTAAACTTCTTAAGTATGTCCAGAACATACTTGTCTTGACCGATGAAAATTCCTTCCTTTGATCGCTTAACTCAAGTCCCAAAAGAAAGTTAACTCTCCCATTGAACTCATTTGAAATTCCTTCGCATCACTGCTCAAACTCCTTAACCATGGACCTTTGGTAGCCCCAAAGATGATATCATCAACATAGACTTGAACTAACATGATATCCTTCTTGTCTCTCTTGATAAACAAAGTCTTGTCTATAGCTCCCTCCGTATCCATGTTGCAATAAGAATGTAGAGAGCCTCTCATACCAGGGCTCTAGGTGCACGATGAAGGCCATAAAGAGCCTTAACCACCTTGTAGACTTTGTTTGGGTGTTTAGGATCTTTAAAACCAGGAGGTTGTTTGACATATACTTCCTCCGTAATCTTGCCATATAAAAGGCACTCTTGACATCCATCCGTAAACTTGAAATCTCATATAAGTAGCAAAAGCGAAATATCCGAATAGCTTCTATTCTTGCTACAGAGCAAACACTTCATCATAATCTACTCCTTCTTCTTGTCTCGTAGCCTTGTGCTACTAACCTTGCCTTATTCTTGATAACATTACCTCTTTCATCTCTTTTGACTCGAAAACCCATCCGGTTCCAATAACTTTCTTCCCATCGGAAGATCACATAAACCCAAACTTCTTGAAGTTTAAATTGAAGAAGTTCTTCCTGCATAGCTTCAACCCAGCTTTCTTTAGTTAAGGCTTGAGCAATATTCTTGGGTTCTTCTTGAGAGATAAAACAAGTAAATAAGCAGGTATGATGGTCCTTATGATTCAGTCTATTCTATTTGTAGACAAAGCTAAGTAAAGCATTATGAGGTTTAGTAAAACTCTTAGCTTTGTGTCGTGTCATCACTCCAGAAGTAGAAGGACCAATGATTTGATCAGTAGGATGATTCTTATGAATCCTTAAGATTGGAGACTGTGGAACTCCATATGCATTATCCAAGTTAGTATAATCAGCATCATTATTGGAATCTGAGAAAATACCTTCATCTGCAAACTCATCATCAGTTTCCTCTAATCCAGGCATGGTAGGATCATCCAAATCATCTAAAGCATCATAGCAGTGCAAGATAGATTTGGTCGAAAGCATCTTGTCGCAAATCTTGTGAGTACTACTCTAGTCTTGTTCTTCTTCTTTGCCTCTTCATAAGCTCTCCTTTGTTCATCGGTGTAAGAATGTGCTAATACATCTTGAAGAAGCATCCGATTAAGTTCCTCTTGAATAGATTGATCCTCATTAGATAATGAGGATTGTGGTGCAACAATACTTTGTTTTGAAGTATCGATTACTTTGCTTGGGAACATCGAGATTTTGTTTTATACTAACAGATCTTCATCGAGAACGACATCCGGTCTAATATGAACTCCATGAACAACATATTGTAAATCTTCTCCATTGTGCATAAAGTTGATTTTCTTCTCTATGTACATAATTCATTGAAGGAGTTAAGACCTCAAGATCAAACATCCAATCGGGACCTTTACCTTTCTCATTGTCTTGATCTTCTAAAACTCAACATGAAGACAATCTTGAATCTTCTTAGTAACTCTGTTGTAGACTCTAAATCCTTTCTTGTTAGTGCAATAACCCAATAAATATCCTTCTTCGACTTGCCATCAAACTTCCCAGATTATCAATGGTGTTTAAAATAGTAAGAGGGCATCCAAAAGGCTTTATAAAACAAATGTTAGGTTTATTGCCCATCGCCAATTCATAGGGTGTCTTCATCTCGTGGTTTGGTGACGAGACTCATATACATAACATGCAAGACTTACGACTTCCGCCCAAAATTGAATAGGTAGATGGGATTCTCGCTAGCATTGTCCTTGCCGCTCAATCAAAGTCCTATTCTTCCTCTGCAACACCATTTTCTTTGTGGTGTTCTAGCAATACTAAACTCCTCTTTATGCCTTTATTTGCACAAAAGTCATCCATAAGCTTGTTCTTGAACTCGATGCCATTATCACATCTAATACCTCTAACCTTGAGTCTTAATTGATTTTCAAGAGCTATTATGAGATTACGAATAGCATCAAAAGTATCATCCTTAAAACCCAAAAAGAAAACCCAATCGAATCTCTGCAATCATCTCAGAACAACCAAACAAGACTTTTTCTTATTTAAACTTGCCACGAGACAGTCCAAATAAATCCATATGTAATGACTCCAATGGTTCTCTAATAGTTTTTCCTCAAGCCTCTTACAGAAGCTTTGTGTTGTTTACCCTTCTTGCATGCCAAGCATGATTGATCATTCTTGTAAGTCTTTGAAGGTAAACCTCTAACTAGATTGCCTTTGACCGTTTGTTGATATTCTTGAAATTAACATGGCCCAATCTTCTATGCCATTAATGTGCCTCTTGGATGTTGCTTTAGCCACCAAACATGTGGCTCTTCCATAAGAATGTAGACTCTTCATGTCTAAGCTATACACATCATTAGTCCTTGGTACTCTAAGTACTACCATGTCATCATCAACGGTGTTTAAAATCGAGGAAAGGATGAGACATTCTGTGTCGATGAATAACACAGGGATGCTTTTATCACAAATTTGAGAGACCGATAGCAAGTTGAATTTAAGCTCCTTCATATATCTAACATTCTCAAAGTCGATAAGCCCCGCTTTGATAGTTCCTTTGCCAAGAATCTTTCCTCCATTGGGATCATTCCCAAATGCAACTCTTCCTCCACTAATATTTCTAAAATCGAATGAAATCTCTTTGTCTCTGTCATACTTCCAGAGCAACCACTATCCACAATTAGATGATTTTAAGCTCCTCTTCCGGGTTGCCCCGCACACAAAGAAAAGAGTTAGTGATTTTTAGGAACCCAAGCCATTCTTGACTTATGTTCCCTTGTGGAGTTACAAACTCAAATTCTTTGAGTATGTAATTCCACTATCTTTCAAATGATGATCCAAAATTATCTTTTGATCTTTAGCATGTGGATTTTCAAAACTTTCTCGGTTTTTCAACATAAATCTCTTTTACAAGATTATTAGCTTTTTCTTGTGTCACAAAACATCGATTCACTTTTTGTTGAAAGTACTGTTTGTCCCTCGCCAGCATCTTCCCTTTTAACCCATTCTCGGTTTAACACGTGGTTCCCGTGATCTAGATCCCCTATGTGAATTGTAATACCTTCTAGGTTGATAGTGAGATCTCCTAGGATTCCTATTCCAAGGAGTGTGATCGAGACCTTGTTTCGAGCGATTTTGGAAAGTCTTGTGAGATCTTGAAGGTTTTGAAAAGGTCTTCGATGTGGGTATCGTGATCCGTGTGAAGTTTCGTGATTAATCCTATTTGAATTATTCCAAACCGGTTTGTGCTCTCTAGGTTTGTGGTTGATGATCCGTTCTTTGGAACTTTGCTAAGGTATTCGAGTGTCGATCACAATCTTTGATTAAGTGATGAGGACTATAACACACAAAACAAAATTTTTGACCCATATGTCCAAAGTGATTTCTTCTATGTCTATGCCCAAAATTATTTTGCCTTCTAGGTGAATGATTAAACTGTTTTGACCAAAATTATCCCAAAAGGTTTAGCGATCTGCTTTGAAAAGACTTTGCGAGAGTATTGCTTGTGGAGCAAGACTTTGATTTGAAGGTCTCGCTTGTGGGCAAGACTTTGATTTGAAGGTACCGCTTGATTTTGAACATTATTTTCAACAACTTCTTTGGGTTTTCGGATCTAGATTGAGCAACAAGCTTCTTCCTAAACTCTAGACCTGCCTACTCCAAATCTAGAAACATCGGGCCTTATGGGTTGATGACTAATGGGATATGGGACGACATTATATCCCTTGTCTTTCTTATACTCGTGAGGTGGTTTACTTATTGAGCCCTCATTACTAGATGTATCTACATAGTTAATGAGTTCATCATCACTAGTGGTTATGTCCTCAAAATCACCTACATCCCGATCACTAGGTTGTTTTTCTTCTATGTTATCAAAGTTCATACCAAAACCTAATCCGGTTCTAATGTACGCTCTTCTTTGTTTTTCAACATAAGTAACATGGGACAGACCAGTTGATCACCAGGCGACAAACTTTTCTAATGATCATCTCTCTCTTAGTTAATTTCTCAATTTCAACAATTTTACAGCTTTAGTTTCCATTCACTAAGTTTTAACCGGTAATCCTGTTGTTCATACTTTTCATTGAGCCATTTCATTATTTTCATGTGTTATAATTTTAGCTTCCATAGACTCTAAAGTAATTTGATAACCTCTACCTCGCACCTAGCTCCTAACACAATTATCTCTTTCAATCACATAAGCTGTTAAGTAATTTTGATAAAACTCATAACAGTTTGAGCATACCTCGAGATAGGAGGCGAGTTGGTGAAGTAGCCACCATAGCAAGAAGAACATGATCATCTTCACTTTCTTTGCTCCAATCAAATCCTCCAAAGCCATCATCGATTCCAAAGCGATGTTCGGTTCTTCATCAAAAGCGATGCTCCAATCAATGCATCCACCGTGTCTTCAATCGCATCTTCCATCGCTACCATACATGAAGTCACCGGTTCATCATCAAACTCTTCACTCCGATCAACTTCGATAACTTCTCTTGAGCAACCAAAGCCTTTGTTTCATGAATTGGAATTTCTTTGAGCTCAAGTTTTGGCTTCTCGGATGTTACGTTTGCTTGATACTTAGCAAACATGCATTCCCTTGCAAAGTGACCGATCTTTTGACAATTGAAGCATTCAATTTGGGATTTGTCAAAAGTTATTCCTTGTTTTGGTTTGAAATCAATACTTTTGCATGTCTTCTTCATGTACTTTTTGATCCTTGCGGTGATCATAGCAACTTGCCACCGATATCAATTTCTTCAAGTGCATCTTCTTCATCATGCTAGATCCTCTTCATAAGTGGCAGTAAACCGGCTTGTTGTGCAAGAAGGAGCACACAACTTCATCTGAGTGCAAAGTGGTAGGTGGTGGGGCTCTTGAGCATATGAAGGGGGTTGTAAACAAGAAGATGAGAAAGCAAGCTTGAGGAGAAGCGGTGCTTTTGATGTAAGTATTGCCCTTCTTTCGAGATGATAGAAAAGCTATCTTGTGAGACTTAGAAGTTGTTTGACCACTCATCTCATGCTCATACACCTTCAATTGATGATAGAGATCATCAAAGTCCATGACATCAAACCTTGTTGTCCTCGATCATTGTAGCAATCACATGCCATGTAGATGGCAAACTCCTTAAAACTTCAAATTAGCATCCTCAATCGATACTTACGCCTTGTATAACTCCAACATGTTGAGGAGATTTTGAAACCTATCATATGCAACATCAAGACTCTCTCTTCACCCATCGTGAAATTTTCAAACTGTTGCTTGACAAATTTACATGCATCATCTTAGAGGCTTCATTCCTCCAATCTGGTCTTGAGAGCGCCCCGGAGCTTCTTAGCATCTTTAGCATCATGAAATTTGAGAAGATGGCCATCCGGAATGGCGATAAGAGAATGTTTAGTGCCTTTTCTTGATTCCTTAGGGTTCTTCTTTGTAAGACCGCCTTTGGTGCAATTGGTTGTCCAGGAATATTAATAGGTTCGAACTACTTCATTTCCATTGACAATTACATTCCACAAAGCATGGTCTCAGAATGGCAATATAACGCCTCATCTTCATGCACCGAGATCATATTCTCCTTCTTGATTATTGGAATTACGGTGAGGTGATTGAGGGTGGTGGAGCGACTTTAGTCGACATCTTGAATATAGTTGAAGTAGGGTTTCTTCCTAGTCGAGTTTCCACACAAGCTCGATACCACTTGTTGGATCGATATACTTTAATCAAACTAACTTTAACTAGCTTGTTAAGGTTTAATAACCTCGGATAAATCCTAAGTTATTAACAAAGAAACACCGAGCAATCTTTATCAAGTACGCGAATTTACTTAACAAAGCTAAGAAGAATAACTTTTATTATAAACTCTAAATGCGCTTATTATGCGGATACTCTAAACAACTCTAAGATTATCGAACTTCTCTAAAACACTAAATAACTTGTGAATTAAGTAAACTCTAAAACTCATAGACTCGTACCTCTAATGCCAATCTAGGAGTCCTTTTATAGGCTTAAGGATATCCTAGTCGGTTTACAATTTGTATTCTTGTACTACAAGTAATCTAAACATAGAATACAATACTTTCCATAAACGAATATAACAGTTCTTTGTTCTTGTAGTACTTTGACTTCATAATGCGATGACTTTGACTTTGTCTTTAGCAAGATTTGACTCTTTGGCGTTTTCCAAGATGCTGCGACTTATAATGCTTTCATATCTTGATGATTTCATATCTTCAGCACTTTCATATCCCAACATGGGGTGACATGGTTAGCAGCAATGGAACTAGCCCAGTTGAGTTCAGAAGTGTTCAAATCAGATGCAGTGATAGACCAGGTTGGTTCAGGAGTGGCAGGTCGTTCTTCCTTCCACCACTCTTGAGTCATTGCTTTAGTAGGAGCAGACCAGGTCAGAGATTCCAGCACTGTCTTCTCCCATGAATGTCTTCCACCAGTTGTTGTTTTGATTCACCTTTGGAATATTTTTGTTGGAAATATCCTCTTCATCTTAATCAGATTCCTGGTTAAGAGTCGATTCCTCATTCATTTCATGATCTTCAAGAATTGGAGAGAATGCCGGCGTGTATCTCGAGTCAAATGTTGTCCAGGCAGCATGTGCTGAAAATTTGGCTGACTTAGAAGAGCTTTGGCCAGCTGCGGATCCTGTTTGACCTGATGATGGTGGAGGAGAAGGTCTTTGGTTGTCTTGGTAACATCGTCAAGTACGAAGTTCCACGGTTCTGATGAACCTCAAAGACCGGAAGGTGGAGGAGGAGGTGGCAGTAGAGGAGACCCAGATGGTGGTCTTGGGGAACCATGTCTCCTCCTCTTCCTTTGTTTGCGTTCACCGATGTCTTTCAAGTACTGATCATAGTTATCACGGTCCATGGACTTTTGCAGAGCTTCATACAACTTGATGTGCTTATCATGCTCCTTATATTCTTCTGTCTCATACATGCGTTGCGGGAGAATCTCTTTCATGTCGGAAGTAGGGATATCTCTAAACCTTGTATACAGTGGAGCTTTCATTTCCCATTCGACTGCTTCTTGAACATGTTCTTCAATTGCATTAGTCACCTCGTAGTCGAAATTAAGCCTTTCCAGCTTGGACAGACAAGCATCATGATTTTTAACTCTGTTTGGCAAGTTTTGTTTTTCCGTAGATTCAAGTCGTTTCAGAGCTTCTTCTAATTGCAGCTCTATCTTCGTGTTTGTAGGTGATGGTGGTGGGAGTGTTGTTGAAATGATGGTTGTTTTGTAGCAGAGGTTATTACAGGATGAGGGATTGCTGTAGATGGTGTTGCCATTGAGGGTGTTGGTGTAGGAAATGCATAGGTGGAATTATGGATGAATCATGTTGAATTGTGACTGAAACCATGGAGATGACCTCTTTCTCTTCCCTTGTCTTTTCAGCTTCAGCATCAGAGGGTCTGTCATCAATGTATTGGTCTCCATAGTTGATATCAAGATCAAGATTCTGATAAGACGACAGGGTTCCAGTAGATTTTTTAGGTTCCTCCAATCAAGTTTGGTCGTCTGTTCTCTGCTTGAGATTTTCTTGAACGTTTGGGTGGCGGTGTCCACAAAATCATCTACAACAAAACCGCTATCTCGAGAAGCAACCTCCTTTTCTCGTACTTGTCACACCCCAATTTACATTTTGCGCAATGAATGGAATTCACAGGGCATTGATCGTCATAGCACCACATCACGTTATATTGAGCGACCTAAAGTGTCGTTTTAAAATCACATCGTTGGATATTTCATAAAAACATAATCGGAGTACAACCTCGGTCCCAAAAGGTTTAACAAGTTTAAGGAAATACAAATATGTTACAAATCAAACGATGTTTTGAAATAAAGAGCCATAATGTACATAATGTAAGTCGGCGCTGACTCAAAATATAGGTCCCTAAACCATGTCATGATGAGCGTGCCTCGATTACACGAAAATACATTGCTAAAACGTCAACAATAATGTTGGTGAGAAATCATAGGTTTATGTAAATGTTTTATACGACTACACAAGTATAGACCATGCATGACAATCCAATCACGTAAAAATAATGTTACAATTGCTCTAAGCCCATGACCCCGAAACTAGACTGTTCAATAATGTATGCCCTGCAGAGTGTTTGCGGACAACTCCGTAATACCATCAAATGAAATGCATCCGTTCACTTGGTTGGGATTCACCAACCCGGATGGAGCGTCACCTCGATAGATCTATCCACTCATCCTCGCTTCAAAGATTAACGGTTCATGTTCAAGTAATGGGGACTTTCAAATTGGCAAATGTGGTAACTTAAGCAATGTAAGGAATTTAACATACTTGGTATCGTACAAAAAAAATGTAGTGCAATGTATTCTCCCCGTGGGTTTGAAAATAATCGAAAGCATGTAAAAGCGGGCTATGAAAACTCACTTGGATAAACTGGAATAACGGCAAAAGTGAGTACAGTGAGGTTTATAATGTAGTGCGTCAACCGGGACCTATTATCAATGATATGATATGTCATGAGTTGCAATGTAATGTTATGCATGCACTTCGTATGTTATTTATACCATTTACGGGTTTTGAAAATATTACTCGTCGACGAAAAATACTCTTTTGACGTCTTGACCCTTCAAAAATGACTTTACATGTTTTTACGTCAAAATGTCATCCTACAATGGTTTTATAATGAGTTTTGGTGAAATTACCATTTTTCGTCGCAAAACAATGTCGTCGGAAAAATCATGAAATCAACAAAAATGGCTCCGGAAAAACAACAAAACGGTGTCGTCGATCGTTAGAGAACGAACTTGACGGTTTTGGAAAGTTTGTATCGATATCTAAAAGTTTCGAGTTCAGAGTTTTCGTCCAAAAGGTCTCGATCATAAAGATATCAAAGGCTAAAGATGGTGGTTTTGTTAATTGTGTGCGTAAAATAAGTTTCGCCAATGTTTAAACGTCCGTAATTAATTTACTATGACTCCGCTTGACAAACGGCTTTTGTTTTGAAAAATATGGCGGTGAACTTGATTTTACTAGAAGACACTTCGTTATAAAAGTTTCACATCATGGTTAAAAACAGCCGCAAACATAGCCCTCACAGACTAATGAAATACTTGTAACGTAGAAATAATATAATTTTTCGAAAAATAATATTTACGGCAACTTTATGAAAACGGCCATATCTTTGTCGTTTTAAATCCGTTTCTCGTAAAATATGTCCTTAGCTTCGTATCAAGTAAACTAATATATTTTTAAGAAGTCGAAATAATTTGTGAAGCTTAAGGCTCGTTTTGACCCGAAATATGTAAAAACAGCAAGCTGAAATTTTCGAAAAATATCGTTTAAATCGTCAAACTTTAAAAATTCACCACGGCTTCGTTATAACTCCGTTTTTATCCGTTCAAAAGGCCACGGATTCGTTTTAAAGTATATTTTCTAAATCTCAAGGCCAAAATGTCGTACCAACAGTAGGTTTTTCCAGAATTTCGAAACAAGGACAGAACCTTAAAATATAGTTTACGAAAATAGTTTTTCTCGGACAAAACCTATTCTAATCCCTTCAAATCAACTCCAAAGCTAATCTAATCCTACCATACACCTTCTTAGGGTGTCATGGGTTCCTAATCACCATCAAAACCAAAGAATACCATGGGAGTAATTATAGGATGACCATATTGTATATATAACTTTAAAATCATGAAATAAATGGTATAAATCACATAACATGCATATAAGCTCCAAAAATGAAAAGAAGCATATGAAAATGAAAAGGAAACATGAGGATGATAAAAACATGCTTACAAGTGATAGTGAAGAGGTGTAGGTAACAAGGATTAACTTAAATATCCTTGGTTTTTATTTCAAAACCATATAAAGGATATATACTAGATTGTAAAATATTTGTGCTTGAAAATCTTGATCCCTTGGTGATCTTGATGTTGTGACCGGTTGTGATGAAGCAAAAAGGAAGAGAGAAACAACTTTTATAACTATGTGAATATATGGTGAAGGAAATGAATGAAAACATGAAGTAAAAGACTTTTATGTTTAAGTGTTGAGACATGTATTTAATGAACCATACCTCAAATAAATGAGTACCCTCCTTGGCGTTTTTGTGGATCTTGTTTCCCAAGTATACATTTTTTATTTTTTTTTTTTTTTATATATATAATGTGTTGTATAATTTGTAAAGAAAATGTAAGTAATTTGTAGGAATTTGTAACTTGTAGGATCAATGGAAATTTTGGTACAAGTGAGTTTTAATAGCTCAAAATAGAATGTATTGAGATAATAAAATTGTAAAATACATTCCTTGTGAAATTTGGGTGATAAAATAATTATCGTATAATTTTTAAGGAAACGACGTAATAATTTAATTTTAACAATTTATGTACCAAATAAATTTGGAACACTAGGAAAACTAAAAATATAGTTTTTTTATAAACTAAATGTAAGTTTAAAAATACCTCGGGATCATTTTTGAAAGTAATGGATTAAATAATCAAAATAAAAACTCACGCGATAAAATTATTAGACATAAAATCACGCGTTGAAAGTGAAATGAAATGTCGTGAATGTACTAATGAGATGCACATGATGTCAATGAAATGTAGACTAATCATAGTCCATATGAAATGTACGTGATGTCATGATCATGAATTAGCCGCTAAACCTCCAAGGTTACGCGATTTGAAACAAGTAAACCAAGTTTACTAAAATGTTGAAATAATGAGACATGAACTGTAATAGAAATGACACGAAAGTACGGATTGTCACATTCGCCCATCAAAAAGGAATTCAGTCCACGAATTCAATCGTTGTTAGGTCTAACGATGTCGGCGAAAGATGTGGATACTTGCGTCGATCTGGTCTTCCGTTCCCAAGTAAACTCAGGACCTCGTCGAGAATTCCAACGAACTTTCACAATAGGAATACGACTTTGTTTCAACTGCTTGACCTCGCGGTCCATGATTTCTACAGGTTCTTCCACAAAATTGAGTTTGTCGTCAATATGAACTTCGTCCAATGGAATAACGAGCGATTCGTCTGAAAGACACTTCTTCAAGTTTGAAACGTGAAACGTGTTGTGCACATGACTAAGTTCTGAAGGAAGATCAAGACGATAAGCTACCGGACCAACTCGGCTCAAAATCTTGAATGGTCCAATGTATCTCGGGTTTAACTTCCCACGCTTTCCAAAACGTACCACTCCCTTCCAAGGCGATACTTTCAACATAACTTTGTCACCCACTTGAAATTCCAAATCCTTGCGTCTAACATCCGCATAACTTTTCTGTCGACTCCTGGCAGTTCTAAGTCGATCACGAATTTGAACGATCTTTTCAGTGGTTTCACGAACCATTTCTGGACCAGTGAGTTGGGCGTCTCCTACTTCGGCCCAACAAACAGGTGATCGGCACTTACGACCATAGAGTGCCTCGAATGGTGCCATCTTGTTACTGGTGTGATAACTATTGTTGTACGAGAATTCAATCAATGGCAAATGGTTAGCCCAACCATTTCAAAATCAATCACACATGCCCTCGGCATGTCTTCTAATGTTTGAATGGTCCTTTCACTTTGACCGTCGGTTTGTGGGTGATATCTTTGTGCTCATCTCTAATCGGTTCGAACGAATCTTGCAATGAATTCCAAAAGTTTGAAGTGAATCGACTATCTCTCGGAAATGATAGAAATCGGTGCTCCGTGCCTCGAGACTATTTCTTTGACATAAAGTCTAGTGAGTTGCTCCATGGAATAAGTCTCTAATCGGTATGAAATGGGTGACTCGGTAAGGCGATCAACAATTACCCAAATAGCGTTGTAACCTCCCGATGTCTTAGGAAGTTTCGTAACAAAGTCCATAGTAATACGTTCCCATTTCCATTGAGGAATTTCCGGTTGTTGGAGTAAACCTGAAGGCTTCTGATATTCGACTTTTACCTTAGCACAGGTAAGACATTTGCTAACGTACGTGGCAATCTCCGCTTTCATGTTCGGCCACCGATCAAGCTTCTTAAGATCTTGATACATCTTATCCGATCCTGGATGAATAGAATACTTTGACTTATGCGACTCATGCATAATCAATTCTCGTATTCCGCCATACAATGGAACCCACATTCTATCCTTGAAACATAAGACTCCATCTGCTCTCTTCACAAAACCATTTGCGCTTTCGGGCATACCATAAAGCTTTTCACTTGGTCGGTTTTCCTTCTTAAGTGCCTCAACTTGTGCTTCATGGATTTTCGATGGTAAAGGAGAAATAATTGTCATTCCCAATGATCGAACTCTTAAAGGTTTAGGCCTCTCTTTCCGACTAAGAGCATCAGCCACAACATTGGCTTTTCCCCGGTGATACTTGATTTCACAATCATAGTCGCTGAGTAACTCCAACCAACGACGTTGCCTCATATTAAGCTCCTTTTGATCAAGTATATATTGCAAACTCTTGTGGTCAATAAACACTGTGCACTTGGTACCATAAAGGTAGTGTCTCCAAATCTTGAGCGCAAAAACTACGGCTCCTAACTCGAGATCATGAGTGGTGTAATTCTTCTCATGCGTCTTAAGTTGTCGAGAAGCATACGCAATCACCTTCTCGTTTTGCATTAAAACAGCCCCAAGTCCTTCATGCGAAGCGTCGCAATATACAACAAAGTTCTCAATGCCTTCGGGTAGTGCCAAAATCGGCGCACTGCAAAGCTTTTGCTTCAATAACTGAAAAGCAACTTCTTGTTTCTTTCCCCACTCGTACTTCTTGTTTTTCTGTGTCAACTTGGTCAAAGGTCTCGCTATCTTGAAAGACCTTGATGAACCTTCGGTAATACCCGGCTAGTCCTAGAAATTGTCGAATTTCCGTAGGATTCGTTGGAGTAGCCCAATCTTTCACGGCTTCAATCTTTGCGGGATCAACTTGTAGTCCTTGACTATCAATGATGTGACCAAGAAATTGCACTTTGTGGTTCCAAAATCACACTTGAAAACTTGGCATACAACTTCTCATTCTTGAGTAGCCTTAAAATCGTCCTTAAATGCTCTTCGTGTTCTTCTTTGCTCTTGGAGTAGATCAAAATGTCGCCGATGAACACAATAACAAACTTGTCCAAATACGACACAAACTCTATTCATAAGATCCATGAATACCGCGGTGCATTAGTCAATCCAAACGGCATCACTTGAAACTCGTAATGACCGTAACGTGTTCTAAACGTGTTTTGAATATCCTCTTCCGAACTCGGTCGATGATAACCCGAACGAAGATCAATCTTGGAATAAATACTAGAACCTTGCAACCGATCGAATAAGTCGTCAATTACGGGAGTGGGTAACGATTCTTCACCGTTAACTTGTTCAATTCTCGATAATCTATGCACATTCGGAAGGATCCATCCTTCTTCTTCACAAACAAGACCGGTGCTCCCCAGGCGAGGAACTCGGCCTAATGAATCCTTTGTCTAGAAGCTCTTGCAATTGATTAGACAACTCTTGCATTTCGGATGGCGCTAAGCGATGCGGTGCTCGCGCAATCGGTGCGACTCCGGGCACTAAGTCAATTTGAAATTCTACTTGACGTGCGGTGGAAGTCCCAGAAATCCTCGGAAATACTTGAAAAATTCACGGACAATAGGAACATCTTCAAGTCGCTTCTCCTCCGACTTTTTCTCGGTTACATGAGCTAAGAAAGCAAGACAACCTTTCTTAATGTACTTCTCCGTTTTGATACTCGATATGATACTAATTCGAGTTCCACTTCGTTCCCCACGAATAATCAAAGTTTCGCCGTTGTAGGGAAGGCGAACAACTTTCTCATCACAAATGATCTTTGCGCGATGCTTAGATAACCAATCCATGCCGATGACGACGTCAAAACTACCAAGCTCTACGGGCATGAGGTCTATGTTGAAGGGATGATTAAGAAAATTGAATGTGCAACCGCGGACAATGGGGTTGGTGCTAACTACGCTACCATTAGCTAACTCGACGTTATATGATGTGTCTAATGTGGTTGGCTTCCAAGATTTGTTCCGATATTGAGTGCTTCCAAAAGTAGTTCATCACTAATATTGTTACCATGCTAGCAAGAAAATAGATATCCGCTTATACTATGTCGAAGAATGTCTGTTCTAGCTTCACTTGTAGATGAGGAGTCATTGATTGTCCGACATGTTCAAACCTGTGACATCTCTTGATATGGAGGTGAGGTTACTTGGAATTTCTAGAGGACACAATGCCTTAGGGAAGGTTTATATCGATAGCCTTAGTTTAACTTAATTTTCCTTTAAGGGAAACTCACTGTAGGGAAGTTCACCTATTGTTGAGGCCATGCTTAATGAATGTTCTCTGATCTCGCTTAGAAAACTTGGTATATCCCTATAATGTTGCTTCGTGGGTATTCGCTTCGTACTAAATCTCGTAACTCGATCTAACTACTACTTTTGGAATGATAGAGTTTGGATTCTAACCCAAAATAGTGGTTCGGAAGGTCTCGTGATGTCTTAAGATTTTTGTTGGGTTTTTGAATCATACTACCACCTAGTTCTAGTCCTTGTTGGTAATTCCAAAATCCTTCCATTGTTTTCTGGTATCGAGAAATCCTCCTCACAGATGGTATAGGAAGTCTTTCCTAAAATATCACTCGTCAAATCCTAACTTATCGGTTGAGTGAGAGATAAATGGCGTAAGCACCTTTAGAGTGTTAACAAAAAGAAATGTTTATGCACGATTTATCGATTATAAAACTTTACTTTTAAATGAGAATTGTTTTAGGAGATTTGAAATGATACTTGTTACTTCCATGACATAATTCTTCCCGAATTATACATAGGTGATCGTGCCATGTATAATTAAGGACAAATGATGTGATGCTTGTTTTGTTGAAATAGTATTATGTTCCTCCAAGTTTTAGATGGTATTCAACGTTTTGTTTTGTAAGATAATGACTCAATGATTTTCGAGTAACATGAAAATCGTTTACCTTGAGTATATTAAATAGTTGCTAAAATGACTGAAACCAATTGATAAGTTGGTAATAAAACAACTTGCTTAAACTTTACGAAACAACGTTTCTGAGATGGTGATAAAATAATTCGAAGTAAAATCAAGTGAAATAATTTTATGAAATAGTAGCAGGATAATTTGGAATAAAATTTGTTGGATGGTTTGTAGGATACATAGGAGAACCTTATCGAGTAATAATAGTCTACTAATTGTTCGAGAATAAAGTTGGCCTAGCCCCTAGTAAAGTAGTGATGTATCGTCGAGAAATGATGGAAAATTGGGCAATTGGAGTAAGGAATGAAATAAACCAGGTGGTGATTATCGTAGAGATAATAAATGATAAAGATTACATTAGCTAGAAAGGTGCTTATTATCATTCTCGTTGATGGTCTAATCGTGTTTCAAGTGTAGGAGTAGTAGGCGGTCTAGCAACAATAGCCCTAGAACTCTCACAGGTCCTCAAACCTATGAGATGGTGTAGTGTATATAGTCTTAGTGGTAGGTGGTAATGGTGCGTCAAATCATGCACGCTTCTCAGTCGCAAGTCGTGTATGAGTATCGTATATGAGATGTGATGGTACGGATGGTGCTCGAAATGATAATGATGATGATGAAATCCTTGTGGTGAATTAAGAAAATAGGTTCATTAGGACTAAGCCTATAAGTTTTACCCAATGGTATGATTTGTCCCAACTGAGTGATAAAAATTGTCCTGATCCTATCGTGAATCAATAGTGATCGTGATGGTGTAGGTGCAACTTCGTCCTCCTAAAAAGGTCTCAGTGCCATCATCTGATGTTATCGATGTTGAGTCAACTGATGTTAAAATTATGATAGGGACTGACAAGGCATTCTCCATGTCAAAGTGATGTGAGTATAATGGGATGGGTATTTGAAGGCATCTCTGTGACAACCGATGTGAAATAAAAGTAAATAACCTCGAATCAAATGTAAGTGAATCCGCATGATAACAATGAATATGTACTATGATGAAATGATGAGATGCTATGATAATGTAGCTATAGTCTAGGGTCAATGATGCAACCTAGTTCTCTATAATCGTAGCTCGATACCAATCATCACACCCCAATTTACATTTTTGCGTGGAATGGAATTCACAGGGCATTGACTGTCATAGCACCACATCACAGTTATATTGAACGACCTAAAGTGTCGTTTTAAAATCACATCGTTGGATATTTCATAAAAACATAATCGGAGTACAACCTCGGTCCCAAAAGGTTTAACAAGTTTAAGGAAATACAAATATGTTACAAATCCAAACGATGTTTTGAAATAAAGAGCCATAATGTACATAATGTAAGTCGACGCCGCGACTCAAAATATAGGTCCCTAAACCATGTCATGATGAGCGTGCCTCGATTACACGAAAATACATTGCTAAAACGTCAACAATAATGTTGGTGAGAAATCATAGGTTTATGTAAATGTTTTATACGACTACACAAGTATAGACCATGCATGACAATCCGATCACGTAAAAATAATGTTACAATTGCTCTAAGCCCATGACCCCGAAACTAGACTGTTCAATAATGTATGCCCTATGAGTGTTTGCGGACAACTCCGTAATACCATCAAATGAAATGTATCCGTTCACTTGGTTGGGATTCACCAACCGGGATGGGCGTCACCTCGATAGATCTATCCACTCATCCTCGCTTCAAAGATTAACGGTTCATGTTCAAGTAATGGGGACTTTCAAATTGGCAAATGTGGTAACTTAAGCAATGTAAGGAATTTAACATACTTGGTATCGTACAAAAAATGTAGTGCAATGTATTCTCCCCGGGTTTGAAAATAATCGAAAGCATGTAAACGCGGGCTATGAAAACTCACTTGGATAAACGGAATAACGGCAAAAGTGAGTACACCGAGGTTTATAATGTAGTCGTCAACGGGACCTATTATCAATGATATGATATGTCATGAGTTGCAATGTAATGTTATGCATGCACCAGATGTTATTTATACCATTTACGGGTTTTGAAAATATTACTCGTCGACGAAAAATACTCTTTTGACGTCTTGACCCTTCAAAAATGACTTTACATGTTTTACGTCAAAATGTCATCCTACAATGGTTTTATAATGAGTTTTGGTGAAATTACCATTTTTCGTCATAAAACAATGTCGTCGGAAAAATCATGAAATCAACAAAATGGCTCGGGAAAAACGATTAGTAAAGCGGTGTCGTCGATCGTTAGAGAACGAACTTGACGGTTTTGGAAAGTTTGTATCGATATCTAAAAGTTTCAGTTCGGAGTTTTCGTCCAAAAGGTCTCGATCATAAAGATATCAAAGGCTAAAGATGGTGGTTTTGTTAATTGTGTGCAAAAATAAGTTTGACCAATGTTTAAGCGTCCGTAATTAATTTACTATGACTCCGCTTGACAAACGGCTTTTTGTTTTGAAAAATATGGCGGTGAACTTGATTTTACTAGAAGACACTTCGTTATAAAAGTTTCACATCATGGTTAAAAGCAGTATAAACATAGCCCTCACAACTAATGAAATACTTGTAACGTAGAAATAATATAATTTTTCGAAAATAATATTTACGGCAACTTTATGAAAACGCCATATCTTTGTCGTTTTAAATCCGTTTTCACGTAAAATATGTCCTTAGCCGTATCGAAGTAAACTAATATATTTTTAAGAAGTCGAAATAATTTGTGAAGCTTAAGGCTCGTTTTGACCCGAAATATGTAAAACAGCAAGCTGAAATTTTCGAAAATATACGTTTAAATCGTCAAACTTTAAAAATTCACCACGGCTTCGTTATAACTCCGTTTTATCCGTTCAAAAGGCCACGGATTCGTTTTAAAGTATATTTTCTAAATCTCAAGGCCAAAATGTCGTACCAACAGTAGGTTTTCCAGAATTTCGAAACAAGGACAGAACCTTAAAATATAGTTTACTGAAAATAGTTTTCTCGGACAAAACCTATTCTAATCCCTTCAAATCAACTCCAAAGCTAATCTAATCCTACCATACACCTTCTTAGGGTGTCATGGGTTCCTAATCACCATCAAAACCAAAGAATACCATGGGAGTAATTATAGGATGACCATATTGTATATATAACTTTAAAATCATGAAATAAATGGTATAAATCACATAACATGCATATAAGCTCCAAAAATGAAAAGAAGCATATGAAAATGAAAAGGAAACATGAGGATGATAAAAACATGCTTACAAGTGATAGTGAAGAGGTGTAGGTAACAAGGATTAACTTAAATATCCTTGGTTTTATTTCAAAACCATATAAAGGATATATACTAGATTGTAAAATATTTGTGCTTGAAAATCTTGATCCTTGGTGATCTTGATGTTGTGACGGTTGTGATGAAGCAAAAGGAAGAGAGAAACAACTTTTATAACTATGTGAATATATGGTGAAGGAAATGAATGAAAACATGAAGTAAAAGACTTTTATGTTTAAGTGTTGAGACATGTATTTAATGAACCATACCTCAAATAAATGAGTACCCTCCCTTGGCGTTTTTTGTGGATCTTGTTTCCCAAGTATACATTTTTTTTTTTTTTTTTTTTTTATATATATAATGTGTTGTATAATTTGTAAAGAAAATGTAAGTAATTTGTAGGAATTTGTAACTTGTAGGATCAATGGAAATTTTGGTACAAGTGAGTTTTTAATAGCTCAAAATAGAATGTATTGAGATAATAAAAATTGTAAAATACATTCCTTGTGAAATTTGGGTGATAAAATAATTATCGTATAATTTTTAAGGAAACGACGTAATAATTTAATTTTAACAATTTATGTACCAAATAAATTTGGAACACTAGGAAAACTAAAATATAGTTTTTTTTATAAACTAAATGTAAGTTTAAAAATACCTCGGGATCATTTTGAAAGTAATGGATTAAATAATCAAAATAAAAACTCACGCGATAAAAATTATTAGACATAAAAATCACGCGTTGAAAGTGAAATGAAATATCGTGAATGTACTAATGAGATGCACATGATGTCAATGAAATGTAGACTAATCATAGTCCATATGAAATGTACGTGATGTCATGATCATGAATTCGCCGCTAAACCTCAAGGTTACGCGAATTTGAAACAAGTAAACCAAGTTTACTAAAATGTTGAAATAATGAGACATGAGCGTGTAGAAATGACACGAAAGTACGGATTGTCACGGTGCTTCCTAACACATACTCTTCAATGGTACTAGCTTCGGTGTGAGTCTTGGTCTCTTCAACATTGACGACCTCAGTGTATGTCTCAGTCTGTAATTTTGACTCATTCAAATCTACATTATCACCCTCGCTATCCAGAAATTCTGACTCAGTGTCACTAGACTCAACATTGAGTTTAGGATTTTGTTAATGTTCCTCTTTAGCTCCACTTGACTCCTTAGCTTGTGATGTGTCTGTGCTTCACTTTTGGAGTATGTATTTGCTTTTGGTTTTGTGAGCGGGAGAGGATATGGTCAACAACGTCTGAGCAACCTACTCAACTTCCTCAACTCCTTTACCCTTTCCTTGAACTTCTGGAAGAGAGTGACGTTTCCCAGAATCAGGTTCTTGTATGGTCACACCTTTCCTCGGTCGTCTTGCCGACTCCTCTTGTTCCAATAAACTAGCTTCAATGCCCTGTTGAAGGTCGATATCATCAACATCCTTGAGAGTAGGCTTGGTTCTTTATTTCTTTGATCCTCTTCCCTTTCATGTTCCACCTTTTCTCTTCTTCTTGCTTAGAGTAGAATAATCGACGGTAGTATATTTGTCTTGTCGTTTCTTGGGAAGAGTGGCATAAGATGATTTGGAGGACTTGGATGAAGGTTTTGTTGATTTGGTTGGGGTAGGAGTTGGTGATTCACTGGCGATAGACTTGGTTGCCTTGTTCAGATAATCTTGGAAGTACGAGGCATTGAGAATATCATCAGTGATGAGAGCATCTGGTATAGCCTTGCCAAAGATCTCCTGATTCGAACCTTTAGCTGCAAATTTGAGATATCCAAGAATATGCTCTGATGTGGCTAGGTGAAGTGCAGATTTGCTTCTTGGATGGAATTGATGCTTGGCCTAAAGGTGTTTGATAATAAACTTGGAGAATTTGATGCTAGGGATCACCCATTTATGCACTGTTTTCTTGCCTTTGACATTTTGTGTTATCTTTTCTTTGTCGGTGATGAAAGTCTGAATCTATTGCATGAACTCCTCCCGATTCTTCGGCATAGTCCATGTTGGCTTGATTCACAACTCCCCACAAGATTTGCGATGTTGGAGCCCTTGGTCTTTCAAACCCGAAGTTTTTCGGTGAGGCAGAGTTGAGAATGGTGGTGATTGCCTCCATGGCTGATACATTTCATTGGTGATTACCGCAGATATCTTGTTGACTACAAACAGATACCCCAAGTCATTGAAAAACTTGATTAATTCCTCGTTAGTTGGTGGAGGGGGTGAAAGGGTTGTTTGCATCCTCTGGTGTGAGTAGGGCATCTCGGATGGTGTCCTTGAAGAGTACATACCATGTTTCATCGAGCTGACAACTGTAAACTGCTGTGATTTTATCCCATTTAACTGTATCCCAAAACTACTTAATGTAGATTGAGGGAATTGTGGAGCATAAAGTAAGAGCACTGAAAAAGTTCGTATGCTTCAGTATATCCATCGCAATCTTGTAGATGGGATTTGGTTGAGTCTTGTCCATATCTATGAAGCAGTTTCTTTTCCCAATCGGAACCTAGTCGGCATATGGAAGAATCTCTTCATCAATACGTGTGGGTGGTGGGACAGTAGCAGCTTGGTTAACTGGTGCATTATTGTCAGCTATTGTATCTGTACCAATCACATCCACAAAGATAGATATATGCAGAATGTATACTTTAGATGAGAAATACATCATTGACGATTAGAACATGAGTTATCAAACACCAAGACATTAGGAAACATGAGACATGATTATAGAATTAACATACTTAATGAGACATGGCACAATCCCGGGATAATGTCACTTTGATCAACATTACAAGTGATACAAAACTCAGTTTTGACAACTTGTGATGATCAAGTCTAAATAGACAAATCTCAAGAGGACAAGTCACAATTTAGTTAAGACATCAGGGACAAAATGCAACATGACAAAATGCTAAGATCAAACCGCAATCATACCAAATCACACATGACAAAATGCAATAGACAAATCGCATAATACAACAAAACGCAGTGAGGGCAAGACGCAATGACTTAAGTCCAAGTTGTTCAAAATGCAGCAGACAAAACACAAGTGACAAAACACACTACTCTTAGACAAATTGCAACAATATATTAAAATTTGCCAGAGAGGGTCCTACATATTATAATAAAATATTCTTTAATAGACAAACCGCAAGACCTGAAAACGCATCACAGCTAAACTAGACAAAATGCAAATAGACAAGTCACAACTAAGAATCAATAACCAAATCGCAACATACAACAGATTTATCAAATCGCAGTTAAGAACATCATAACAAATCGCAACCAAGCATATCATACACAAATCGCAACCAAGAACCAGTTTACCAACTCGCAACCAAGAACTACACTTTAAACCCAAAACGCAACTAAGAACATATCAAGTCGCATCTAAGAACAGCTCTAAATAAACTCAGTTAAGGACAGTCCTATCAAAACGCAACCAAGAATCATGTACAAATCATAAAAACTTATGCCAACACACAACCAAGAATAGCATTTCCAACACGCAATCAAAAACATTCATCAAATCTGCTCATAAGATCGTTCAATGAACCATAACCTATTACATCAAACCAACGCAATCATACATCAAAATCACCTAATAGTTTCCTAATAACAACGAACCATAAAAGAAACCCATTGCAATGACGCGTAAATGACAATTATTCATCAAATTAATTAGATCAAGATTTTAAGATCCGAGGAGACAAATTATGGTTCAATCAAGCAACACAACATTAATAGATTCTAAGCCAATCACTTAAACCCAAAATATAGTGCAAACCTATGAAAGGAGGGTGGATCGGCTTAGAAATACCTAATCAAGACAATCAAAGGCAAGACTTAGGCAAATGATGAAATAATTGATATTAAACTAGTGAACTGAACCTGTAAACCAACAAATACCTAAAATGAAAGCACACAAGGACCACAGGGGAATCAAAACGCATCGATGAATAATTAAGAGAACTAGGTTTGAAAGTTTGACTGTGTTGGTAGGTGTTTGACCGGTCAAAACGAAAAGCAATTTATACTCCCACACACAAGTTTCAGTAATTCGCAAAAATGACCCCTATGTTTGACAAATTGCATTTTCATAATCCCAAATCGTTTCATAAATTGGCATAATTGGCCCTACAACTTGACAAATCACAGTCTCATATACATAATCATTCATCCATTGACAAATTTAGCCCCTCACTTTTTAAAGATTTATATTTATCATGTTACATCCATTTTGGACCCTTACATATCATTTTATGAACATTTAGAGATACGAGAGACACTGACAAACAAATTAGGATAAAATACAAGCATGACAGGGCCTCAATTATATGAAAATCTAGGAAGCAGTTAGCAGATAGCAAACAAGATCCTAAATATAACACATAATCAGCACATGAGATCATATCGGATTAAATGAAAGATTGATACCCCATCAAATATGAAAGCCGGGATAAAATTTAATAAGTTGAAGCAGCTTGACTGATACATTACTCTCTCCCTCAATCAATGACCCGATTTTAAGTAAACAAGTTTTTTCATTGATTGATTATGGAAAATATATGCACACTTGACTCCAATTGATTATCTAACTTCTTAGGTAAATTATTTTGCACAAATGCGGACCCATGTTTTCCTAATTTTAGTTCTCGCTCATATTTTTCTTTTAAAGCATTGTAATAAGGTGCATGAGCTAAGACTTCAAGAACCGGTTTTTCTTGGTGGAGTTCCTTGTACTCCTCCTCTATATTAGGTTTGGGTTCTTGGTTGACGGGTTTCTCAAGAGTGGGTTGTACCAATGGTGCGGGTCCTTGGTACCTCATTTGGGATCGCTTGGAACCCGTGTTGATAGCATTTACCGAGTGGACCTTTGGGTGTGAGGACCATGGTTGTGCACTCTCCCATATGGTGAACAAGAACATGAATTCGATGAAATCGAATTCACTTTTGAGTTCTTTAGAGTATCACTTGGGAGTGCTCCAATTTCCCGGTCATTGAAGGCTTTCAAGAGGGCGTCAAGCTTGTTTGTCATCTCGCGTTGTCGTTGCTTGAAATCGGCTTCAAGCTTAGTCAATCGAGTTTCTTGAGATGACATGAATCTAGACGCAATTGCCTCAAGACTAGTGGGGTTCCCGGTGTTTGGAGGGTTGAACCTATTAGGTGGACTAGATGACCTTTGGGGTGGATTTGAATTTTTGTTCCACTTAAGGTTACAGTGATTCCTCCATGAGGGGTTATAGGAGTTTCCTAAGTTGTTTTGTTCAGGCTTGAAAGTGTACCATTTCTCTCCCGCTTCGTCGGTACGCGTGGAGGCGTAGTCCGAAAAAGCTTGTTCGGGGAGTCTTGTGCAATCACAAGTGTCGTGGGGACCACTACACAACTCACAAGGTAGAGTGATTTTGTTCACTTGATGTGAAGACTTAGGATAATTGTAGGAGCTCATTAGGAATTTGACTTGATCTTCAAGCTCGAGCATCCTACGGTCGGAAGGTTGTGAGTCAATGGGAGGCAAGGAGATTGCCTTTACGGTTTTGGGCAACTCACGGAGGTCATTCCAACTTTCGTTGTCATAGTGAGCAAGGTCCTCTATTATACCCCACGATTCTTCCGTGGTGAGATCACTAAGTTTACACCGGCCGCTTGGTCGATGGATCGCTTAGTTGGGAAGTTGACATGATCATAAAAGAGTTGGACTTGAAGCCAAAGATCGATGTCGTGATGAGGGACTCTATGGAGTAAGTCCTTGAATCGAGTCCATGCCTCGTAGAGAGATTCACCTTGACGTTGTTGGAACATCAAGATTTCATTCCTAAGCTTAGTATTTCTCCCCGGTGGGAAAAATTGGGCAAGGAAACAAGAGGTGAGATCATCCTAACTTGAGATGGAGCCGGCGGGAAGTCACTAAAGCCAATTACTAGCTTGGTCCCATAGAGAGAACTGGAAAAGACGCAAGCGCGTGGTATCACGAGTAGTAGCATCGAGGTCGATAGAATCGATGATTTTAAGGAAATCCTTAAGATGCTGATTAGGATCTTCGGAACGAAGTCCATGGAATGCACATCCGTTTTGCACCAACCGGATGGTGTCGGATCGAAGGGCCGTAGTTTGGGCTTGGTCGGGAAGCTCAATGATGTTCCTATAGCCTATTTGGCTTGGTCTTGAGTATTCACCAAGAGTACGGCCTCTTGGTGGTGCGTTGATGAGTGGTGGTTTATTATCACCTTCCATGATGAAAAGTGATGGGATTACTAACAAATGTCACGAAGAAGGGGGATAGACTACGAGGAAGTTAAAAAAATAGGAAAAAAAAGCTTACTTGATAGGAATCAAGAAAGGGAACCTAAACGAGATAGACTCCTAACTAGCTATTCTATTCCTCGGCAGCGGCGCCAAAAACTTGATACGCGTACAACGCGCGTTCGAGGTCAAAGGAAACTTCCTTTTCTTCGAGCAAGTTTTTCAACCACCTAGGCAGTGAACCTAATCGTTGTAGTGTAGTATTAGGGTAAGCCTCGAGATTGATATCGTTCTCAGGGGAATAGGAATGCTAGTGAGAAATTACTAAGCTAAGGTTGGGGTTGAGGAAGATTATTTTTATCATTTTATGTTTTTAGAAAATTGAAATTATGAATCTCGGGTATTGGATTTGGGGGTGGTATTTCTCCGATAACTCTACTATTATCTATTCTAATTAACTAAGCTAAGGGGTAGTCTATATCTAATTGATGTGTGCTCGTATGATGATTAAAGATGTGTTTACCTAGATGCTATTACTCCTAGTTATCTCTATTGATGGTTGAATTGTCACGTCCTTGTTCTTAACGTTGTGTCTTCTAAGGTTGTAGGGTATGCTTTCTTCCTAACTCTTTGAGACTACCTTAAGGTTATTGCCTACAAAATCTCTAGGACTCATAAACTAACTCTAAGGTTATCTTTGGATTTTTAGCCTACAACAACTCTATGCGATCGTAAACTAATGTTCACAAAGATTACTCAAGCATTAAAAACACAACGATAGCCTATTGCAATCCTAGGCCAATAACAATTAAGATAAGAGACAACCAATCAATATTCAATCCCTAGGTTTCATAGATCTAAGCAAACACACAAGTAAATTAGCCGGACATGGTGAACATGCAAGCATACACACATACAATTGAAGACATAATTGAATCAATAAAGTAAATTACTTATCTTGTTGTAAAATACGGTATGAGAACCCTAAGATACTGCCCAAGACAGCCAAAATTCGGTTTTAGGTTTTACTCCACAAAACTACCTCTCTAAAAGTTTGAAAATTTCGAATTATATATATAGAGTTACAACTTGCGACTGCGTCACTCTTTAAATGTGATGCCGTCGGATAGCCGCCATTAAGGTTTCGTCTTGACCATGTCAACTTTGTGACGGCGTCACCTTGTGGTTGTGACGTCGTCGGCTTCATCTTCTGACGCTGTTTGAATCTGGATCTAGGCCGTCTGGGGAGGAAAATCTTTGTGACGCCTACTTTCTTTGAAGCTGGCCGTCGGTTAAAATTAGCAAATTCGCTATTGAGCCATCACAATTTTGGAGCATGTTGCGTGACGCGTCGCTCTTTGGTATGTGGCAATCGCTTTCGATTCAACGACTTGAATGTCTTGATCTTGACTTTGGCCATTTCTTCATATATTCACGCACTTCGTTCGAATAAGTGTCATTCCAAGAATTTGCCTTGAGAGGCGCAAAAGTGAAAAGAAATGAAATTAGCGATAGCGGATATAAAAGTGGTCGATTAAAATTAAAATGACCCCAAAGTGTCACTTTTAAATCTTTATCAACGATTCGATATTGGACAAAAGTTCTTTCTGAGCAAGATTTATTTAAAAACAAATGATTCAATCTCAATAATTCATTTTCTTAAATCTAATGGTGTAGATTAATTGTCATTTTAATATAGCTAATTACTAAAGGGCATATTTGTAATATCCACAACCAAACTAAGCGTGTCTTACATCATTTCAATTACTTATTTCTATCATTCAAACCACACACACCATTTCATTTACTCATCTCACCAACTACTTCTTCCATTTCCCCAAATCAAAACCCTAACCATTTTTAATCAAATCAAATGCGAAATTAACCATATATCTTCTAAATATTCAAACTTAACAAAAGAAAAGAGGTGGCAGCGGCGGCAGCAGCGGTGGTGGTGGCGACAACAGTGGTGGAGGAGTGCCGTAAGTTGCAGATGTCATGTTAGCTTTTAATTAGCTTCATTTAATGATAACTTTGATTCATGTAAGTTGCAGATGTCATGATTTTAAGTTGCAGATAACTTTTAATTAGTTTCATTTATTGATAACTTTGATTTTAGTGGTGGAGGAGTGCCGTAAGTTGCAGATGTCATGTTAGCTTTTAAGTTGCAGATGTCATGATTTGATTTATGTAATTAGTTGATTGTATTGATGTTATTCATGTTGAAATGAATTTTGTTGTTATATTCATGAACACAATGATGTCACCAATTTTTGTATGATTTTGAGTCATTTTGTGATGCTAGTTATACATTTTGTGATTTATTTTGTTAAAATCATAAACACGATGACGTAATTATCGCTCAAAATTAGTTGAAATGAAAATGACGTCTCGTCGTCTCGGTATTGCTTGATTTTATAATATTTTGAGTCATTTTTGTGAATTATGTTGTTGAATTCAACTTCATGAACACGTCAATATCACTGGTTAAATTCAAGTCCTTTTGTTGTTTTTACATTTGCTCACATGTGATTCTGTGCGAATCACATGTGATTTACATAATCGTATGTGATTATACCGTAAATTATTTTTGAAAGTGAATCGCATGTGATTTCTCGTTTTAGATTAAAAGCCGAATCATATGTTTCACTTTATAACATCAAAGACTAAATCACACGTAATTTACATTTTCATAATAGAAAAAAATAATAATGAATCACACGCGTGATTCACTCATTTTTAGATTAAAACAGAATCGCGTGCGATTTCTGCACGAATCACAACAAAACCGAATCACGTGTGATTTTTCTGAATCACGTGTGATTTGTCTGACGGAAATTTTGAAAAAAGTTCGTCGAAAGTATATAAAAGTACATATCTATAGAAAGATAATTTTTTCTCGCGATGGTATATTTTTGTAGGCGAAGATTCTGGTTTACGAGATATGTTATTTTTTAAAAAGGTGGAAAGTGGGTTTTTATTAAATGAGTTAGATTGACTATTTTATCCTTCTTTGTTATTTTGGTTTTATCTCTACCGTTGGATGAAATTAAAATGGAAGGCTAGGATTTGATTATTTGTTCTTTTTATTTTTTTTGTTTGTCATTGATCTCATCTCTTCAGTATTTTAGTAATAAAAAATAGAAAAATAATTTAGTATTATGATAAACACTATAATGTTAAATGAAAAGTAACACAATAGCTCAAACTACATAATAATGAGTAGTATTGATGCAAAGCCCACATATCTAAAGAACGGGATGTAAAAATGACCGTAATGGAATGATGATTTATTTGAATTGGTAGTTGATATCTTTAGTAGTCATAAAAAACTAACAACAATTGACATCGTATATTAAACGTCGCCAATATTGTTGTTACAATAAACACTAACAATGGTTTGCGTCAAAAGTTAAACATAACTAATTATGTAAAGGAAATTTCACTCAGAATACCTTAATCATCTTTTGCATATGATATATGTAAATCTCATGGATAGACACTCCTACATATCAATGTTTATATACTTTATAGCAAAGTCGTGAGCAAATACGAATATGAAAATACAAAATTTGCATAACTTGGTGTCAAAATACACTCCTACGTATGCCTACACGTTATTAGTTGTTATACTAGGTTTTGGTGATCAAGATTTATTCTTTCGTACTACAAATTCATCCAGGCAGCCAACCCAACCAACCAATTTTGACATGCACTAAAAACTTACTGTTGAGGGGCTTAATATGTTATTCGGTAATATCCTTAGGGACTAACTTTGTACATTTATCTTTTCAGTTTTAGCTCGAAGGATGCTGTTGGAATACTTATGCTGATTGTGAAGATGATTAGGAAGACATAAGTTGAGAATAAAAAATGAATGGCACAGAGGGACAACTTAGCAAACTTTGGAGTGACTTGAACGTAGTTGCATATAATCCATATTTTCGGCTGCTTCTTTATTAACAACTCTCTCTCTCTCTCAAAAAAAATGATAGTTTGTATTTTGATCATCTTGATCAAAACTTTGATTCATCTGTTATTGTTTCTTGTGGATTGTTAAAATTTTGAGTGATTTGTGTTGTTTGGATTACGTTTGGGCACAATCTTGGTTTTAATTGTTGTTTTTAAGTTAATAAAAGTATATAGATCTATTTTTCTTCATGTTATCGGTGCGAATACAATCTCTCTTGCTCTGTGAATTTATTTAAAAAATTAGGGATTCACAAAATTTAAGGTTTTTAAAATTACTTAGTTATATATTGATTAACCTTTGTTAATTGATAGATCTATAGTCTAATTGTTCGGATCTAAAAGTATTTTTGACAAACGTCTAATTTTTGAGAAAATTAGGGTTTGGGTAATCTTTGGGGCTTTTATATTTTACGGGGCTTATTTTGTCGATTAAGTGTTTTTAATCTATAGATTTGGTGTTTTTGGTATGATTGAAAGTGATTCTGGGTGATTTCCCTAATTTTGAGAAATTAGGGTTTGCTGGTTTTTTGGATATGGGATAATTGGTTCGTTGGTATCTGCTATATACCTTGACTAAGTGAATCAATGGTGTAGTAAGTCTAGTTTCCACTGTTATTTTTCTTTGCGTACCCTGTAACACCTCTAACATCTTCTCTTTCTTTCAGTCTTCAGTTTCTTGCAAACGATTGTTGGAGGATATGTTTGAGAAATTGGAAGTTGAGATTGTTGATTGTTGGTGGTTTAATGTTATATGAGGTGTTGTAGTGGTTATTGTTTATTTTTTATTATCTATATCTGTTTGTTGTGCTTGTGTGCCCTTGACCTACCACCTTGAGTGGCAAGGAAAGTCTGAGAACTATTTTCTCTTCCTTTTGAATGCTTGTTTTTTGTTCTTGTCTATTTTTTTGTCATCATGTCTTTGCAGGCCAATAGATCTTCAAAACGTTATGATAAAATACACTAAATTTTTAATATTAAAGTTACACAAAAAGAGTGGTTCGGCATTTTGCATCCATGTGTTGCTCAAAAGAGTCATTAGATCTTCAAAAAGTGTAAGCTTTAAACCATTAAATTTCACTGGGAAGTGGGAAATGACATTACTCTTGGTATCAAAATCAATTTATCATAATTTTATCACAATTTGGCCTAAAACATTGACGGATAAGGCTCATTCTTTTACCGAATACATAACCAAACAATATTCAAATTATCAACTACTTGGGTTTGTTCTATTCACTTTAAAACAAAAATAAAAAAATACACAAATAATACAAGGACTAAAATAGTATAGAAATTTCTAAGCTTAAACGATGATATATTTGCATCATATACTCCATATATTCTATGAAATTAAAAAAATGAAAATTTAAGATATAATTGTTGAAAGTATTCATACTCTGAATCTCGTGTGTGCCACGGGCACTAAAACTAGTAAAACAAATATATAAATTTATGTTGAATTTGCAAAAATATACAAATATATCGTTTACAATTGTTTATTTTAGTATCCTCATAGCATAAAAAGGTTTAATATTTCATATTTAAAGTTATTGGGATTTATGTGAAAGTATGTATATTTTTAAGGGGAAGTTAATGTAAACATTGAAACTAGGGCCACTTAGGGTTTTGCTATAAATACCATGTTAATCTTGTTTCTGTCTTCAGGTGGCTGCAATGACTACTCTTAATATATTTTGCCCCAATCCAGGCATAGTCTCACATGTCTCCAATCCAAAGTAAGTAGTTTTCATACTTTAGTTAATTGATTATGTTTTGAAATAGATCTACAATCTAATGATTCGAGATATATTTTTTCAACACGTTATGTCATTTTTTGAAGCCTGAATTATGTTCTATATTCATTTCTGACATTTTTGATTGATCTAATGTTTGGGCAGTCCATCAGGATGGGGTCGCAACATGATCATTGTTCATAGTATTTTGAGCTACAAAAGAAGATTTTTCCGCCCAAAGTTTTCGAGTTTCAGCGTTTCAAGGCATAGCAGGCTCATCCTTTAAAGCATTTTTACTCATGGCGATTTGAATGTCATTCATATGGCGATTTGAATGTCATTCATAAGGCCCCCTTTCCTTTTCTTTGGCTGTTTTTTCTCCTGTGGATCCACTTCAGCAGTTGCCATTCTACCAAAAGAATTTATGACCCCCATAAACGGATGCATCTGAGTTTATAACATCGCCATTTGTCATAATTTTAATTGTTAACCGCTGACTAATATGAAGCTATTAGTATAGGTATTTGTGGATAAACTACCAACTTACTTTTCATTTGCCGAGTTTTAGTCATTTTTTATTCTTGTATCTGAGTCACTAGAACATAGTTTTGTCTCCCTTTTGAGTCATTTTGTAACCCGTAATCTAAGTATCTTTTATACAACTTTTCACATTATACATAATTGTAACATTTGTGTACATAAATTTTACATATTTATATAAAAAGAAGGGTAAAAGCTATAAATCTTAACGTCTTTTCAAAAACTCATTATCTTCTCTCTTGACTTATTGTCGTTATCATGCTTAGTTTCATTTATTCGTTTATTTTCATCCGTTTTATCCGTTTTCGTAAATGGTCCTTTTATCCGTTTCGTGTTAATATGTCCGTATAAAAGCAGATAAAAGCGGATAAAACCGCTTTGACATGGATAATAAAAGCGGTTTTAATCTGTTTTATCTGTTTTATCCCGACAGTTAAAATAAAAGCGGATAAAATGGACGATTATGAAACAGATAAGCAGACGTAAAATAACCGAATAAACGAAACGGTTATGTATAATGATCTTGTTGAAACAACATTAAGTATAATGACAATAAAAAAGTTGAGAAAGCACAATGAGTTATTTTGAGAAATACATTAAGCATTTATAACTTTACTAAAAAACAAAACTTAATATTCGGTTGATTCTGGTTTTGCTTTACAAAATGACCCAAATGGGACAAATCGCATATTTAATGACTGAAATGTACAAAAAGAAAAATTATTGTATTACTAAAACAAGTTTAACAAAAAGGCATGTTGGTAGTTTATGTAAAAACCTATATATAATTTGGTTCGATGTTAATTGGCACAATCTTGATAAAATTGCAGACAATAAACAAAAAAGAATGAAAAAAAAAGTTACAGTGATAAATGGATTTAAATAAATTGCATTTTGGATAAATTTACCCTCTTGTGGTATAGTGACCAATGTTCCAATGTGTTGATTTTCTATATTGTCTTCCGTCACCACATCTTTAGAATGATCATCAACATTGTCACCAAAAATCAACCTATTTACTTTGACCATATGTGAATGCAATGGACATTCACTTGTATCAAGATCCTCCTAAAAAAGTCAGCCATTACAATTATATCTGTAATCTAAGCTCCTAAAGGCTATAATCGGCATTGCACATTAATAAAATTGGTTTTATTAAAACTTTTTGGTGGCATTTGGCCATAACATAAGCAAAATGATACTTCCGTGGCCTGATGTTAAGTTTTTGTTTATGAGCATTTGCCTCTACTATGGACTACCTAAAAGTGAGAGTCAACCACTACAATCGTATTAGTAATACAACCTCCTAAAAGGGCATAGTCGGTACTATAACTTACAAAAACTTGTTTTATTCCATTATATTAGCTAAAGAGTATATTAGTAATCCTACAGTTTTTCCGTTTGTAATTTTTGCCAAACATATGGGTGACCTGAACATGCATTTTAGTTATGACAATCGTAGCTTAACATGAATCCAAAAGATAAGAATGACCTAAACATGGCTAAAATGGGTCAATGCGGGTCATCATTTTAGTGCTAAGTCTTCAAACATGTAACATAACACTATAAATATTTAGCTAATAAGAAAAAAGGTCAAATGGGCTGAATAGTTAATTACTCAACATCGTCCTAAATTTCTTCCACTAGAGAAAACAGATATGTAGAAACTTATAAATCCAAAGCAATTTAACACAAGAACCAGATTTAATAGTGAATCCAGCCAACCACCCCTTGGCTCACTTTTATTATTAACAATGGCTAAAGAATAGCAATTTTACAATACAAGTTAAAACGGATAAAAGATTTACACAAACTAGGGTTTCTCTCAATCTCAGGGAACAAGTGAGAAGAGAGATAAAAAAACTACACACAGTTGATTGAGAGAAAACTGAGAGATAATGGCTTGACGTCAGCTTATATAGCACCAAGAATGAGTTGTCTACTTTAAGTCCTTGAACTTCCAGATTTGACAATAATAGTCCTTATACTAATTGAAACTTTATAACTAATGCTTATCTTCAACACTCCCCCATGAGCATTAGCTTCCTGAAGCTCCCCCATTATATTTTGCTTGATCTCCAGTATTGTCCTGAAACACATTAAACAAACCAAGCACTTTGCAAAAAATGTTATGATCAGTAATGTTAAGACCCTTGGTAAACAGGTCTGCAACATTATCCTCAGACTTGACCTTTACTGGTTTAATAAAACCATCAGCAACTTTTTCTCTCAAAAAATAGAGATCAATCTCAAAATGCTTGCTTCTTTCTTGAAGCACAGGATTAACAGAAATCTGCATAGCAGAACTGTTATCACAAAACATATCCACTAGCAACCTCACACTAGCATGTAGATCAGCCATGATTTTGGTGATCCACATAACTTCACAACACACATTACACATTGCTCTGAACTCAGCCTGAGTAGAGGATCTAGCAACAACAGCTTGTTTTTTACTTTTCCAGGAAACTAAATTATTTCCCAGAAAAACACTATAGCCTGTAACAGACCTCCTAGTCACTTTACACTTTGCCCAATCAGAATCAACATACACTTTTATACTCTTAACATCACCTTCTTTAAAGGTGATACCAAGACCAGGCTCCTTTTTCAAATATCTCAAAACTCTGAAAGCAAGTCTCAAATGAGACTTCATAGGCTTATGCATTACTTGACTTAGACAATGCACAACATAAGAAATATCTGGCCTTGTCAAAGTCAAGTATATTAATTTGCCCACAAGTTTTTTGTAATTTTTTATACTAGACAAAGGTTCATCATCTCAAATTTAGAAACAAGCTTTATTATCGAGGTTTGTCTCAATAGGAAAACTACATGGCTTACAACCAAGCATACCAAACTCAGTTAAGAGCTCAATACAATATTTCCTTTGAGTAAGACAAATCCCATCATCAATGTCAAGCACTTCTATTCCCAGAAAATATTTGAGTTTACCCAAGTCTTTAATCGAAAACTTTGAACATACAAAACTTTTAAACTTGTTAATTTCATTAGTATTATTTTCAGTGATAATAATATCATCAACATATACTAACAAAACCAACAGAACGTCATTTTTATTTTTAATGAACAAAGAATAATCATTTGGACTTTGTATAAACCCATTCTCTTTAAGCACAAATACTAGTTTTTCATTCCACTTTCTAGGAACTTGTTTCAATCCATACAAAGACTTAACCAGTTTACAAACTCTTTTATCATTTTTATCAGAAAAACCTTCTGGCAAAGTCATATACACATCTTCCTCTAATTCACCATATAAGAATGCATTATTTATATCAAGTTGGAACAGTGGCCACTTGTTATTAACAATGACAATACTTAAAACACATCTTATAGTGACAATTTTCTAGCAGAGAAAAAGTCTCCTCATAATCAATACCTTCTCTTTGATTATACCCCTTAGCTACTAATCTAGCTTTATATCTCTCAACTTCACCATTAGCTTTGTATTTAACTTTAAAGACCCACTTATAGCGTATAGCTTTTCTACCATCAGGTAACTCCACAACTTCCCAAGTACCATTTCTATTTAATGCTTCAATTTCTTGATTCATAGCATCAACCCACCTGCTGTCTTTAACAGCTTCCTCATAGGTAGTGGGTTCATATATTTTATTTAGACTAGAAGTGAAAACAAAGTTATCAAAGCTCAAGTTGGAATATTTGACAACTATAACATACTTATGACTTTTATTAAGCACATAATCTTTATACTTAGATGGTAAAGCTGCCATTCTACTAGTCCTTCTTACAGTTTGTGCCCCTGCTGGTTCTGGTGATTCAACATTTTAGCAAACATATCTAAATCCTCACCCTCATAAATATATCCATCATCAACATTACTAGTACCCTGTATACCATCAGAAACAACAGTTTCTGTTGCATACTCACTATCTTTAGTGTCCTTCCTACTAGAAGTGTCCCTAGTGTTGTCTACATTAACTGTATCTATATCCTCTACTGTATCAACTGGCAAATTGATATCTACATCAATTTGTATCGTGATTCTCAGTTTGATATGTAGATGCTCATCAACACAAGCATCTTCTTCTACAGTGATGACACTAGGCTTATGAGTACTAGATTCAGGTACAGATTTGTTGTTACCATCTATACTACTTATTTAACCACTTAATTACATGAGTTCTTGATTTAAGAAGAATATAAAGTTTGATTTGATTGCTAGATTGTGTAAGATTAGAAACTCAAACAAACATTCACATTGGTTAGAACCACATCACGTTAAGAAGAACATTTTATTAACATCTAATACTTATTCGTTAAATTTTAACATTGATCAGAACATAATAATACACATTAATTGTTAGTGATAAACACCCTTAAACATCTATGCAATTTTATACAAATGTATAAACAAACATATAATGACAGAATATCATTTTACTAAGGGGTGTTTGGGTCATCTGCTGCAGCGATATCAAAATAAGGGGTTTTTAAGTTTGTCTACTGCTGAAGCCGTTTACGGGATGTTTTAGTCTGTGTAGTGCAATTCATTGGGTATGGTTGCTGCAATAGCATTTTTATGGGTTTCTGGGTCTGTCAGCTGCAAATATGAAACTTTAAGTGGTGTTTGGCTATGGCTGCTGCAGCAGTTTAAGTGGTGTTTATGTCCAGCTGCTTCAACAGCATTTTAAGGGGTGTTTGGGTCAAGCTGCAGCAGCAGTTAATGGGTGTTTGGATATGTCTGCATAAAAAAAATAATGGGTGTCGTGTCCGCATGGGTTTTTTACATAAGTCTCACTAATGGGGCGTATAAAAGGGACGATAATGAGCACTGTGATATAAGTAGCAGCTTATTTAATGCCAATTGCATTACTGTTGTAACGAATGATCGGTTTAAGATGGATACTCAGGGCGATTAATCTTTTGGATGGCTGTTCTCAACTAGTGAATTAGCTTTTGTTATCTGGTGTCCATTTATAAAGCTTTAATTGCTCTCCAGATGACCTATTTATGGATTCAGAAAAGGTCGTGTTACCCGCTGCAACTAAGATGTGCATTGATGAACCAAACATCAAATGCTAATTTTAAAATTAAACTACAAAACATACTAAATATTTGATTTACTTGTGTAGTTCTTGAAGTTTTTTAGTACCAAGAAATTATGTGTAAACTTGCGCAAAACAATATTATGAATTAAATATAGTATCTATATATAGTCTACTACTAAACTGTATTTGCAACTAGCTCCCAAGAACATTTACTTCGCCCAGTATTTAACATGAACATGATTTAACATCTTAACATTATAGTACCATAGACACATATGATATCTCAGAATGTGACGGAACTAGGACTAAAAATGATCCGGCGCATGTACGAAAAATAAACATTACTACAAACATCTGTTTTATGAACCAGCTGCATTTCAAAAATTTAGGATTTTTTACAAGAATTTACACTAAAACACAAAAATCCATAGGTGTCCCGGGACTCACCCTGGTTCATCATTGTCTCGGAAACAACATTTTCGTCAACCACAAACTTCAGCATTCATGAATGAAAAAAAAAAAAAAAAAAAAAAAAAAAGCAACTCAAATATATAGAGAATAACTTAAAAGAACCAAGATTTACATATGATTTCATATTACAGTTCAATGTCCAAAACCAATAACTAACAAAAAATGAAGCTTGAAATTCTATGGACAAACACAAACATGTTTGCAACGGATGAAAATAGTTTTACAGTGACTAATTTACAACGATTCAGTTCATACAATAGAAAGCTAGATTGAATGAGTTTACAAACACCGGAATGGAAATTAAACCACGGGCATGAATTAAAAAGTATAGATCACTTCCAAATTAAGCGAAAGGTGGTTCGGTTATTAGTAGTCTCTCTTCAGATCTCACTGTTTTGGCAAAATCGTGGGGCAATTCGAGATGGAGAATGGCTCAGTTATTTGATCCATTTATGGCGGGTCTAATGGTAATTAAAATTCTTCTTTAATTATTTTCTCTATACATAACCGATTCCTTGTATGTGCGGGATCTGGAAAATTTGAGTTTAAAATACTTGAAAAATAAATTGATATTCAACTCACTACACCTTATAGTAGCCGTTAACGAAAATTTTTATATACAGTACATTTCTGCATAAAATGCATAGCCATTTTTACTAATAACGGTGGGTGTTTTTATTATTACGCAGCCACACTTAGAAAACATGCCTTTTGATGCTGATTTCGGCGAAAAATTGCTGTACGGCAGCTTTGTTTTCTTTGTGGATCTGCCACCCAAAACCTTGTTTGTGAGCCACTTGAGACGTCATCAGGTGCACATATCCTGAATAGAAAGGCTGGGATGATAATATACTCGTTATTCCTGCCATCTGGTGTTGTTGATGCATAGGTTGCACAACCAGCAACTTTCTGAGAGTCTCCAAGGTGCCTTCACCTCCAACGGGCCGGAACCCTCCACAAGAGTCCACTACCGTACGTAGCGGTTAATGTCAGATGCCTAACAACATATAAATTAGTTTGAATACTCAGGTCATCAAGACACATGTTCTTGTTGCTTTATAATGCTAATTAATCAAATTAACCCCAGTCTGAAAACAAAAAGCACAAATAGGGAAAATATCAATACAAGATATGAAAAGAACCATGCCGACCATCCAAAAGGTAACACAACTACCATTAAAAACAAATTTGTATGTAACAATCTTCCTTACATATATCCTATACTTCTTAATTTGTATACATAAGTTTCTTCACAATCACAAAACATTATAACAATGATAGTATCACAATGAAAAACTGTGTTGTATGTCGAATTCTTGCACTAAGAGTCTAAGACATACAGAGTATTTTGCAGCGTTCTTTTTCCTTCTTGATCAGTTTTCTTAACACTCACCTTCGGATCAGAATATCAATCTTCTGAAAGGTGTCTAAAGGTTCAAGATTATACAACAGATCAATCCTTCTCTTCTTCCTTATAACATCCCAGTGGATTAATTTGATCCGTAGAAGTTTCAACTAATAGTATGCACAAGTTAGCTTATCCAAGCGATAATGGATATGGTCATCATAATATATTCACCGGTTCTTGTATTTTTTTTTTACATGTTTAATTTCTTGGCAAAACTCTTGTGTTGGGGCTCCAAGTTTAGGTGCAGGTGCAAGGATTTTAGAAAACCTGATTCTGACTCCTGAAATGTACGATCACCTGATGCCCACATCCCCTGAATGCAATTCCCCATCCACCCATGCTATTAGCCCCTTCGGGTAACCTTCCTATGTTCACCCAAACATTTTGCACTTTCATAGCTAAGCAATCTGCAGCATATAACTCATTAGCCACTACTGCAAGTAGCGGTGGAGCCATTGAACCTGTACCACCTCCAGGCAACATATTAGGAATTTGTCGCCATTTCTTAGCTTGAAAATCATATTCTTCACCACATGACAGCTGTTATATCACCATAGGTCCATAAAACTTGCATCAGCAGTAGTTCTTATTTACCATCTTATTTTTCTTAAAAAACAAATAAAAGATTTTACCCATGAATGAAAAACATGATGACTTTACTTATAGAATACACCTAAACATATAACGCTAAACAGATGCAAAATCTAAAATAGCTACATAGCAAGGTACAGATGGGTTATACCAGTGTACGTGTGTTGCTCGAAATACTATGAACAATGATCATGTTGCAACCCGATCCTGATAGACTGCCCAAACATTAGATCAATCAAAAATGTCAGAAATGAAAACATAACAGAATACAGGCATCAAAAAATGAAACATCATGTTGAAAAGATAAACCTCAAATCATTAGATTGTGGATCTATTTCTAAACACAATCAAATAACTAAAGTATGAAAATTACTTACTTTGGATTGGATACATGTGTGACTATGCCTGGATTGGGGCAAAATATATTAGTCATTGCAGGCTGCAGCCATAAATAAGACTGAAAGAAGATTCACTCCTTCACATTCCAATTCCTTAAACAGATTCCAATTCCGTCAAAAACATTCTGCGAACCAAACGAGCCCTAACTTATCTAAGTGTTGCCCTCATCTCAATGTTTACATTAACCTCCCCTTAAGAATATAATTACTTTCACATACACCCCAATATTTTTAAATACACAATATGTAACTTTTTATACTAAGAATATAATTACTTTCACATACACCCCAATATTTTTAAATACGCAATATGTAACTTTTTATACTATACCAAACTAAACATTTATTACCAATATATTTTATATTTTTGCATATTAAAAATAAATTTATATCTTAGTTTATTTGACTAAATAATTTATAGAGTAAATCACCTAATTATTGGATCCCTCTGATATGATAAAAAGTATGGGTATCAAATTTAATCTTTAAACACTTTTTGTTGGTTGCATAATATTGATATGATAAAAATCATGGATATCAAATATAATATGTAAAAACATTTTTTGTTGGTCGAATAAAATTCAGATGTAGAAATATGAAGTTTACACTTTCATTTATCACCTTTTAAAAAGTGAGAGGTAAAATGGTCACAAAATATAAAAAAAACACAAAATAGTTGTAGTTCATAATAGTATGCTTATACAAAAAAACACAAAAAAATATGGCTACTCGAAAAAGCAACAAGTTAGCTACACTTTCATGTAATTAATCCTTGAATGTATTAGAAGCTAGCAAGAGGTTTAGACTAAGTTTGATGGTTTTCTAATGCCTTATACTCGGTTAAAGGGGGTGATATCACATGCAATAATCATACCATAATGTCAACGTTTAAACCACCACATATGAAATAGAATGGTGCAAGCCAATTGATCTTCTTAAATGTGACAAATATAAACATTGTTTCATATATTAAGTTTGTAACTATTATTATCGTATCATATTAATAGCAACGAATTGAGATCAAATGAGAAATATATGAGTCATAATAAACCACAACCACAAATATTAGATGCACCCACAAAAATAGATACATCTCCTCATTATTTCTCTTTCCTTGTTCGAAATATGTGGCTGTAATGTTTTCTCGCTCTCTCATTCTAATAATTCTTTTCACTAGATTCATACTCAGAGAGACACACCTCCTTCAAGTGTTAATGTTGTGATAGGATTAGAGTTCTCTTCCACACTAGGAGCTAGGGAATGGCCATATATTAGATTGGATTACATCAAAGTTTGTTGTTATAAGTGACATATGAACCAGTTACATGAGAAAGATGGTGACTACTATGTAGTATTCATGCAAGTACTCATTCATAGTTATTTAACCATTTTTTTTGAACGACGATTTTATTAAGAAACTAGCAAGAAGCTAGCAATTACAAAGAAATGAGGGATGGGTTCTTAAGCCAATCGTTCCAACTAAACAAGGATTTACTCCTAAAGCAACACCAATAAAAAGATTTACAAATAACATCGTCAAAAAGTCGCCTTAGACGGAGCCTTATCCTCAAAAATCTTCTTATTTCGGAAAGCCCATAAGAGCCACCACATCACATATAACACACCTACTAGCATCTCTTTATTCTTAGACGGCATTCGAAGATTAACCATCCAAATCTTCCAGCTTCCATACGAATCCATCTCCAAGTCTGGAACGTCCCACCATCGAGTAATTAACCGAGCAACTTCTTGAGCCATGTCACATGTAAAGAACAAATGACTAGTCGTCTCCACCCCCATATCACAGTTTGCGCAAGTGATGGAATCAATGTCAATACCGCGTCTCGAAATGTTGAATCTAGTAGGCAAAGAATTCGTCATTACCTTCCAAGCATGAGTATTAACCTTAATTGGCACATAACGAATCCATCTGGTCTTATGATCACCCTCCGGAAGAATTTTAACATCGATCAAGGTCCTAAACGATGCCACCGAAAACTCACGTGAGCTATTCAACGTCCATGTCCATTGATCCGAAATAGGTGCTAAAGTAACAGTCTGCATCAAAGCGGCAAGCTCATCAGTTTGCGTTTGCTCAGCACCTCCTCTCAGTGTTCTGCGAAATGAGTAAGTTAAATTAGGCTGCACTAGTTTACTCCCGACCGTAATCGTTTTTCTTGATTCAAGAGCATAAGCTCGAGGGAATATATCTTTTAATTTTTCTCCTTTACACCAAACGTCTTCCCAGAACAATGTAGATTCTCTTTTCTTCAGTTTAATCCGCAAGAAATTCATCAAATTAATGTCCTTTTTCGACAATACATTAATTTCATTTACGATATTCATCCGGCATGATTTAGTAACACTTCTCGTACCCGCACCAATGTTACCATCGTCCCCATGAATAGCCTTGATAACCCTTTCCCATAACGATGTATCTTGAGTCAAAAACCTCCAAACCTATTTAAACATCAATCCTCTATTTAAAGCGTAAAGACTCGATACTCCAAGACCGCCTTTATCCTTAGGAGCTAGAACCTTATTCCATTGAACCCATGAAGCGTTCTTGCTAGAAACATCATGGCCATTAAAAAAGTGACAACGAATCGATTCAAGAGTACGAAGAATACCCGAAGGGACTTTGAACATAGACATGTGAAATATAGGCATAGAACCCAACACCGACTTAACTAAAGTAAGTCTTCCTCCAATCGACAACATTTTCATCTTCCATTTAGAAAGAAGCCTCCTTACTCAATCAACAATATCATTCCAAGCCTGCAATCGGTGCATAGTCCCGCCCACAAAAGATCCAAGATATAGAAACGAAGTCTTAAGAACAAGACAACCAAGTTTGCTTGCCGCCCTAGAAACTTTGACATTATCCACGTGAATCCCCATGATTTTACTTTTACTCATGTTAATTTTTAACCCGGAGACCCTCTGAAAGCACTCAAGAACATGAACTAACGTAGTTATGTTGCTCTCACTCCATTGACCAACAAAAACCGCATTATCCACATAAAACATATGCGATAAATTCACCAAACCACCTAATTTAATACCGTGAAACATACCCTCCTCAACCACCCGCTGAAACTAAAGATGAAGGCTTTCCATAATCAAGATAAACAAAAAAGGAGACAGCGGATCACCTTGTGTTAACCCTTTGCCAAATTGAAATTCTTCCGTTGGGCTGCCATTAATAATAATAGATCCTCTGGAAGAGTGAAGACAACATTCAATCTACTTACGCCATTTATCCCCAAATCCAAACTTACTAAGGACGTCATCGAGAAAATCCCACCGAACCGAGTCGTAAGCTTTCTCAAAATCAACCTTAAAAAATAAAGTTCGTTTTTATTTTCTTGCACCATTGAAACACTTCACTCAGAATAAATGGCCCATCTAAAATCTGTCTATCCGCAATGAACGCGGACTGCACTTCATTAACAATACCCCCCAAGACACCAACCAGACGGTTCGTCAAAATTTTTAAAATTATTTATATATGCTTCCAATAAGACTAATAGGCTTAAAGTCTTTGACAAGATTTGCATCTGGAATTTTAGGAATTAGCGCAATAAATGATGAATTACACCCTTTAGTAATGTCATTATGGATGAAAAAATACCTCATGACATCGTAGACCTTCTTTTCAACAAGATACCAAAAGTGAGACCTTAATTTAAGAAGAATATAAAGTTCGATTTGATTGCTAGACTGTATAATATTAGAAAATCTAACAAACACTCACATTGGTTAGAACCAAATCACATTAAGAAGAATCTTGTTAGCAAAATTTTACCACTCGCCAAAACATAATAATACATATTAATTGTTAATGACAATCTTTGATAATTATATCAATTTGAAAATATTTTGCTAAAAAAATCTTACCCTGAAAAAAATTTGACCCTATCAGGTTGCTCTATTAAGACACATGACAAAATCGCGCATTCTTATTAGCGAAGTGAAGTTCAAATTGAAAACTATTGGTTAAACTTTGATAAATTTGGTGGTTTTAAAAAATACAAAAATATAGGAGTCAAATTTGTAAAAACAAAAACTTATAAAAAAATAGTATTTAATAAAACTTTAGTGGTTGAATTTTAAATAAATTATACGGAGTTAAGTGTAAATTTATAAGTTTTCATGTGTTTTAATAACTTTAAAAAATCAACAAATACCACTCAAACTTTATATCCCCTAACTTCATATTTTGAAATTACAACATAGTTGTATTAAGAATACAACATAGTTGTATTAAAAATACAACATGTTATGCAGGGGATTATAAATATCAAATAAAAGGAACTATTGTGTATGTAAATAGTTACACGAGATTACGTATACGAACAACTCGTATTATTCTTTTTTATAAGTTTAACAACGAGTTTGAAAATTTTAGTATGGCTAAATAGTTATTAACGGGAATATTAATATCAAATATAAACACAGTTAGTGTGACATGAAAATAAGTATACATGATTGTACTTATAACAACAATTTATGTAATTCCTATTTAAAGTTTATATAAGGTATCTAGAAAAACAATTTTAAAAAGGGTTTTAATTGTAGAATAGCAACAAACGTTCTTTTAATATACCATATGAACTTTTTTTGTTCCACTTACGGTAACATTCTTTCTTGTTTTGTGTTAATTTTTCTCATGAAACTTGTTTTACCGGAACCAACTACGTTAATTATACATGGACTTAGGATTTCCACTAACATAAGTTTATTTAAATATTGAGAGTAAATTACATATATTGTCCTCGTGGTTGTCCATAATTGCTTCTACAGTCTCTAATAGTTGTGTGAAATACTAAAATATTTAGAAATAGAATTTGCGAAATATTTTAAAATAAAAGCAGAATTGTAAAAACAAAATGTACACATTTGCATCTATCATCCCTAAAACAATTTTTTTTAAAATAAAATAGGATTTTTTTAATTACAAAAAAAAGTATAATTTTTTTAATTAAAAAACAGTTTTTAAATCTATTTAAATAAATATCTTTATAAAATATTTAAAAAGTATAACCAATTTATAAAAAGCTGTTAATGATCCTAGAAAAATCTGAAATTTACTTTTTTAATAACTTAAACTATCCATAAATTAAAAACTTGAAAATTAAAAACTACTCCGTAGTTAAAACAACCAAAATGTTTTATAAATTTTAAGAATATCTAAAAGAAAAACTAAATTTTTTGGCGAAAAGTAAGAATTTTTTGAAAGTTATAAAAATAAGCAAAATGAATCTTTTTTGTATTCATTGCTTTTAAGTAATTTAAAATTTATATTAAGTTTACTCTATTTTAACTTGTTTCTAATCTTTCAGGTTTTCATTTTTTTGATAGTTACAAAATAGAAAGTTTTCAAATCTTTCTAGGTACATTAACAGCTTTTATAAATTATTTATATCTCATAAAATTTTAATAGTTTCGTTTTTAATAAAACTTTTATAAAGATTTAAAATTTAAAAATTTAAAAACAATTTTTAGTAAAAAAAAGTTCATATATTTTTTAAATAATTATGTTTATATTTAAAAATGATAGTTTTAAAAGTCGATCTATAACATTCACAATTTTTTAATCATGCTCCACCTTAACGTGGGTTGGCTGGTTTAATTAATTGTTTATATGATACTTTTTATCATGGGACAGTGAATTAAATTCTAAATACATTCTTTTGTGATTTGGTTTTTACTACGTGCATGGTATACTTATCTTAATATATACTAGAAGGGTACCTGCGCGTTACGGCGGCGGGTACCCTATAACTAAATCTTTTGGCGAACAGTATATTTCGATTATATGTTTTTCGTGATATTGACTATATGTAGAGGTGTGCACGGTTCGGTTTGGATCGGTTTTACCGAAAAGTCCACACAAACTTTAATCTCGTTAAGATAAAGTAAAGAAAAGAAAATCCACAATTGTTACAATACTATAAATAATAACAACATATTTATCTTTCACAACTCTTCAATCCGAATACCCAAAATCCAACTCTTTTGTTTTATATATATTTTTCATATTCTAAAACACTAAAACAATAAATACTACTATATGACTATTTTCAAATTTCTATTCTACCAGTGTTTAAAAAAAACTCATCTTGCACCAATATGGTCTTCTATAATAGTATCAAAAAAATGGCTTTCTTGACCTACAAACAACCATTCTATAACTAACTTCCGGTGCATCAGCCACTACTCTCGACCCCTCGGCCGCTTCCACCGCCTCCTTAGCATCGCCACTTGTCGCTATACCGGGTGTAATCTCCCAGAAATCCTTTTTCCCGTGTTATTATCCACCATAGAGTTTACCCTCCTAATCGAAAACATGATATAAATATTCCTGCCCAAGTCTTCATCCGCGGATAATGGAGAAAATCTTGGTTTATGTTTAATGATCTTGAGTTGACTATGAAAAAGATGGACACTCTAGCATGACCTCGGTTGCTTTTACTTGTTCACGATATTGTCGAATTTCTCCCAAGGAAATATAACTCTTGATGCTTTGTTTACTTTGTTGGTTTTATTATGAAGAGATTAATGAGCAGCATGAAGATGCATAGAAAAAGTGCGTAGATTTTAAGTTTTAATAGAGAGTATATATATATAGTATATATATATATATATATATAGATATATAGAGAGAGATAGAGAGAGAGAGAGAGAGAGAGAGAGATACATACACACACATGAAATGGTCTTACATACATATACACACACACACATTATTTGTTTTGGGGTTTATATCCTTATATATTAATTATGATGTATAATGGGGATATATATATATATATATATATATATATATATATATATATATATATATATATATATAATTATTAGAGAAACGAACCCAACGAATGGTCTCATGTTTATTTGTTCTGGGGTTTTATATCCCCTGTCTTAATTATGATGTATAACGGTTTAAATGTCTTAAATGACATGTTACAAGAATTTATATTAAATGGATGTTACAAAATAATGGACTATATATAATAAATAGGTTGTTAAAAACAATGGGTCATTAACGTCTATGAAATGAAGGACATTTAATTTTGATGTTTAATGTAATTTATATGTACATATACAATTCCTTCTAATTAAAGAAATGTTTTTGGTCTTATTTTTTTAAGACTTCTTTATTTAGAAAGTCCCAAATGTTTTATATAGTAGTATAGATTAGGTCGGTTTCTACATTCGTTGTGTTTAAATCGATTTATACATTACTTGGTACGATCATTATGATGGGTTAGTTTCTTGATGCATTAACGTGTTAAACCCTAACTCCTTAAGTTAGGGTTTTCTTTTTCTTTTTTGTTCGGTGTAATTGTTGTTGATTGTTTGTGATCTTGGCGTTGGTCTGTATTCGGTTTTGAGGGTTTTATTGTTGTGATTTATTCACGATGGAGGTTACGAGAGAAAGGGATAAAGGTGGGGGAACGTTGGAACATGATTTTGGTGGTGCTGATAACTACTCATCATTGAATGAGACTACTCCGGTAAAGGCTCCAGGTGTCGTTACTCCTGGATTTGAGAGTCTTCGCATGGATACTAACAGTCCTAGTGTTAGTTCTCTTAATCGCACCTATGATCGTACTACTTTGGCTAGTAATTTTGATGATACGGCTTGAAGTAAATCCTTTAAAACTTCTATGCCTAAGGTGGCTTTGTTTGGTAATCCGAATGTGACTAAGGAGGGGGATGAGCAGGTCAACGATGGATTGAAAGCTCCTACATTTGCAAGTAAGGTGAGATCTACCCGCAAAGTTAATTTCCGCGCTCTTGATACGGGCAAACCTCTTAATGAGAAGGCCGAGGTAAAAATTCCTTTGTCATCTGTCTTGGAAGCTAATTCTAAGTTTGATAATACTCTTTTCGGGTATTTTATTGGCAAGAGGGTTGCATTTCCCGTAGTTGATAAATACGTGAAGAATGCATGGAAGAAGTTTGGTGTGGTACGTTCTATGATGAATTCTAAGGGTTTACTTTTCTTCATTCCTATTATTTTGTAGAAGAGGACTTGGGTTCGATTCCTGTCTGGTTGAAATTACATGATATTCCTATTGCTACTTTTCTCAAGATGGATCGAGGCCATGGCTACCAAACTCAGCACCCTATTATGCTTGATGCATACACGAGCTCTATGTGTTTGCAAATCATGGGCGTTTGATTATGCTCGAGCTTTGATTGACATCAAGGCGGATCGGGAGCTAAGGGACAATGGTTATTCTTGTGCCAAGTTGGGATGGTAAAGGGAGGTATTGCATCGTCAGAGTGCAATATGAGTGGCAACCACCTCGTTGTAGTGTTTGTATGGTTTTTGGCCATGATGAGACCCAATGTCCCAAACGTGTGCCTGTTGAACTTAAACATCAAGCAAAAAAGAATAATGGGTTCCAAATGCCTCAAAGAAAGGTGTTTCGTGGTATTGAGGTGGGAAAAGGGGCTAAATTTAGCCCTTCTAAACATAAGAAGCAGGTGTATCAGCCTGTGTCGAAGAAGTCGGATGCTACAATGAAGAAGATTACTGAAGTGGCTAGTACAAGTGGGACGAATATTGCTACATCAAATCCGTTTGATGCTCTTAATATGGTTGATACTGATGAGGCTAATATTCCAAGTGTTACTATTGACTTGACTAAAGATGGTAGTTCTTCTAAGGGTGGAAATGGTAGCACTAGTACTACTCCTATTGTTGGAAAAATTGAGGAGCTTGAAAAGCTAATTATTGAGGGGAAAGTTACTCTTGTGGATGATGATGGTAAACCTCTTAAAAAAGTTGATTTGAAAGAAAAGGCGCATGATACGGCTACCAAGCATAGTTCTTCTTCCTCTCCATATTCTATGGTGGGTAACCCATTCTCTAAAGTGGGGGATGTGATTGTTTCTGACAGTGATGATGAGGAGGTGCTTGAGCCGGATAATCCTATGGCTAAATTTCTCGATCGACAAAGGCGGTCATGAGCTTGAAGATTATTATGATGATTATGCGGATCGTGTCTATGATTTACTGTGGCAATTGGATGCTTTTTCCGACATGTATGATATCAAACTCCAAGGTCGTGGTGGTAAGCAATCTAGACGTTAGGTTATGCTTGGTTTTGTGTCAAATGTAATCTAGTGAGTAGTGGTTGTTTTACTGCTTTAAGGATATGAAGTGTCTTGTTATGTTAGATTTACCGCCTATGTAACGGGCTGAGATATGGGACTTCACTCACATCCTTTGTACTTAAATGTTTTTTTTGAGTAATATATTTACCGGGGAAACCCTTTACCTAAAAAAAAGATAGTTTTACTAAGGTTTAGCTGTTGTAGAAGTTTCTGAATTTATTTGGAAAATTTTAAAGTGATACAAATATAATTAGAAAGTATTAAAGTTTTGCTAAAATACTATTCCACCCTCATGTACATGTCACATGAGAATTTTAATGGAGCAAGTTAATGGAAGGTAAGTCTAAGGACTATGGGTGTAATTTTTTGCAAAAGTTATGGGCTATCAATGCAATATGAACCCACCAAGGACAATAGGTGAAATTTTAGGACAAACCATAAGGACGATCCATGCGATTTACTCAAATATTAAATGTGCCACATAGACTTTTTTCTGTTTAATAAAAATTTAACTGGTAGCCTGTAAACGTCGGTGCAAATTAGAACAAAACATGAAAGTGCGTAACAATAAGCGGAGCGCAAAAAAGTTCACGTACCAAATCGGTACATTTGAAAAGTTCGTTGCTATTCTAAGCATAAAACCCTTTTTAAAAACTTTATAATTTTAACTTCATCAACGATCATTATGTGCTATTAAACTTGCCTATTGTGTACAACATGATATCAAAAGTTAAATTTAAACAACACCCATGTCACTTAAGTAAAGTTAATTCTTTCATCCAACAAACATATATACAAAATATTTATCATTATTTATACGTAATGAAAAAGTTAAGGTTAAACCCGTGCCAAATTACTAGTTGTGCTCATATTAAAATTACAAAAAATTAAACACGAGCAAATTCTTATATGCCCGTATATTAAACTAAAATTATAAAATAAATTTGATTAATGTGTAAACTCCGTGCGTGCATGAGACTTATAACTAGTAAAATCCCTAAAATAACAAATGTATAAACAAACATATAGTGAGCGAATATTATTTTAATAAGTTGTGTTTGGGTCATCTGCTACAACAATTTCAAATTAAGGGGTGTTTAAGTGTGTCTACTGCAAAATCTGTTTACGAGGTGTTTGACTGTGTGTACTGCAAATTATTGGGTATGGTTGTTGCAACATAATTTTTATGGGTGTTTGGCATGTTAGCCGCAAATGTGCAACTTTAAGGGATGTGTAGCTATGGTTGCTGCAATAGTTTTCTACAACATTTAAGGGGTGTTTGGGAAAATCTGCATCATATACTATTTTTTTGAAACCAACTGGCTTAGCAAGCGTTCGACTCTCACAAGAGACAAAAAATCCAGGTTTTCCTCCTAGTGCGAAGTCGTGAGTTGTAGGGGTTTCCCTTCGCGGGTCTCTTCTAGTGGTTCGGGTCCCGGGGCCTGCCCGTTTGGATGGTTTAACTCAGGGGTCGGATTTCAAGTGTGGTGCCGCTCTAAAAAAAATTACTGGTTTCGGTATGATTCCCAAATGAAGGCTTGTTTTTTATTCACTTTGTGTTAATTTGAACTTCCATGCTGAAACTCTTCATAGGTTACCTGCAGATTGTTCCAGTTTAGTTGAATGGCTTTTCGTATTAAACTACAAAAGAAAGAGTGAATGTGAATCTGGCAATGTGGTAACAAAAACGATATTAGTGTATCCACCATGCTCCATTACGTCACTCTTCACCACTGGTGCATTAGTCTAATGGTTGGAGCATTTTTACTTAAGTCAATAGACCCTGGTTCAAGTCCCATATTTGGCATTTGCTTCAGATAGGTACCCACCTCCGCAAAACCTATGGGCACACTGTAGAGACTTTGTGGAATAAGAGCTCATGGGTCTGAGTGTTGGCTTGTGCTCACTTCAGTTGGTGCCCCACTAGGCCAGAAGAGTTGTCGGAGCTATTCCTTTTGGGGTGGACATGGTGGTGCCAAAAGACACCCGGGGTCAGTGTGTTCCCGCCAATCTACACCTTTTGTGGAATTACGCCACCTTCATTCCACGAGCTTTCCTTTTGAATCCTATATATTCCAAAGAAATGTAAGTGTGAGATATAAACCCATAAACACGAGTATCACAAGATAATTATTACACCAAATAAAGAACAAACCTCTTCTTCACCACATGACAGCCTTTTCCATCTTTCCCTCCACCGCCACAAATTACGAGAAGTTTCCATCCATCATCACCCAAGTACTCATTTTTGAGACTTGGGTGCTAGAAAGCGCCTCCCCAGCCTCACCGCCATAGAACTAGACCCCGACCTTTCCACTTTCATCTACACCATCGAAAATATTTCGGTCTTCCCAAGACAAGCGTAAGCAAACAAGAATCTTGGAGTGTTCATTTTCCCCAATACATTTAATTAACAATTTTTTAGTGAACATGATAATGTTTATGTTAATGAGATAGTTTTTGTGTTGAATTAAATTTCGGTAATTAACTAGATCGAGCAAGCTTTTGCACCGAAGAATCAAGAAAATGCCATCATCATTGGTTTCCAAGAAGTTTTCCGGACCAAGTAGTTCGTGTTATATGAATGAACATCGATCAAAATGCTTGATTGTAGCTGAAACATGCAACCAGAAAGCGACAATGGTCTTGAAATGGAAAAAGTACTAACTACTCGATCAATGTAACCAAACCTTGGGTTTACTTTTCTTGCCCGGAAGGTTTTGATCCATTATGTAAAATGGATGCATCGATCTACAATGATCATCCATGCCGCGAAGTCTTTGAGTTATCGAAAAAGAGTCGATGGTCGATGGCACGTGGACCGACCTACGAAATACATCCTTTCCTAGGATGACTCGAGTAGGTCGGTCCACCGCCATCGACTCTTTATCGCTTATCTCGAATGACTTCTTCAAAGATGGATGATCATTGATAGATCGATGCATCCATTTCGCATGACAAGAAAATAAACCCAAGGTTTAGTTACATTGATCGAATAGTTAGTACTATTTTCCATTTCAAGACCATTGTCGCTTAGTTGCATGTTCCGTAGTGCGATCCTAGCATTTTGATCCAATATTCATTCATATCACGTGAACTACTTGTTGGTCTGGAAAACTTCTTGGAAACCAATGATGATCGCATGTTTTTTGATTCTTCTAGTACAAATTCTTCTTCCGCCTAGTTAATTACATGAAAGTTTAATTCAACACAAAACCTATCCATTAACATAAACCTTACATTGTTCACTAAAATAATGTTGTTCACTAAAATAATATTAATTATATGTATATTTAATGAAAGCACATCTAATCATTTATAATGAAAGCACGGATTAAGATCCTCTCAAGTTGTGGATACAACTTGAGTCAAGTTATGTGATTGTGATTCATTGGATTTGATCCAATGGTTCAAATCAAAAGAAGTTGTTTGGATTTGAGCCATTGGATCAAATCCAATGGCTCATAATCACATTAACTTGACTCAAGTTGTATAAGACAACTGAGAGGATCTTGCTCTGGCACAAGCCACTTGATTGCAAATCTAATCATTTATTGGAAGCCCAAGAGTGTGCATCTAAAAGCGCCAACCGTGCTCCATGGAGCCACTCTTGACCAGAATAATATTATTATGATTACCGATCTCTTTTGATTTTTTTTTATCATTTTATAAAACTTTGACCAACTTTAATCTCTTTTATAATAACTTCAATCATTTAAGACCTTTATAAACTTGTAAAGTACGTCTACGGTCATTTTAGTTTGCCATATATTGAATTGATCATCAAAATTAAATAAATAGCCAACCATACCACTATTTTATAAGCCCATCGGGTAAGAATTATTCTAGTGCTAATTTAGCTTAAGAAAAAGGAATAACTGTTGGAATCACTCCTAAACAAGATTTCAAGTATTTATATTTCATATGTAATAGGTAGCTTTATTATGGCCTTTATGTTTGTTTAAGGTCAAGCTTATGTAGAAGGCCCATAAGCTTAGGCCCAAGCCCACATAAGAGAGGATGGGAACTAGAGTGTTGCCTAGCTTCCTCCTATAAATATCTTGTAAACCCTCATTTGAGGGTTGGTTGTTCAAGTTTTCCTTTCATTCACTCTATTACGCATAACCGCCTCATATTATTGTGTGTGTGTGTTTGGTTCTTGTTCAATCGCCTCATCTCCTTTCTTTATAACTTGTGTTTGTAAAACTAGTGACCTAACAATGGTATCAATCGCCAAATAGTTGGGTGTACTCGCTTGTTTTTGAAGTTTTTGGTTTTGGGTCTTACGGTAAGGTTAACGATTCTTTAGCTCTTTCAAAACTTGTTTTTGCACTTTTAATCCAAGATTCTTGTACTTTCAACGTTTTAAGGTGTTAAAATACTTGTTTTGGCAAAAGTTTCAAACTTTATGCATGGATCATTGTTTTGAACTAGTTTTTATTCGTGTGTGTATTTCACGCATAACTGCTTTGAGTGCTTTGGATCATCAAGTTTCACACTTTTGTGTTATATTGGTGTTATTGAGCTATTTCATCACACAAAACCGGTTTAGAAACATCTTTAAGCAAAATCAAAATTACGAGTAATCCTTACGCCAAAAAAAAAAAAAAAATTCAAATTTTACGAGATTTGAGTAAAATTTAATTTTTCGAGGAGACTAAACGTTCAATTTTACGAGATTCAAATTTTGGTTTAACTGAAAATTTTGGTCAAAATTCAAATTTTTGGGCCCAAATTCAAATTTTTCGGGTAAAATTTGGCGTCAAAATTGTCATAACTCAAAATTTTCTTACATCCTTAGAATTGAATTTTATAGTGAATTTCAAATTTGAGAGTCAAAATTTTCAAAATTATTTTGGAGGAAATTGAAATTTATTATATCGGCCTTCATGTGCTATATCGTCTTCGACCTTTTCTTCTCTTTGATTCTTCGCAGAAAGTGAAATGGATTATGGTCATAAAGATCCATTTGTGGCATTGCAAGAAGGATTCATGGCTATATCTCGGCATTCAAGCGTCGCCGACAACATCTAATTCTCAATATCCCGCATCGTACAAGGTGCAAGAGT